>CM065589.1:443619779-444192279 GCA_033119425.1 Bufotes viridis | reverse complement strand
GGGTTGTCAGGGTTCAGAGCTGAACCTGAACATATCCCCATTTTTACTGCCCCGGCCCCCCTGATATGAGCATTGGAGCATTTCATGCTCTGATGCTCTCCCCTGCCCTGCATTGTATCACGCAGGGCAAGGGCTGTTTGTTTAGGTTTCTAACAATACTAGGTGGAGGCTTCCGCCCAGCAGTGTTCCTGGTGACGTCAGCCGCTCTGATGTGTGTTGCTGTTATACAGGCTAGGGCAGTGCTAAAGCATGCCCATTAGTGCCGGTGATGTCACCGGACTCACTGCTAGACAGAAGCCTCCACCTAGTTTTCCCCATGGAGAGCCTGGTACATCACCGGATGTCCAACAAAAAAGCCTTTGCGCTGCAAGATTAAGCTCAGGGCAAAGGAGAACATTGGAGCATGAAATGCTCCGATGCTCATATCACGGAGGCTGCCTGGGTTAAAAACACATGATGTTCAAAGGGGGAAATTCATTTAAAATTGCATCAATACAAACATTCTTCCATTTATAAATCCAACTCAGTTATGAACCTACAAATTTAAGGATATGTTCACATGCTGCAGAAAAATATTACCTGCAATCTGCACACAATGGGAGAAATTTATTAAGACAGGCATTTGCTATTCCGTTCTTGATTTCCGCTGTTCTGATGAAGGAGGCACTTACTATTTACGGTATGATGAGTAGTGATGAGCGGCATAGGCAATATTTGAATTTGCGATATTTCGTGAATTTTTGGCCTAAGATTTGCCATTCGCAAATTCGAGAATTCGTGATCTCCAGTCATTATTTACTTAATTGCGAAAATCGGCAACGTAATATATTCGCAATAAAAACTTTATTTGAATATTCGCGATCAACACTAAGGGGTAGGCAACTTTCCTATTGGTTGCTAGGGATGTTGCTAAGTGCTGATATTCGCGATAAATTTGCAATAAATTCGCAATTAGAATATTCGCATTCAACCCTATTCGTGAATATGAATATATAGCACTATATTCTAAATATTCGCAAATTCTCGAAGTGGCGATATTCGTGAATAAAATTCGCAATTTGAATATTCGCGCACAACACTAATGATGAGGCACATCCTCTGGCAAGTCCAGGTGCCAGACTGAAATCTATTTCAGTTATCATTTACATGTACAAGGGTGACTGGCCCTGTCCACACCCCACCCTCACCACACCCCCTTTTCGAAAAGTGAAATTTAGCATTGAAAAAGTCACAAAACCAGGGTTGGAGACGATGGGGAAGATAAATCTCTCCTTTTGGGAGAAATTTATCTATTTTGGCACCAAAACTAAATTTTAGAGCTGGAGATGAAAGTGGTGAAAGTTGAAACCAAATTTATCAAATGTCATACTAACATAATAAATGAGAAAGTGCAGAGTTGTGACAGTTAATGGCAATTGAAACTTTTTCCAGCAACTGTGACATTTTTTAATCAATTTCTGAGAGAGTAGCGGGAAGTACTGAATATGGCCAACTCTGGAGGAGCCTGGGTTTTTTATTTTATTATTTTACAAAGTTGCAATTTCGCCTACAGCATGTGACTTTTCCTGAGTTTACGTTTTTTCCTGAGGCGTACTGTTACAACATTGCCTATATGTTCCCCTTTTCTCTGATAATACATTCATAAATGTGATGGTACTTTATTAACCACCCCCACTTTTTTCAGACGATTTCTGTTTTGATGTGAATCCTTCTTCAGGCCCCATGGACACGACTGTATTTTCAGTCTGCGTTCACTCTGCACCTTTTGCAGATCAGATGTGGACCCATTCATTTCAATGGAGATGCAAAAAATGCAACCAGCACACCGCGTGCTGTCCGTATCTGTATGTCTGTTCTGCGGCCTCACAAAAAAGATAGAACATATCTTATTCTTGACCATTTTGCACATAAGGATAGGACATTTCTACTGGAGGTGAAAATAAATTGGCGGTATTCATATGTCTGGTATCCGTGTTTTGCAGATCTCTGATTTGCAGACCACAAAAGAGATACGGCCTTATGCATAAGGCCTTATGGAGTGAATACTAATATGTGATCAATTTGGTACAAACTAGATGGCTTGTAATTTGACAAATTTTGCACAAAATTTTGTTTGTGTAGACCTATAGTAACACCAACATGCTGGACTTAATTTCATACAAAAATTTGTATCTTTATTAATGCATATTTAAAACTTATAACATAAAAACAAGAAAAATGCATAGGAGTCCACATAGAAGATGACCCTCAGGCATTACGTTTATAATACTAGAACCTCAAGTACTGTATGCGTCACTGTTGTACTGAATTATTTAGTAAGTCTATCTACACAGCAAAGGTCATAACCAAGGTCATTGGGACTCAGGGAACATAAAGAAGGAAACATAAGTATTGCTGATGGGAAGATCAGTGGCGAGCGTGCTGCAGGTGACATTGTGTCACACAAATAAAGTTATAAGGAAGAGATTCTGCCTGCCTGGTGCTCTTAATGACAATTTTTTATTTAGGGATGATTGCTATGACAGGCCGCTACACAGTGAATTAGAGGAAGAATATGCTTGGTAATTATGTCTATTATAATTCACTGTCAATTAGCTGTCAGCACAGGCCTTATTTTCAATGTAAAACCTAACCAAGTACTAAACTTAAAGATTTTGTACATAATGTATAGCTTCATGAATTCTACTCTTATTAAATGGAGGCACGATGCATAAAAAAATAACAATCGTTATGATCACTGGTGTTGAACGAAGCGGGCTTTGGATCATAGATCTGAAGTCGCTTCGGTGAAAACTTCGTTTGAATGCTGTACGGAGGTCCGTCTATATATGGCATTCAAAAGTATGGGCTCTGGGGAGGTGACATTTTTGCAATAACGTTGGACTTTGATTTTTAAGCTTGAAAACCATTTTAAAACTTGATTCGGCTTTAGTACTGTGGTACCAGCCTGTAAGGAAGCGAATGGTCACTAATGATCACTATATGATATTAGTTTGGACACTGGCACTATCCTTTATGAACTGTAGGTGTATATGTTATTGTCTCTTTTCATAGTGTTTGTGTAACATATATACCGGGGTCGACAAGCAGGCTTCTCTGCATGCAGCACCACTCAGTTGCTGTAGTGACCAGGCCAGGCCTTTGAAAGCAGGAGTGCCAGCTAATCCAGCACGGTGATGTCTTGGGTCTGGACATGTCATGTCGGAAGCGCAGCCTTAACAAGCAACTCCTGGCCAAGTTGTCTGTGATTGGTTTCTTCGTCGCACTAGCCTAGTTTTTCTCTTTCATTGATTCCAGATTTCTTGACGTCTGCTTGTTTACGACCTTGACACATTTGCCTGACAATTTTGGACTTTATGTGACTTCCTGGTATTGACTTCCGGCTTAGTAAGATTTCTGATTTCTGATTTGGTTCTGTCAGGATACTTCTGGTATTGACCTCAGCTTGGTAATGTTCTCAATTATTGTCTTTGGATTAGGTTTGCTTCTGTCTCTCCTGGTCTGACGTAGCTTGTCTAATTTCCACTTCACTCTTTGTTGAATTTTACATTGCCGATCTCTTACTAGTTTATTATTTTTCATCCTTCATTTTTTTCCTTCCCTCCTTGACCTCAGCACTTACAGTATTCAGAAAGGGATTGTCATCCAGTTGTGGGCTGCTGTCTGGTGGATCATGCAAGTAGGTAGAGACGGCAGTACAGGTGGAGTTTAGGGGTCACAGCATCCTATCATGACAGTATGTTACTTTACTAATTACATGCACAGGCATTAGGATCTAATGGTTTTAATGGGGTGTGCCTTTGTGTTTTTAATTCCACCTGTACTTTTACTGGGAGAACTGTATAATTTGTATGTTAATGCAGTTCTAGCAGTTCTCCTCCTCCACACGTTTCCCTTTATTTGTGGGAAATTATTCAGATCTTTATGTTTGAACAATTTGATAAACAATATTTATTTTCGATGTATGCATCAACAGCAAAAAATTTCGTATAGTCATCTAAAAACATAGTTTAGATAAAAAGGAATAATAAAAAAATTAAGGAATGATAAGTATAAGCGCAAAGAGTCAGAGTGAATATACCAGTCTGATTTGCTGGCAGCATATCATGTAGCTGGGTCTTGATGGTGTTCTGGGCAGCCCACATTTTCTGGGACAGAGAATGCATAGTTAGGGCTCATGCACACTGCCGTTGCCATGCGGCACAGAGATGCGGAACTGAGGCACGGATTGGAACCTCACGAAAGCACTACGCAGTGGTTCCGTGGTGTTTCTGCCCGTGCCTTCGCACCGCAAAAAAGTAGTGCATGCACTACTTTTTGGCGGTGCCGACCGTCGGATGCAGATCGCAGACCGTAATTCAAGTGAATAGGTCCGCGATCGGCATGCGGCTGCCCCACAGTCATGCAAGTGCATTGCAGACCGCAATTTGCAATCCGCAGCCCGGGCTCGGCCAGCACACGGCTATGTGCATGAGCCCTTACTGTGTCTGTCCAGTACTGTTTGTAAAAGCTTAGTTACAAGGGCTTTTTTGATTAATGACATGTATGACATATCCCATATGGAGAGATAATTACACAGATGGCCACTGATCTCGAGAATAGAGCTTATGTGGATGCAAAGAGTAATGTTATGCAAAAACACCCCAATGTACGTGGACATGTGTCAGTACAAAAGTTATAATGAATTGAGGCAAGGTTTTAACCCTTCCCATTTTTTATTTCCGGTCTTCCCAGAACCATAACTTTTAATTTTTTTCTGGGTAGGCTTGTGTTTTGCATGATAAGTTGTACTTTTTAATGGGACCTTTTAACCCCTTCAGGACCCTGCCATTTTTCACCTTAAGGACCTGGCCATTTTTTGCAAATCTGACATGAGTCACTTCATGGGGTGATAACTTTAAAACGCTTTTACTTATCCAAGCCATTCTGAGATTCTTTTCTCGTCACATATTGTACTTTATGACAGTGGTAAATTTGAGTCAAAATGTTTCATTTTTATTTATTAAAAAAATACAAAATTTACCCAAAATTTTCAAAATTCACAATTTTCTAAATTTCTATTTCTCTGCTTAGATAGCTACAAATAGTAATACCTCCTAAAATAGTTATTACTTTACATTTCCCATATGTCTACTTTATGTTTGGATCATTTTGTAAATTACATTTTCTTTTTTGGGAAGTTAGAAGGCTTAGAAGTTTAGAAGCAAAACCCACTTTTTAAGGACCAGTTCAGGTTTGAAGTCACTTTGTAAGGCTTACATTATAGAAACCACCCATAAATGGCCCCATTTTAGAAACTAAACCTCTCAAGGTATTCAAAACTGATTTTACAAACTTTGTTAACCCTTTAGGTGTTCCACAAGAATTAAAGGAAAATGTAGATCAAATTTCCGAATTTCACTTTTTTGGCAGATTTTGCATTTTAATCCATTTTTTTCCAATAACAAGGCAAGGGTTAACAGCCAAACAAAACTTAATATTTATTGCCCTGATTCTTTAGTTTACAGAAACACCCCATATGTGGTTGTAAACTGATGTACGGGCACACGGCAGGTTGCAGAAGGAAAGGAACGCCATAATTTTAAGTTGCCATATCACATTTGAAGACCCCCTGATGCACCCCTAGAGTAAAAACTCCCAAAAAATGAACCCATTTTGGAAACTATGGGATAAGGTAAAAGTTTTGCTGGTACTATTTTAGGGTACATATGATTTTTGATTGCTCTATATTACACTTTTTGTGAGGCAAGGTAACAAAAAATGGTTGTTTTGGCACCGTTTTTATTTTTTGTTATTTTCAATGTTCATCTGACAGGTTAGATCATGTGGTATTTTTATATAGCAGGTTGTTACGGACGAGACAATACCAAATATACTACTTTTTTGGTTTGTTTGTTTCAAGTTTACATAATAAAGCATTTAAAAAAAAAAATTTTTTTTGTGTCTCCATATTCTGAAAGGCATAGTTTTTTTATTTTTTGGGCAACTGTCTTATGTAGGAGATCATTTTTTTGGTACTATTTGGGGTGCATCTGACTTTTTGATCGCTTGGCACCACTTTTTGTGTTGTAAGTAGAGATGAGCGAACTTCAAAAATTAGTTCGGCGTTCGGGTTGGGGTAATCGCCGCATCCCGTTATGGATTCCACTACCGCGGACTATCCCGGCATATGGAATCCATAAGGGGCGGCCTCCACGAACCCGAACTTTGGAAAAGCCGAAGGCCTTGGGGTGACGTCACCGTCATGTGATCCGTGCAGGGGGCGTGGGTCAACACTGGATTTGCTCCAGTGCTATTTTTTACAATTTTGTTTTACTTTATTTTGGGAAAAGGACGCTTTTTTTTACTTGAAACTTTATTTTTTTGTAAAACTTTATTTTTTTATCTCCTTTTTTCACTTTACTTTTTGTCCCACTCTGGGACTTTAACTTTTACTTCTGTATTGTAATGCATTGGCTGTAGGTGTATTACACTGAGTAATACACTTACAGCCTGCTTCCTGTAAGATCCAGGGGGCTGGCTCTCACAGGCTGTCAAGAAAGGCAGCCACGATGCCTAAGGAAGGCATCGGGCTGCATTCTCTGCCATCGGTTCCCTGTCACAGCAGCGCAGGGACCCGATGGCCACCACCCACCCGGCAGGATCGCGCACGTGCCGCTGACCGTGGCAGTGCGAGGGTTAATGCGCCGGCATCGGTGTTTTCACCGATGCCGGCGCATACAGCAGGGGTCCAGCTATCAGTGACTGCCGGACCCCTGCCACTGATCAGGCAGGCGCAGCTCCTGCACCCGCCCGATCAGCCCACAGTACACGTACAATGCTGGTCCTTAACCACTTCAGCCCCCCTAGCTTAAACACCCTTAATGACCAGGCCACTTTTTACAATTCTGCACTACACTACTTTCACCGTTCATTGCTCCGTCATGCAACTTACCACCCAAATGAATTTTACCTCCTTTTCTTCTCACTAATAGAGCTTTCATTTGGTGGTATTTCATTGTTGCTGACATTTTTACTTTTTTTGCTATTAATAAAAATTTAACGCTTTCACATTTTTCGCTTTCTGTTGTAAAATTTTTCAAAAAAAACTACATTTCTATATAAATTTTTCTCTAACCCTCAGTTCACACTTTCGCGTAAAACGCCGCTTTTGAACGCACATAAAAACGCACAACAGTAAAGGAACCATGCATTCCAATGAGGGTGGTTCACACTTGCGCGTTTTTATGCGCGTTCATAGGCGCCTATAAACGTCCGACGCATAGGCAAGTTTGTTCGCGTTAATTCGGGCTTTTTTCGAGCGTTTGGTGCTAATAGACTTCAATGGGAAACGCGATAGGCGTGTTGTTCGGGCGTTTGTGCTGCGTAAAACGCGCCTATGGACGCGCGTTTTTCACAATTCACACCTCAGATTGGCCAAACTATATAGGGAGGGCTGTTTGGTCATTGGCCAACTATGCAGTCAATCACAGAAACGCGCGTCAAACGCGCCTACACTATTTACCAAAACGCTTGAAAAAAACGCGCCTACACGCCAGTCTTGAACGCACCAAAAACGCTAGGCTTCAAAACGCTCAGGTCTGAACCCAGTGTAAATGTATTGTTCTACATGTCTTTGATAAAAAAAAATCCAATAAGTGTATATTTATTGGTTTGGGTAAAAGTTATAGCGTTTACAAACTATGGTGCAAAAAAGTGAATTTCGGCATTTTGAAGCAGCTCTGACTTTCTGAGCACCTGTCATGTTTCTTCAGGTGCTAGAATGCCAGGATAGTATAAATACCCCCAAATGACACCATTTTAGAAAGAAGACACCCCAAAGTATTCGCGGAGGGGCATGGTGAGTTCATGTATCATTTCATTTTTTTTCACAAGTTAGCAGAAAATTACACTTTTTTTTTTGTTTACTGTTCTGGCATTTTGGGCGGGGCTAAATTGTGAGCAGCCATGTAAAACCTAAAGGTACTCGTTGGAATTTGGGCCCTTTGCGCATTCAGGCTGCAAAAAGTGTCACTCATGTGGTATCGCCGTACTCAGGAGAAGTAGGGCAATGTGTTTTGGGGTGTATTTTTACATATACCCATGTTGGGTGAGAGAAATATCTCTGTAAACTGACAACTTTGTATAAAAAAATGTAAAAAGTTGTCGTTTACAGAGATATTTCTCACACAAAGTATGGGTATATATAAAAATACACCCCAAAACACATTGCCCTACTTCTCCTGAGTTCGGCGATACCACATGTGTGCCACTTTTTTGCAGCCAAGATGCGCAAAGGGGCCCTAAAACCATTGAGTACCTTTAGGATTTCACAGGGCATTTTTAGGCATTTGGATTCTCACGCTTTACGACCCCTAAAATGCCAGGGCAGTATAAATACCCCACAAGTGACCCCATTGTGGAAAGAAGACACCCCAAGGTATTCTGTGAGGGGCCTGGCGAGTTCACAGAAAAAAAAATTTTTGGCACAAGGTAGCGGAAATTGATATATATATATATATTTTTTTTACAAAGTCTCATATTCCACTAACTTGTGACAAAAAATAAAATTTTACATGAACTCACCATACCCCTCACGGAATACCTTGGGGTGTCTTCTTTCTAAAATGGGGTCACTTGTGAGGTGTTTGTACTGCCCTGGCATTTGAGGGTCTCCGCAATCATTACACGTATGGCCAGCATTAGGAGTGTCTGCGATTCTCCTTATATTGAGCATACGGGTAATGAGATTTTTTTTTTCCGGTCAGCCTCTGGGCTGAAAAAAAAAAAAAATGAACGGCACAGATTTTTTCATTCGCATCGATCAATGTGGATGAAAAAATCTCTGCCAAAATCAGTGACTGCGGTGCGGTGGGCTGGGCGCTAGCTACCTAACAAGTAGCTAACTAACTGGCGGTGATAAGGGCCCCCTATGCCCCATTCACACGTCCGCAATTCTGTTTGCGGAACGGAATTGCGGACCCATTCATTTCTATGGGGACAGACTTTGTCCCGCTCGGATCCGGAATTACGGATCCGCGCTTCCGGGTCTGCACTTCTGTTCCGCAAAAATATAGAACATGTCCTATTCTTGTCCGCAATTGCGGACAAGAAAAGGCATTTTCTATATAGTTCTGGCAATGTGCGGATCTGCAAAATGCGGAAAGCACATTGCCGGTGTCCGTGTTTTGAGGATCTGCGGATCTGCGGATCCGTGGTTCAGATCCACGGATCCGTGAATCCACAGATCCGCAAAAAATATATGGACGTCTGAATGGAGCCTTACAACGGGTTTGATCAGTGACAGGGGGGTGATCAGTGACAGGGGGGTGATCAGGGAATCTAGATGGGGTGATCAAGGGGTTAACAAGGGGTTAATAAGTGAGGGGGGGTGGGGGGGTTAGTGTAGTGTTTGGTGCAACTTTACATAGCTACCTGGTCCCCTGGTGGTCGATCCCAGTAAATGGGACCACCAGAGGACCAGGTAGCAGGTATATCAGACGCTGTTAACAAAACAGCGTCTGATATACCTGCTTGATGCGATTTAATTCGCATCTACAGCCTGCCAGCGATGGATCATTGCTGGCAGGCTGTAGTTTACCTCCTGAGACGCGCGGCACTGTGAACGCGCGCGCGTCTCGCGAGATGACGCGCCGATGCGGCAGATCAGAACTACAGGACGCCCGCCGGACGCATCCGTGCGTTAGGCGGTCCTGTAGTGGTTAAGTCACATCCACCAGCGCTGTATGTATGGCGCTGGTTCCTATGGTGTTAATACTGCATATAATGTAGTGGGAAACTGGAATAAAATTTCAAATAGGGTTCAATTGGGAAAAAAGAAATTCGTATAGGTTTCTTTTTTATAGTGTTACCTATGCAGTAAAAATAAACCGTTACCTTTATTTTCCTAGTCAGTGTGATTGCAGCAATGTCACATTATTGTGGGGAAAGGGGTGATTTATTTATTTATTTTACGCATTCCTATAACGCTAAAATATTTCACAGCGCTTTACTGACATTATCATCACTTGCTGTCCCCAGTGGAACTCACAGTCTAAGTTCTCTATTAGTATGTCTTTGGAGTGTTGAAGGAAATCGGAGTACCCGGAGGAAACCCATGCAAACACACAGAGAACATATAATCTCCTGGCAGATGTTGTCCTTGGTCAGAATCAAACATTGGATCCCAGCACTGCAAGGCACCAGTGCTGACCATTGCTAACCACTGAGCCACCATTTATTTTTTCCTTTGTTTTTAAAAAAATATAAAAACTTTTCTTAACATGTTTTTACTTTTTAAAGTTCCCCTTGGGAACTTGAACATGTGATTGCCATGGCAGTCTATGGGAGAGTCAATACATTCCTGTGGAGCCCTGTCACCTACAGGCCTCTATAGGAATATAGCTGTGGCTCAAGACTATAACCACAAATGAACGGATTCTCTGATCATCGTGTGGGGAAGCCATTTGGGTCCTGTTAGTGCAGTGCACCCGGGAAAAGCTGCCTCAGATACTGTGATTACAACTGACCACTGCATCTGAGGAGTTAAATGTCGGCGTTCTGCATTATCGTTGATCGCAGACATTAGCCCAGGGTGTCTGCCATGTGAAACAGCAGAAACCTGGAGACTATGGCATATGCTCCACTATTTATGTAGGGGCACTGATTTAATTTATGCTTGTAATATATAGTACTTTATTAGGGAAAGGAGGCTTGCCTCTGCATTAACAGTGGAAACTGAAGTTGGGCTCTCCTTAGCAACAATCAGTTAGAGCATTGCCAAGGAAACTCTGTTCACCATGTTTTCTAGTATAAATAAACACCTTTTCCTAATACGGTATATTACAGAAATAAATAAAACCACTGTCGCTACTCTCTATTAAAATAATTTAAAACATTCCTTTAATCATTTCTTTTACATTGTCAGTTTTAAACATTAACAATCAGGTTGCTCTATCCTTTTGCCTCATAGTCTATGAATGTACATTTGTCTTCGTTTTCTGTAATTATCTTCATTTATTATACCCATAGACTGTAAAGTGATAAGAGTATGTTAGCGCTAAATAAATAAAGATTATAATAATGATTAATCACACTTTAGAAGCTCACAAGAATAAATATTAGAGGCTGCCACCTGCTGGATGAACCATTTTTTTTTAAAAATGGCTAAAGTTAAGTACATTGAGTAATTCTTGCTATTTCTGTTTCAAGATCTCTTTCAATACAAATGTTACTGAACTGAAGGTACAGTATATCCTTGTCTATTTGATCCCTGCTACAAACCAGTGGGAGCCAGAATCTAGGACACGGCAAATGTGCAAATCAAATTAGGTACCGTACATTGAATATCTGGAAGGAGATGCTACACTTTCTTTTTCCAATATTAAAGTCAATTAAACAAATTAATTCACTATTTATAAAAACAGAAATTACGTTTGCAATATACATAACTTAAGCAATCTAAGTTCCATTTTAAATAACGCATATAATTATCATTCTGTGTTCAAATTAAAAGGACTATATCCTGAGAGACATAGTGGTGGGGCTGCTAACATTTCCAGTATCCCCTCTCCACAGTGTATGACGTATAATTCTCCTGTGTGACTGTCTACTGTATGCACACTTCAAAAATATCTGCTGAGCTCAGTACTACAAATGTAAAATAGAAAACTAAATTAAGGTTCAACTAATTGCCTAAAATGTGTAACATACTTTGCAAAGGAAATGGTGCTGTACCCCCTGACACTGTATCTTTTTATGGAGTGAAAACCCACATCATATGAAAGCTGTCAGTGCCATCAACACATCATCTTACTTTGTGAGAATGAATATTGGATGCCTACTGTGTAACTTAAACATTTGGAGCAATATGGTGCTACTGTGTTTATAGCAAGTCCAAACATGATGGCCCTGTGGCACCTGTAGGTGTCACCTTGGGATTAATTATGTAGATTGGAGCACAGAATGGGATTGCACTGATTTTCTGGAATGAATCTAATTTCTTAGAATAGAACATGTGGTCTTGTATACTATTAAAGTCAGTGGCATTGTTATAAAGTTTAATGTACATTAAACCAAATGTAAATTGCAAGTTATGGTCATTGAAATATTTCTGAAACCAAAGACCAAGTCGTTTAGTCTTGTTGGATGATAACATTGAGGGTGGATGATGAGACATTATGAAATCAAGAGTATAAAGAGTTGCATGTGCTAAATTTTAATAAATAGATATATTGAAAGTTGAGTGTAGGAAACCTTGTGAGTCCTTGTAGAGGAGCAGTAGAAAATCATTACACCAAGCAGTGCTTGTGAACAATTCATGTTGGGTCCTGTATGCTTACTGCTCACAGGATCACAGCCTGTTCTTCTGTTGCACTGTTAATAGTGCACTTATCAAATCTGTTCTGTAGCACAAATTGTCACCAGCTTCAGTCAGCCACCAACTCATCTTGTTCAATTTGCATTCTGTTTCAGTGATTTTGGACATCTTTCACAAGAACACACACTAAATAATCCTGCAGTACCTGTATAAATCTTAATTACAGTAGAATCCAAGATACTGCCAAATGAAGTATAAACTGGTTATTTTCAGCAAGGCATGCAGTCATTTCTCGAACTCTATACGACACATTAATGCCATCACCACTTTACAACCCCAGTGTTCGGCCACCCTTCCTGACCCCATCCCAAGTGACATCAATAGTAGCGAATCGAAGCTGACGAAGTCGAATTCGTTCCGAATTTCTGGAAAAATTTGATTCTGAATGAATGCGAATTTCCTCTCACTTCGTGGTACCGAATCACAATTTTTTTTTTCTATGGCGGCTCTAAAATGGCGGCTACACATGTGAGGACATGGGGCAAGGAACTCTGGGAAGGTGGGATGACTCATAATGCCATGCATGCAGCCAATCAGCAGCCAGCCAGCCCGGTGATGTCACAGCCCTATAAATACGGCGGCCATCTTAGATTCTGCCATTCACAATCGTACTTTGTTCAGGGACAGACTAGTATGCAGGTGCTAGGGAGAGTGAAAGAAAAACTAATTGTTAAAACAAAAAAAGGAAAGAAGCGATTTACTAGTGCGGGGAAAGGATAGTGAGAGGAATCATTTCACAGGCAGGGAGAGACGTGTGCAGATGCTAGGGAGAGTCATAGGAAAATCCTCATTGTGATAAAAAGCGATTTACAAGTGCAGGGAAACATTACTTGGGGATCCAGATAGTCTTATAATACAGCTCTGTCATTCCAGCAATTAGTTATTGGAGGGTAAGTGCTATGTTGAAAAGCCTTTAGTGGCTTTTATCTGTGAAAATAGATAAATATATATGCAGGTCACTTTTGCTGTTAACGGTGCTGATATTATTTAGTGGCCTATTTCAATACAATACGAGAAATATTTACGCAGGTCACTTTTGTTGTTATTTGTGCTAAAAGCGTTTCTTGTCATATTTCACTAAAATATGGGAAAAATAGACGCAGTTCACATTTAGTGTTATTTGGGCTAAAAGCGCTTATTTGTCATATTTCACTACAATACGAGAAAAATAGACGCAGTTCATATTTGGTGTTATTTGCGCTAAAAGCACACACATGTAGAACAGAAGGTGGGCCAGTCCTTGAGCCTGTCGGTGTCTGCCAAAGTGCACAGCAGCTCCGACGTGTGGAGCTGTAACTACGGTCAGGGAAAATACATGGCCCACTGGGTGAATGTGGTTCCTGCACAGCCACACCAGCAACTTGGACAGGTCAAGCCGCTTTCTCCTCCACGTTATCATGCTGTTGGTCGTTCGACAATGTCCGCCTCTGCCTCCTCATCCTCCTCCATGTCCTTAGCCTCCACTGCAGGGACAAGTCACAGTGCCCCTCCAGCATACCATATGTGCAGGGCACGGCGGTGTCACGCTGTTCTGCACCTGGCTTGCCTTGGTGAATGGAGTCACACAGGGGAGCAACAGCTCCGTGTGATGCATCAAGAAATCGAATCCTGGCTTTCTCTCCGACAACTCAAAATCGGAACTATGGTGACCAACAACGGGAAGAACATTGTGTCGACACTGCGTCAAGGAAGGCTGAGCCATGTGCCCTGCATGGCACACGTGTTCAATCTGGTTGTCCAGCGGTTCCTGATCTCATCCACCCATCTGCAAGAAATCCTAAAAATGGCCAGGATACTTTACATGCACTTATGCCACTCGTATACCACAAAACACACTCTCCTTGAGTTGCAGCGGCAGAACGGCGTCCCCCAACATAGGCTGATCTGAGACGTTTCCACCCATTAGAATTCCACCCTTCATATGTTGGACCGACTATACGAACAGAGAAAGGCCATCAATGATTTAATGATGATGCAAGCGGATAGGAGTACTCCCCTGTGTATCTGTCAGCCAGTGGCAGCTCATGCGTGACACCTGTCATTTGCTCAGGCCCTTTAGGGACGCCACGTTATTTATCAGTCGCCAGGACTATGGGATAAACATCATTCCACTGCTTCATGTCCTGAACAGATGGTGGTAACAATGGCTGGTCAAGGGACAGGAGACGTGGCTCCTTGATCTCACAACTCCTCATGCTGCCATCTCCACAATATGTCACTTTACCACTCTGTGGTCTCCTCATGCTGCTGCCACCATCTCCACGCTATATTACCTTGCCACTCTGTGGGATCCTGCTGCTGCTGCTGTCATCTGCACACTATGTCACCTTGCCACTCTGTGGTCTCCTCCTGCTGCAGCCATATCCACACTATGTCACCTTGCCACTCGTTGGCCTCATTATACTGCTGCCATCTACAGACTCTGTCATTGTGCCACTCAGTGGCCTTCTTATAATGCTGCTGCTGCATCTGCCACCTTCAGACTCTGTCATTGTGCCACTTGGTGGCCTCCTCTCACTGCTTTCACCTCCATACCCTGTCATTGGGCCACTCTGTGGTCTCCTCATGCTGCTTCCACCTCCCCACTATGTCATAGGTCCACTCTGTGGACTTCTCATGCTATTCGCACCCTCCCCACTTCATGACTGGCATGTAAGATAAAAACAGAGAGAGAGGTCCGCGCCTCATGTGTGGTGTTGTTCCCAATGGTGACGCAAGAGATATAATAAAATCTGCTTACCAGAGGCTGTTGTGAGTGAGTCACAACAGCTGTATGAGCTCCTGCTGGTATATTATCCCGACCAGCACACGGGTGCTTGGCTGCAGCCTGGGTTCCTTCCTGTACTCAGAGAATGTGAGTGCTGGAGTTGCGGTAGATCATAGGGGAAAAATGGAGATAAGAACCTTTTTTCTGGCGCTGCCAAGGATCACGGAATGATACAATGTCTTTTTCACAGGTATTTTATTCGTCTACGCTTCAGGGGTGAAAAACCCCCGTCTTCAGGACAGTAATTACTGTCCTGAAGACGGGGGTTTTTCACCCCTGAAACGCGTAGACGAATAAAATACCTGTGAAAAAGACATTGCATCATTCCGTGATCCTTGGCAGCGCCACAAAAAAGGTTCTTATCTCCATTTTTCCCCTATGATCCACTTCATGACTGGGCCACTATTTTGGCTTTCGGCCTGGCTGACATCATCATTTTTTTGACATTTCTTCTGATCTGTCAGAAGGAAGGAAAAATGAGATGCAAAATGGATCCTGTCTGTGTAGTAGCTGTAAGGCCTGTATGGTCCCATCAGAATTGGCTTATGATTTGGTAGCCAAAAGTAGGAGTGGGTAGAAAACACAGAAGGCATGCAAACATTACATTCACGTGTCATCTCTGTTTTAGATCCACTTCTGTTTTTTCTTTTTGGCATTAGCAATACTGATGGTTTATTGAGCAAATGCTGACCGAGGGAAGGCATATGCTCCACAGACAGGATCCATTTTTTTGTGGTTTATTGTTCTGATAGATCAGAGGAAGGGCAAAATAATCAGTGACGTCAACACAAACTTACTGCTGACACCCTCTCCACTCTGTAGGGGGGGGGCTCTAATTGTATAAGCGTTTTATAGAACAGGTTCCGTAGAAATCTATGTGGAATCAGCTGACATGTTTTGCGGTCCATAAAGCATGGACCGGCAAAAAATACGGATGACGTCTGTGTGCATTCTGTGTATATTTTGCAAAACGGAGCAGCTCGCCGTAATAGAACAGTCCAATCCTTGTCCATAATTACACAGGGGAGTACTCCTATCCGCTTGCATCATCAAGAATTCAGACAATAATAGGACATGTTCTATTTTTTTGTGCAACGGACATATGGAAATGGAATGTACATGAATGTAAAAACACATGAATGTAAAAAAACACATAAATGTAAAAAAAAAAAAAAATGGTGCTAAAAAGTTATTTTTAGTTCACCTTGCCCGGACATATGAAAACGGAATGCACATAAAGTAATTTCAGTTTTTTTGCAGACCCGTTGAAATGAATGGATCCGCATACGGTCCGCAAAAAAAAAACGGGACAGTCAGGGAAAGAAAATACACTTGTGTGCATGAGCCCTAAGCCCCACAAAGTGACTTCGTAACTGAACTAGTCCCTAAAAAAGTTGGTTTTCTAAACTTTCTTAAAAATTTTAAGAATTGCTTCTAAAATTCTAATATTTTTAACGTTCTAAAAAATAAAATGTAATTTACTAAAAGATGCAAACATAAAGTATAGGAAATGTAAAGTAATAACTATTTTATGAGGTATCACTATAAGCAAATTCAAATTTCAAAAATCTGCTAATTTTTCAAAATTTTCTGTAAATTTGGGATTTTTTTAAATAAATTAAGGTAAAAATTAAGGTAAAACATATTGACTCAAATTTATCACTAACATGCAGTACAATGTGTCATGAGAAAACATCCTCAGAATGACTTAGATAAGTAAAAGCATTGCAGACCTATTACCACATAAAAAGGTGAAAAGGTACTAAAAGGGTTAATGTGCAAAAGGTACAATACTTAGGTACAAAAATAAATAAAAACATACTGTTCATACATGTGCAAAGACAGTCTAATACTAAGCACATTGCTTTCCATTCAACTGGCAGATATGAAATATAAACAACAACATGACTTTAACTGTATACAGAAGGGGTTACTGGAACTGACATACTTTCATAATTCATATTTCATGATACAGATTGTATATATACTATATATGAGCATCTATTGTCTACAGTAGATGAGAGCCTTTTTAAATGTGGACACATGCAGTAAGGTAAGCCCATGATGTACTAAACATCATAATGAAAATTATCAACACAGGTCCTAAAAGGAAGGATTTCTGTCTATTTATTCTCCTATTTAGAGATATGTATGTCTCTAGGCCCCCTTATTTGAGTAGAATACTGTTCAATGATGCGAACAGTGCATGGTTTTCCCTTTAGGGCACATCCTGATCTTGGGGTTCCCGAGCCTAGTGGTGGTTTGTAGTGCCGTTGATTTGGGCCAGGTAGAACAGAAGAATGGTTCTTTACTGAAGAATTTAGTTCAGGTACATCAGTTACAGTTATCAACATGCAATGCACTGGAAGTTCTTTCACAAAATGCAGGTAGTTAAAGGGGTTCTCCAGAAATTAAGAAAATGAAAATACTTAAATATTACTTTATTGTAAATATATCCCTAAATACCTTTAATTTGTTATGGCTCATTTTGTCTAGGGAGCGATCTTCAGGGGAAAAATAATGGCCGTTGTCCTGTTAGTACACACAAAACCTGTCCTAATCACACAGGAGGACAAGTTACTTCATAGCACTGAGCTAAGGAGCTTCCTCATCCTCCTCTCTGCTCTGCTTGTCAGGAATTATGATCCAGAATACAACTGAATTTCTGTAGGAAGGAGCTGTCCCATTGAAGTGGATGGAGATGGCTTAGTTGTAATTACACCTGCTAACCACTCCAGTGACCTGAGGATAGCTCATAAATATAAAAATGCAGACTATCTCTTTAAGCTGAAATTTCAGGGTCTAACAGATGATGAAGTCTAGCTTCCACAACAAGATTTCAATTGTGATGAAACTGCCCAATTGAAAATGCCAGAATAAGCCTGGAAGCCTATGAAAAAACGTCTAACTAGAGATGAGCAAACACCTGGATGTTCAGGGTTCGAGAAGTTCGGCCGAACTTCCCAAAAATGTTCGGGTTCGGGATCCGAACTCGACCCAAACTTTATCCCGAACCCGAACCCCATTGAAGTCAATGGGGACCCGAACTTTTAGGCACTAAAAAGGCTGTAAAATAGTCCAGGAAAGGGCTAGAGGCCTGCAAAAGGCAGCAAAATGTAGGTAAATGCCCTGCAAACAAATGTGGATAGGGAAATGAATTAAAATAAAATAAAATAAATAAAAATTAACCAATATCAATTGGAGAGAGGTCCCATAGCGGAGAATCATGCGTCATATCACCCACCACTGGAGAAGGCCACTTTCAGTTATTTCGGCCCCAGCACACAGACAGAGGAGAGAGGTCCCACAGCAAGGAATCATGCGTCATATCACCCACCACTGGAGAAGGCCACTTTCAGTTATTTTGGCCCCAGCACCCAGACAGAGGCGAGAGGTCCCACAGCAAGGAATAAGGCGTCATATGACCCACCACTGGAGAAGGCCACTTTCAGTTATTTAGGCCCAGCATCCAGACAGAGGAGAGAGGTTCCACAGCAAGGAATCATGTGTCATATCACCCACCACTAGAGAAGGCCACTTTCAGTTATTTCGGCCCCAGCACCCAGACAGAGGAGAGAGGTCCCACAGCAAGGAATCATGCGTCATATCACCAACCACTGGAGAAGGCCACTTTCAGTTATTTCAGCCCCAGCACCCAGACAGAGGCGAGAGGTCCCACAGCAAGTAATAAGGCGTAATATGACCCACCACTGGAGAAGGCCACTTTCAGTTATTTCGGCCCCAGCACCCAGACAGAGGCGAGAGGTCCCACAGCAAGTAATAAGGCGTCATATGACCCACCACTGGAGAAGGCCACTTTCAGTTATTTAGGCCCAGCACCCAGACAGAGGAGAGAGGTCCCACAGCAAGGAATCATGTGTCATATCACCCACCACTGGAGAAGGCCACTTTCAGTTATTTCGGCCCCAGCACCCAGACAGAGGAGAGAGGTCCCACAGCAAGGAATAAGCCATTATATCGCCCACCACTGGAGAAGGCCACTTTCAGTTATTTTGGCCCCAGCACCCAGACAGAGGAGAGAGGTCCCACAGCAAGGAATCATGCGTCATATCACCCACCACTGGAGAAGGACACTTTCAGTTATTTCGGACCCAGCACCCAGACAGAGGAGAGAGGTCCAACAGCAAGGAATAAGGCGTTATATCACCCACCACTGGAGAAGGCCACTTTCAGTTATTTCGGCCCCAGCACCCAGACAGAGGAGAGAGGTACCACAGCAAGGAATAAGACGTTATATCACCCACCACTGGAGAAGGCCACTTTCAGTTATTTCGGCCCCAGCACCCAGACAGAGGAGAGAGGTCCCACAGCAAGGAATTAGCGTCATATCACCCACCACTGGAGAAGGCCACTTTCAGTTATTTCGGCCCCAGCACCCAGACAGAGGAGAGAGGTCCTACAGCAAGGAATAAGGCGTTATATCACCCACCACTGGAGAAGGCCACTTTAAGTTATTTCGGCCCCAGCACCCAGACAGAGGAGAGAGGTCCCACAGCAAGGAATTAGCGTCATATCACCCACCACTGGAGAAGGCCACTTTCAGTTATTTCGGCCCCAGCACCCAGACAGAGGAGAGAGGTCCTACAGCAAGGAATAAGGCGTTATATCACCCACCACTGGAGAAGGCCACTTTCAGTTATTTCGGCCCCAGCACCCAGACAGAGGAGAGAGGTCCTACAGCAAGGAATAAGGCGTTATATCACCCACCACTGGAGAAGGCCACTTTCAGTTATTTCGGCCCCAGCACCCAGACAGAGGAGAGAGGTCCCACAGCAAGGAATCATGTGTCATATCACCCACCACTGGAGACTGTATTACTGACCAGAAGACGGGGGGACTTTCACCCCTGAAACGCGTAGACGAATAAAGTACCTTTTAAAAGACATCGCATCATTCCGTCATCCTTGGCAGCGCCGGAAATAAGGTTCTTATCTCCATTTTTCTCCTATGATCTACCTCCACTCCAGCACTCACACTCTCTGAGTACAGGAAGGAACCCAGGCTGCAGCCAAGCCCCCGTGTGCTGGTCGGGATAATATACCAGCAGGAGCTCATATAGCTGTTGTGACTCATTCACAACAGCCTCTGGTAAGCAGATTTTATTATATCTCTTGCGTCACCATTCGTAACAACACCACACATGAGGCGCGGTCCTCTCTCTCTGTTTTTATCTTACACCACTGGAGAAGGCCACTTTCAGTTATTTAGGCCCTGGCGCCCAGATTAAGGAGAGGTTCATTCAACTTTGGGTTGCACCGCAAGATCATGGTCAAGTTAAAAAAAAATGAGGATTCAATAAAGAAGTCCCCGGAGTACAAGAATACATGGTTGAGGAGGAGGCAGTTATAAATGTCTATTTTGCACAAGGGAGGGACAGGTCCTGTGGGATCCATGCCTGGTTCATTTTTATGAACGTCAGCTTGTCCACGTTGGCTGTGGACAGGCGGCTACGTTTGTCAGTAATGACGCCCCCTGCCGTGCTGAATACACGTTCAGACTAAACGCTGGCCGCCGGGCAGGCCAGCACCTCCAAGGCATAAAAGGCTAACTCTGGCCACGTGGACAATTTGGAGACCCAGAAGTTGAATAGGGTCGAACCATCAGTCAGTACGTGGAGGGGTGTGCAGACGTACTGTTCAACCATGTTAGTGAAATGCTGCCTCCTGCTAACACGTTCCGTATCAGGTGGTGGTCCAGTTAGCTGTGGCGTGGAGACAAAACTTTTCCACATTTCTGCCATGCTAACCCTGCCCTCAGAGGAGCTGTTCCCCTGTAACATTTGGGAATGCTCTCAGGAGCGCGTCTACCAGCGTGCGCTTGTACTCACGCATCTTCCTATCACGCTCCAGTGCAGAAAGTAAGGTGGGCACATTATGTTTGTACCGGGGATCCAGCACAGTGGCAACCCAGTAGTCCGCACAAGTTAAAATGTGGGCAACTTTGCTGTCGTTGCGCAGGCACTGCAGCATGTAGTCGCTCATGTGTGCCAGGCTCCCCAGAGGTAAGGACAAGCTGTCCTCTGTGGGAGGCGTATCATCATCATCCTCCGTATCCCCCCAGCCACGTACCAGTGATGGGCCTGAGCTGTGTCGGGTGCCACCCCGCTGTGAACCTGCTTCATCCTCATCCTCCTCCACCTCCTCCTCATCCTCCTCGTCCTCCAGTAGTGGGCCCTGGCTGGCCACATTTGTACCTGGCCTCTGCTGTTGCAAAAAACCTCCCTCTGAGCCACTTCTAACAGACTGGCCTGAAAGTGCTAAAAATGACCCCTCATCCTCCTCCTCCGCCTCCTGGGCCACGTCCTCTTCCATCATCGCCCTAAGCGTTTTCTCAAGGAGACATAGAAGTGGTATTGTAACGCTGATAACGGTGTCATCGCCACTGGCCATGTTGGTGGAGTACTCGAAACAGAGCAACAGGGCACACAGGTCTCGCATGGAGGCCCAATCATTGGTGGTGAAGTGATGCTGTTCCACAGTGCGACTGACGCGTGCGTGCTGCAGCTGAAACTCCACTATGGCCTGCTGCTGCTTGCACAGTCTCTCCAGCATGTGCAAGGTGGAGTTCCACCTGCTGGGCACGTCGCATATGAGGCGGTGAGCGGGAAGGCCGAAGTTACCCTGTAGCGCAGACAGGCGGGATGTGAACGCCGGAGGCACGCACAGACGGCCCGCACTTTATGCAGCAGCTCTGACATGTCGGGGTAGTTGTGAATGAACTTGTGAAATTCAGCACATGCGCCAGGCAAGGGATTTGCGTCAAACTGGCTAGTCCCAGAGCTCCGACGAGATTTCACCCATTATCGCACACCACCAGGCCGGGCTTCAGGCCCACCGGCAGAAACCATTTGTCGGTTTGTTGTTCAATACCCCGCCACAACTCCTGCGCAGTGTGGGGCCTGTCCCCCAAACATTTGAGTTTCAGAATGGCCTGCTGACATTTATCCCGGGCTGTGCTGAAGTTGGTGGTGAAGGTGTGTGGCTGACTGAATGAGCTGGTGGAAGCAGAGAAGGAGGAAGCCGAGTAGGAGGAGGAGGCTACAGGAGGCAAAGAATGATGCCCTGCGATCCTTGGCGGCGGAAGGACGTGCGCCAAGGAACTCTCTGCCTGGGGCCCAGCCGCCGCTACATTTACCCAGTGTGCAGTTAGGGAGATATAGCGTCCCTGGCTGTGCTTACTGGTCCACGTATCTGTGGTTAGGTGGACCTTGCCACAGATGGCGTTGCGCAGTGCACACTTGATTTTATCGGATACTTGGTTGTGCAGGGAAGGCACGGCTCTCTTGGAGAAGTAGTGGCGGCTGGGAACAAAATACTGTGGGACAGCCATGGACATCAGCTGTTTGAAGCTGTCTGTGTCCACCAGCCTGAATGACAGCATTTCAAAGGCCAGTAGTTTAGAAATGCTGGCATTCAGGCCCAGGGCTCGAGGGTGCCTAGGTGGGAATTTACGCTTTCTCTCCAAGGTTTGTGAGATGGAGAGCTGAACGCTGCCGTGTGACATGGTGGAGATGCTTGATGACGCAGGTGGTGGTGTCAGTGGCACATCCTCTGTTTGGTGGGCGGCAGGTGCCAACGTTCCTCCCGAGGCGGATGAAGAGGCCGAGGCAGCAGCAGAAGAGGGAGCAGGGGGAGCCAGAGTGAGTTCCTTGCTTTTAAGGTGTTTACTCCACTGAAGTTCATGCTTTGCATGTAGATGCCTGGTCATGCAGGTTGTGCTAAGGTTCAGAACATTAATGCCTCGCTTCAGGCTCTGATGGCACAGAGTGCAAACCTCTCGGGTCTTGTCGTCAGCACATTGTTTAAAGAAGTGCCATACCAGGGAACTCCTTGAAGCTGCCTTTGGGGTGCTCGGTCTCTGGTGGCGGTGGCCAGTAGCAGGCGAACTCTCTTGGCGGCGGCCCCTGCTCCCTCTTTTGCTACGCTGTTGACTCGGTCTCACCACTGCCTCTTCCTCTGAACTATGAAAGTCAGTGGCACGACCTTCATTCCATGTGGGGTCTAACTAGGACCTCATCGTCCCCTGCATCGTCTTCCACACAGTCTTCCTCCCTGACCTCCTGTTCGGTCTGCACACTGCAGAAAGACGCAGCAGTTGGCACCTGTGTTTCGTCATCATCAGAGATGTGCGGACTCCGATGAGGTGGTATTCCCATGTCCTCATCATCAGGAAACATCAGTGGTTGTGCATCAGTGCATGCTATGTCTTCCACCACTGGGGAAGGGCTAGGTGGATTCCCTTGGGAAACCCTGCCAGCAGAGTCTTTAAACAGCATAAGAGACTGCTGCATAATTCGAGGCTCAGACAGTTTTCCTGATATGCATGGGGGTGATGTGACAGACTGATGGGCCTGGTTTTCAGGCGCCACCTACGCGCTTTCTGCAGAAGACTGGGTGGGAGATAATGTTGTGAACGTGCTGGATCCACTGTCAGCCACCCAATTGACTAGCGCCTGTACTTGCTCAGGCAGTACCATTCTTAGAACGGCAGTGGGCCCCACCAAATATCGCTGTAAATTCTGGCGGGTACTGGAACCTGAGGTAGTTGGTTTACTAGGACGTGTGGCTGTGGCAGAATGGCCACGTCCTCTCCCAGCACCAGAGGGTCCACTAACACCACCAAGACCGCGTCCGCGTCCCTTACTAGATATTTTCCTTATTGTTACCGTTCACCAATACCACAATAAGAAAAAAAAAATTTGGCCCAATGTATTGATTTCAAATTCAGGCCTTTTTTTACAGGCACCTAACACTATCTGCCTGTTTATTTATGTACCGTATTACACTAATCCAGGCACAGCAGTAACCACTGATTTAGGGGAATATCTATTGTAGGGCTAGTATTTAGGCCCTGGATGAAAGGTATCATTTTATTGACAAATTTACACTTGGAGATGCACAGTAGCGTGAGAAAAAATATGTAGGATTACTCCTTCAGCAATTGTATTTTAACACTTTGTGTAATATACCCTTTAATGGACAGAAATACAATGGGAGATGCACGGTAGCGTGTGAAGTTAATGAGGATGACCCTCTCAGCACTTGTATATACATCTTGAGTGTAATATACCCTTTTACGGACAGATTAACACTTGGCCTGCAACAGCTGGGACTCCAGATTCAGGGTATTGCTATTTTGACAATTGAATTTCACCCCAAAACAAAATATATGTTTTGGCGGACACTATTATACTTTGCCAGCCACAGCTGAAACCACTGATTTATGGTATTGCTAT
Source organism: Bufotes viridis (assembly GCA_033119425.1). Taxonomy (NCBI): domain Eukaryota; kingdom Metazoa; phylum Chordata; class Amphibia; order Anura; family Bufonidae; genus Bufotes; species Bufotes viridis. The sequence goes on along the minus strand of CM065589.1, from coordinate 444,167,898 downwards.
TTTGGCAATTGAATTTCACCCCAGAACAAAATATACCCTTTTACGGACAGATTAACACTTGGCCTGCAACAGCTGGGACACCAGATTCAGGGTATTGCTATTTTGGCAATTGAATTTCACCCCAGAACAAAATATACCCTTTTTATGGACAGATTAACACCTGGTCTTAAACAGCTGGAACACCAGATTCAGGTTATTGCTATTTTGGCAATTGAATTTCACCTCAGAACAAAATATATGTTTTGGCGGACACTATTATACTTTGCCAGCCACAGCTGAAACCACTGATTTATGGTATTGCTATTTTGGCAATTGAATTTCACCCCAGAACAAAATATACCCTTTTACGGACAGATTAACACTTGGCCTGCAACAGCTGGGACACCAGATTCAGGGTATTGATATTTTGGCAATTGAATTTCACCCCAGAACAAAATATATGTTTTGGCGGACACTATTATACTTTGCCAGCCACAGCTGAAACAACTGATTTATGGTATTGCTATTTTGGCAATTGAATTTCACCCCAGAACAAACTATACCGTTTTACGGACAGATTAACACTTGGCCTGCAACAGCTGGGACACCAGATTCAGGGTATTGCTATTTTAGCAATTGAATTTCACCCCAGAACAAAATATACCCTTTTACGGACAGATTAACACTTGGCCTGCAACAGCTGGGACACCAGATTCAGGGTATTGCTATTTTGGCAATTGAATTTCACCCCAGAACAAAATATATGTTTTGGCGGACACTATTATACTTTGCCAGCCACAGCTGAAACCACTGATTTATGGTATTGCTATTTTGGCAATTGAATTTCACCCCAGAACAAAATATATCCTTTTACGGACAGATTAACACTTGGCCTGTAACAGCTGGGACACCAGATTCAGGGTATTGCTATTTTGGCAATTGAATTTCACCCCAGAACAAAATATACCCTTTTACGGACAGATTAACACTTGGCCTGCAACAGCTGGGACACCAGTTTCAGGGTATTGCTATTTTGGCAATTGAATTTCACCCCAGAACAAAATATATGTTTTGGCGGACACTATTATACTTTGCCAGCCACAACTGAAACCACTGATTTATGGTATTGCTATTTTGGCAATTGAATTTCACCCCAGAACAAAATATACCCTTTTATGGACAGATTAACAGTTGGCCTGCAACAGCTGGGACACCAGATTCAGGGTATTGATATTTTGGCAATTGAATTTCACCCCAGAACAAAATATACCCTTTTACGGACAGATTAACACTTGGCCTGTAACAGCTGGGACACCAGATTGAGTGTATTGCTATTTTGGCAATTGAATTTCACCCCAGAACAAAATATACCCTTTTACGGACAGATTAACACTTGGCCTGCAACAGCTGGGACACCAGATTCAGGGTATTGCTATTTTGGCAATTGAATTTCACCCCAGAACAAAATATATGTTTTGGCGGACACTATTATACTTTGCCAGCCACAGCTGAAACCACTGATTTATGGTATTGCTATTTTGGCAATTGAATTTCACCCCAGAACAAAATATACCCTTTTACGGACAGATTAACACTTGGCCTGCAACAGCTGGGACACCAGATTCAGGGTATTGCTATTTTGGCAATTGAATTTCACCCCAGAACAAAATATATGTTTTGACGGACACTATTATACTTTGCCAGCCACAGCTGAAACCACTGATTAATGGTATTGCTATTTTGGCAATTGAATTTCACCCCAGAACAAAATATATGTTTGGCCGACACTATTATAGTTTGCCAGCCAGTGCTGGGACACCAGATTTAGGGGATTGCTATTTTGGCAAGTGAATTTCACCCCAGAACAAAATATATGTTTTGGCGGACACTGTTATTGTTTGCCAGCCACTGCTGAGACACCAGATTTATGGTATTGCTATTTTGGCAATTAAATTTCACCACAGAACAAAATATATGTTTTGGCGGACACTATTATAGTTTGCCAGCCAGTGCTGGGACACCAGATTTAGGGGATTGTTATTTTGCCAAGTGAATTTCACCCCAGAACAAAATATATGTTTTGGCGGACACTATTATAGTTTGCCAGCCAGTGCTGGGACACAAGATTTATGGTATTGCTTCTTTTGGCAATTGAATTTCACCACAGAACAAAATATATGTTTTGGCGGACACTATTTTATTTTGCCAGCCACAGCTGTGACACCAGATTTATGGTATTGCTATTTTGGCAATTGAATTTCACCCCAGAACAAAATATATGTTTTGGCGGACACTATTATAGTTTGCCAGCCAGTGCTGGGACACCAGATTTAGGGGATTGCTATTTTAGCAATTGAATTTCACCACAGAAAATAATCTATCCTTTGCCAGACAGCAGACAGTATTATACTTGGCTAGCCAAAGCTGGAACACCAGATTTAGGGGACTGATATTTTGGCAATTGTATTTAACCCCTTAATAAAATATAGAAATTGCTATCCTGAGTTTCTAAGGGTGACAATTAGCACAGCCAAGCCCCTAATGTAGGATATAGCAAAAAAAAAAACTAGTATTGATGGACTTGGTGGCAGCTTGTTCTGGTGCACCACAAGTCACAAAATGGCCGCTGATCACCCCAGAAAAATGCTCTGTGCAGCCTAAAAACCAGTGAGCAAGTAACTAGCAGAAGTTGAATCATTCACAGCTGTAGATCAATCACTTCATTAGGTGCTTTTGCTGACTTTTCCCTGCCTAATCTTGCTCTCACAGCAGCTGCATCCTCTCCCTACACTAATCAGAGCAGTGTGACGTGCGGCGCTACGTGACTCCAGCTTAAATAGAGGCTGGGTCACATGCTGCACTTGGCCAATAACAGCCATGCCATTAGTAGGCATGGCTGTGATGGGCTCTTAGGGCAAGAAGTAAAACGCTAGCTGATTGGCTGCTGTGCAGCCCTTCAGAAAGCGGGAAGAAATCGCAGAACAACGAACCAGAACCAGAACTTTTTTGAAAATGTTCGGGTTCCGGTCCGTGTCCCGAACACCCCAAAATTCGGTACGAACCCGAACTATTCTCGAACTGTTCGCTCAACACTACGTCTAACCCTTTTGCTGGATCCTAATGCATCAGGGGATTATAAGCTTAAACCATTGGTGATTTATTATAAACACCAATAGTTTAAAAAAGAAAGAAAGTCATTATAGGCAATTGTGAGTGTTTTGGTGTTGCAATAGGAAGACTTTGGTGACCAGATGTGTTTAATGAATGGGCAACAGAAGTCTTTTGTCCTTCAGTGAAGTCATACCTGGAGAGAAACAGGCTGCTTCTAAATGCACTGCACTTAATCATTTCAGGCCCATTTTATTTTTATCACAATTAAATTTCTTCCTTCAAACACGACTGTTCTTCTCATCAGGAACATGAAATTGAGCAGGAAATTGTCACTCTAGTCTATCATTACGGATGTTGGTAAAGATGTTGTGGAAGAGCTAATTCAAGACCATTTGAGTGAACTGACAATAGAACATTGCATTGAAAAAAAGGGTATGTAAATGAGCTCATAACAAGCTCTGCTTCCAGTGCCACCAGATGTAAGGTAGCTATCCTATGAGTCAATGTTAAAATAGGCCTTGAGCCATGACTAGGATAATATTTAAGCCAGCACCTCATCTGCAGATAGCTGAGAGGTCTAGGTCAGGATTTGGGGGGTACTATATCTCCTCATGGAGAGAGTGCATTGAGTGGCGTGAGGTGTTCCAGAGGAGCATGTATGGTCTAATAGTCTCCTCATGTCACTCAAGGTGCTCTCTCCGTAAGAAAGGGTGGTACCCCCCAAATACTGACCTAGGCCTCTCACCCAGTTAAGCCAGTATTCTCTGCTCTGCACTGATGAGGGCCAATCATCCTAAAATAGCTGTCTGCAGATGAGGTGCTGACTTCATTATTATTTTAGTTATGTCTCAAGGCCTATTTTAAAGGGTTGAACATTGACTCATAGCATAGCTAACTTAGTTCTGGTGGCATTGAAGGCAGAGCTTGTTAAGAGCTCATTTACATACCTTCTTCCCAGAATTCCAGAGGAGCATGTATGGCCTATAAGCCTCCTTACCCTGCTCAAGGCCCTCTCGCCGTAAGGAGAGATAGTACCGCCAAAAAGTAGAAAAGAGTAGCATTGTGAAGATGGTCATGGTATCACAGCTCAAGAGATGAAGGAACTGTTTTCATCCTGGGAAGATGTGAAGAGTGTTGTCCGAGAACACAGAGATATTGCTCTTGCTGAGTTTAAAACCTGTGATCATAAAGACAAGGTGCTGAGCTACTTCAAGAATCTTCATAAAAAAATGCCAGAGACAAACTACTTTGGAAATTTTTTAGTGGTACCAAAAGACCAAAAACAGACCCTGAAGAGGCTTCCATGCTTGTAAAGAGTGATCCAGAAGCTCCTTCTGACTGCTAAAACTAAGAAGCTGCTTTATCAGTGTTTTGTGCTTAATTTGCTTCATTCCTCCTATTCTTCGTATTTTGGGTTCGCATTTTGGGAATTCCGAACCAGTTACCCATTTTCCATAGGGTTATTGTCTCAACATACAATTAATATTGTATGTTGAGGGATCACTTGTATATGCACTACTCACAAAACGTTAGGGATATTTGGCTTTCGGGTGAAATTTATGGAAAACAAAAAAGTTCACGCTTTAGTGATATTATATCATGAAAGTAGGGCATTTAAGTAGAGCCATGCAATGGTGATTTCCTCATCTCAATTTATTATACCAAAACAAACAACAGTGGTGGGTATGCCCCCACAAAAATTGTCATTGTCTCAATAACTTGTCATGTGGCCTTGAGCGTCAATTACAGCTTGACAATGACGTCTCATGCTGTTCACAAGTCAACTTATTGACTGCTTAGGCATCTCTTCTTGAAAGGCGGCCCTCAGGTCATTGAGGTTCTGGGGTACAGAGTTACGAGCCTCTACACTGCGACTCAGCGGATCCCATAGGTTTTTAATGGAATTCAGGTCTGAAGAAAGTGCAGGCCAGTCGATTTGAGGTACCCTAGTCTCCAGCAGCCGTTACCTAATGATTCGACCTTGATGAGTAAGCGGATTGTTATTCATGAAAATTAAATTAGGCCTGTTTTGTTCATGCAGAGGCACATTGACTGGATTAATGATGTTATTCGAGTAGTATAGGCTTGTCACTGTACCATTTACAAAGTGTAGGGCAGTTCTGTATTAGCAAGACATACCCGCCATCATTTCTGGTCAGCATGAATCGACTTTCATCAGTTAACAGCACCTCGTCCAGCGCAGATGCTCCGTGGTGCATGCAAGACAATGACGCCTGTGGTCAGGTACCATTGTAGGTCGTCTAGCACTCAGACCTGATGTAAATGGTTTTGAATGGTCCGACATGAAACTTGGGTACCTCTCACCTCCTTTAAGTGTGACTGGAATTGTGTGCCATTCATCATCCCATTCCTCAGGGCATTGTTCACAATGAAGCAGTCATCAGTGTGGGATGTGGCCAAAAGATGTCCACTTCTATACCTTTCTGTGACTCTTCCAGTCTCTTTTATCTCTGTTGCAACCTGCTGATGACATTCTGTGACACTCTATCCCAGGATAACATCCTGCTTAAGTAGTTGTATATTGTGAATTTCTTGAAATTTGTTTCGTACCTGAATTGATTCTACATTAATCAAGGTTGCTCCAACTGCCCTGAAAATTAACACCCACTAGTCTCCTAGGTCTCAGATTGTTAATGAAAAGTTGTTATTTCTTTTGGTAAATACTTTACAATGTTTTGCTCTCCACTCTCCCCTTTTAAGTTCTTGAACACAATGACAGCAAAAGCAAATAGTGACACTAACATACATATCTATGGCTGAAATCAAGTCTGATGGTATGAACAAGCAACATGTTTAAAAACACACTGTGCTGTCGTATGTGTTCTGCTTTTCATAGTGGAAAGCTTTCAAAAATTGTCCCTTATTGGGGGCTGATTATGTTTAACCACATGGTGTTATGGGGTAAAACAGTGGCTTGTTGGGTCCAAATTAAACCTTAACGGGGGCAGATCCCAGAAAAAAGAGTGGCTTGTACTGCATAAGTTTCCAAAATTTATGCCTTAACAGCGGCAGAGTGCCTGACCGCATTTATACACGCATATGTGATGTCAGAAGAAAAAGAGGCTTGTTCTGCACAAGCATCCAAAAGTTTTGCCATAAATGGGGCAGAATGCTTTCCCATATTTATGCACACACAAGTGTTAATTGGCAGAAGAAAGAGTGGCTCATTCTGAACAAACCTGTAAAAATTCTCCCTCTTAATTCGAAGCTGCAGCTGTGCAATGTGGATGTTGAAAGGATAATATAGTAGTGGCAGGTGGCCGCAGTAGTAGTACATGTGGCGATTGTGTAGCATTAATGGTAGTGGGATTTATGCCACTTTCTACTCATGTGGCCTCTTCGAAAGGCTTCAATATGGGAAAGACTTCAGTATGGGACAGTCTTGAACTTCCACTGCCTGACTTGGAAGCAATATATTATCCCTGTTGGGGCGGTCTGGTGCATGTATGCCAGCCTTGTGGAGAAAAAAACCACCATATAAGAGTTGCTTGCAAAGAGCTAGAGACAGCCAAGCTTGGCCTATGTCTGGCATGTTTTGAGCCTGTGCCCACAGTATGAGTGGCATCACTAGTTCCCAAGCTGACAACAAGAGGGGCAGATCAAGCCCTGGCAGTTTTTTGGGAGGTTTTGGCTGTACTTGGCTCCGCGCTTTATTGGCACTGCGACCACCGCCCTCCTCCTCTGATGTCACCTCCTCCTCAGCACCTGATCTGGCTTGCAGGTCCTGTCCAACACACAATCATCATAGTCTTCACCCTCCTTGCTACTTTTATTAGACTGTGAAATTTCTTGTAAAATATATGCTGCAGACCAGCCATAGGCTGGGAAAGATAGAGGGTGTGTGTGTGCTGCCTCACATAAGGAGGAGAGACATGCCTGCACACATTCTATATGCACACATGGAACTCTGACTTGGAGAGCAAGCTCCGCTCAGAGACCGGAGCTAAGAACAGGCATGGGATTCAGCTAGTTCCCTCAGGTTCTCCAGATCCGGTCATTAAAATTGCAGCTGCAGCTGGAGATGAGCGCTTCCCTTCCATAGTTTAGCTCCTTAGGCTTTTTAAAAGTTGGGTGGTATGTATGTGTAGTGTATATATGGTGCATTTATGTGTATGTGTGTTGCATATATATGGTGTATGTACAGTGCTGCCCATAATTATTTATAACCCTGGCATATTTTGACTTAAAGTTAACTTTTATTCAACCAGCAAGAATTTTTTGATGGGAAATGACAAAGCTGTCTTCCAAAAGATAATAAGACGATGTACAAGAGGCATTATTGTGGAAAAATAACAATTTCTCGGCTTTTATTTACATTTGAGCAAAAAGTGTCCAGTCCAAAATTATTCATACCCTTCTCAATAATCAAGCCTTTATTTGCTATTACAGCAATCAAACGCTTCCTATAATTGCAAACCAGCTTTTTGCATGTCTCCACAGGTATTTTTGCCCATTCATCTTTAGCAATGAGCTCCAAATCTTTCAGGTTGGAGGGTCTTCTTGCCATCACCCTGATCTTTAGCTCCCTCCACAGATTCTCAATTGGATTCAAGTCTGGACTCTGGCTGGGCCACTCCAAAACGTTAATGTTGTTGTCTGCTAACCATTTCTTCACCACTTTTGCTGTGTGTTTTGGGTCACTGTCATGCTGAAATGTCCACTGGTGCCCAAGGACAATTTTCTCTGCAGACTGCCTGATGTTGTAGTTGAGAATCCTCATGTATTGCTCTTTTTTCATGGTGCCGTTTACTGTGATTAGGTTCCGTGGTCCAGAAGTCTTCTGCTTTGTCCAGATGAGCTTTTGCAAAGGCCAAGCGAGCTTTGGTGAGCCTTATCTGGAAAAGTGGCGTCCTCCTTGGTCTGCATCAGTGGAACCCAGCAGTGTGCAGTGTCCGTTGGATTGTCTGCCTAGAGAAATTGCCACCAGCAGAGCCCAGATTCACCAGGATGGCCTTGGTGGTGATCCTTGTATTCTTTTTCACCTCTCTAACTATCCTCCTGGCCAGCACAGGTGTCACTTTTGGCTTTTGACCACGTCCTCTGAGATTTTCCACTGGAACCACTATGTAGCCACTATGCGCAACCGCAGGTCCTCACTGAGCTCCTTTGTCTTAGCCATGACTGTCCACAAACCAACTGCAGAGAACTGCTGTTTTTTGTCTTTTAAGTTGACTAAAACAGCTGTTCCCAATTAATCAGGGTAATTAGGATGCTTTAGAACAGCTTGGACTATTTAGAACTGTATAGTACTTTGAATTTTCCAACAGACTGTGACAGTTTGTGAAGGGTATGAATAATTTTGGTTGATCCCCCAGCATTGGAATACTGACAAGCGAATATTTATTTACCTGAGCGGGAGTGGAATCTGCCGCTTTTTAAGACCTATTCGCGCGAACAACGTCTGTTGCACAGAGAAGACCTCTACCTACTGCGGGTCCACATGCATCACTATCGTTGTCGCGATTTTCTGGCGAACAACAACCCTTGAGACCAGAGCGTACGATAACACAAGAAGTACACAGTATCGAGGGCAAGAACCTCCACTGAAGTCCCCCTGGTAACATCGTGTCAGTTTCATAAAATTGTGATCGCATATACGAACAATACAGCGGGACGCCGCTGTCTCCGATTAGTGAGCGGGACGCCGCTCCGAATACTGTCAGCGCATGATTGCGCTTTAGACTAGAAAAGGCTGAAAAATACCTGCCATATTTTATTTGAATTTTAGAAGATATCTGCGCATATTTTATCACATTGAAACATCCTTTTAGAGAATGTTGAACTGTAACTTTTCACATTGGTACGCAATATAACTTTTTACTATTTCGCATTGGCACATCCTCTGACATTGTGCATGATTTTGACTACTGGATCTGGATGATTGGTACCCCATCCAGCAATTGGGAATTTTTTGAGGTTTTATACTGATGGTATATTGATTGACTAATTTTTATATTGTTATTGCTGCCATATTCACTGTATCAGATATTGTCAACCTTCTATTTTTACTCAATTTTATTATTAAATTCTTCTGTTCTCAATACTATTGAGAGTGCCCCACTATCTTTAATTTTATTAGCACGTTTTCAGTCAGATTGGGTGTTATCTGCCAGTGGGTGCACCTCAGGTTGATTCCTTGTCACTCTTGTGCGACATAATTTTAGTTTTACTTTATAAATAATTTTGGACTGGACACTTTTTGCTCAAATGTAAATAAAAGTTGAGAAATGTTTTTTTCCCACAATAATGCCTCTTGTACATCGTCTTATTATCTTTTAGGAGACACCTATGTCATTTCCCGTCAAAAAATGACTTGCTGGCTGAAAAAAAGTAACTAAGTCAAAATTTGCCAGGGGTATGAATAATTATGTGCAGCACTGTATATATAAACATGTGTCGTGATGCCGCATGTCTGCCATTCAGTAAGGAACCTGTTAACAACCCCGCTGCCTGCGCCTGTCAGCACAGTGCGCAGCAGCAGGGAGGACTGAGGAAGCCCAGCCCCCTTACCCCTACGTGCTACGTGTGAGGACAGAATGGCAGACACGGGGCACCAGGTTAACATTTCTATTAACTATGTATGTGTTTAACCCCTTAAAGACACGGCCATATTTCACCTTAAGGACCAGGCCATTTTTTGCAAATCTGACCAGTGTCACTGTATGTGGTGATAACTTTTAAACGCTTTTACTTATGCAGGCCATTCTTAAATAGTTTTTTCATCACATATTTTCCTTCATGACAGTGGTAAAATGAAGTAGAAAAATTTCATTTTTATTTATAAAAAATACCAAATTTACGAAAAATTTTGAAAAATTAGCAATTTTCCAAGTTTCAATTTCTCTACTTCTATAATACATAGTAATACCTTCAAAAATAGTTATTAATTTACATACCCCATATGTCTACTGCATGTCTGGATCATTTTGGGAATGACATTTTATTTTTGGGGAATGTTACAAGGCTTAGAAGTTTAGAAGCAAATCTTGGAAATTTTTAGAAATTTTCAAAAACCCATTTTTTTAGGTACCAATTCAGGTTTAAAGTCACTTTGTGAGGCTTACATAATAGAAACCACCCAGACCCCATTTTAGAAACTACACCCTTCAAGGTATTCAAAACAGATTTTAAAAACATTTTTAACCCTTTAGGTACTCCACAAGAGTTATTGGCAAATGGAGTTTTTTTTGCCAAATTTTCAATTTTAACCCATTTTTTCCACTTACAAAGCAAGGGTTAACAGCCAAACAAGACTGTATCTTTATTTCTCTGACTCTGCCGTTTACAGAAACACCCCATATGTGGTCGTACACTACTGTACGTCCACACGGCGAGGTGTAGAGGGAAAGGAGCGCCGTGTGGTTTTTGAAAGGCTGATTTTTATGGACCGTTTATTTACACCGTGTCCTATTTCAAGCCCCCCTGATGCACCCCTGGAGTAGAAACTCCCTAAAAGTGACCCCATTTTGGAAACTACGGGATAAGGTTTTTGGTTGCTCTATATTACATTTTTGTGAGGTAAGGTTACCAAAAAGGGAAATTCTGATATTTCATCTCCATTTGCCATTAATTGTTGAGGAACACCTAATGGGTTAATAAAGTTTGTAAAATCAGTTTTGAATACCTTGGGGGGTATAGTTTCTTAAATGGGGTCACTTTTAGGGAGTTTCTACTCTAGGGGTGCATCAGGGGGGCTTCAAAAGGGACATGGTGTCAATAAAAAAGACCATCAAAATCGGCCTTCTAGAAACCATGTCGGTCCTTTCCTTTTGCGCCTTGCCTTTTAGTGATACAGCAGTTTACGACCACAAATGTGGCGTTTCTGCAAAGTGGTACTTCCTGAAGCAACCAATAACGCAGAGGCCCAGATGATCGGGGCATGTGTCACACTGAGTGGTGGTGTTTTTCCGTATCCTCCTCCTGTGACATACTCTGCATCTTTTTTGGGGTCGTCCCTTCTTTCCAGTATGAGGGACCACACCTGAAAAGTGTTGGACAGGGACGATCCGGGCGCCTCCAGTTCCCGAGGTACTCCGGCCTGCTCTTTCAGAAAAGATCAGGGCCTTGAGGATTGCCTCATAAAACTGAAGGAATTTCCCTGTGTTGCCAGCACACTGGAACAGTACAAAAGAGTTGTACATGGCAACCTGCACCAAGTAGACCGCAACTTTTTTGTACCATGTCTGGGTTTTGCGCATGGCCTTATATGGCTTGAGGACTTGATCAGAGAGATCAACTCCTCCCATATACCGATTGTAGTCGACGATACAATCGGGCTTGAGGACCGTTGCTGTGGTACCTCGCACAGGGACAGTGGAGATGCCATTACCGTGAATTGTGGTCAGCATAAGGACATCCCTCTTGTCCTTATATCTGACCAGCAGCCGGTATCCACTGGCTATGGCGCAAAGCTGTACAAAATTTGTGAAAGTACCTCAGGGTAAACTTCCAAGTTTCGCCCGCTTTGAAGGAACACACTTGCGGAAAATGAGTCCCCCCTTGAAAGCAATGAGAGACTCATCAACAGCGATCTCCCTTCCAATTACATAGGCCTCCACAAATGTGGCCCCAAAGTGATCTATGACCGGCTGATCTTATACAGATGGTCATAGGCAGGATCACTACGGGGGGGGGACATGCTGCATTATCTGCATAATGCAGGCATTTCCGGATGGCCAAACCGGGAACGTGTCATGGCCGTACTGTAAAGTGGGGTCTGGTAGAGGACGTCCCCACTCCAGTACAGCCTGGCACTGGGTTTCTTGACTAGGCCCATGTGCAGCACAAGGCCGCAAAACGTCCTCATTTCAGCTGCACTGACTGGCGTCCAGCCACCGGGCCTAGCCAAAAAAGAGCCCGGGTGTTGAGCAACGAACTCTTGGGCGTACAGATTCGTTTGCTCCACCATCAGATTCACAAGAGGGTCACTGAAAAAAATACTGAAATAGTCAAATTCAGTGAAGTCCACTGTGGGAATCTGGATTCCTGGTTGACCAACAAAATCAGGTATCGCGGGCTCAAAATTCTCTGGGGTACACCAGGCAAGTTCACCGGTTGGGGGCTCAGGTAAACTTAGCTGGTGGGCCGGGAAACTAGTACGAGCCCCAGAGCTGCTCGTAACTAGGGTGGGCCACAGGGTCCCTGACATGGAGGTCCCCTTGCTCCGCCTGGTGGATGATCGCTAGATGATGAGGAGGACACGGATGACAAAAGGAACGTGGGGTCATCCTCGTCCTCACAGAGACTCTCGGATTCGGAGGTACGCTAGGCATGTGCCTCCTCAGCCGAGAACGTCCGGCGGGCCATAGGGGAGTGTGTGTGCGTGCGTGAAAACCCTTATTTAGTGTGCGTGTGTGTGGACTTTTCCCTAAGACTAACAGGGGGAAAAAAAAAATAAAAAAGAAAAAAAGAGCCAAAAATGTAAAATGTAAAAAAATCTAACTCGCTGATAAACCGTCCGGTGCTGATCAGCGGTGGGGTGGGCGATGTGCTAACAGTAGCCGGATGCTAAAGAGTGCCGGCCACTGTCAGCAGACGCAAAAAATTGTTTTAATAAGATTGCGCCCCAAAAACAGGTAGAAGGGGGTGAGGGGGCGGCAAGGGGTCAAGCTGCAGAACCCCTTGGGGGTCTAGGGTCACACAGCTGTGCTGTAGACCCCAGACACCCTAAGAGGGTGATGCAACACTGAAAAAAAAATAACTCTAAACTGTCCTTAACTCTCCCTGCCTGAACTAATGCTTGCCCTGGCTTTCCCTAACCTACCTGCGAGTGCCAGATGACACTCTGGATGGGCACAGGGGGGTGAAGGCTGGGTGCTGGGGTGCTGGGATCTCTGGATCTGATGCAGGCTCTTCTGTCCTCGCTCCTCTGATGCAAAATGGAGGAGGAGGAAGAGAGCAGGGGGAGTTCTGCAGCCAATCAGAAGCGATCCTGTGAGGTGATGTCACCATCACCTCACAGGATCGAAAGATGGTGATTGGTGGGGTGTTATCACACCACTGATCACCATCCTCTACCTCCACCAGAGACACGAATAACCCGGAAACGCAGCAAACCGCAGGTCTGAATTGACCTGCGGTTTTCTTGCGATCGCTGATGCGGGGAGTCACAGGACCTCCCTAGGCATTGTGACAGAGTGCACTCTGTTCCGATCACCCCGGACGGCGCGGCGGTGATCGGAAATAGTCATGACCTACCGGTACATCATGTGTCCTTAAGTACCAGGACACCATGACGTACTGGTACATCATGTGTCCTTAAGGGGTTCAAACATGAAAATTTTGTACTATCTATAAAACACACAGTGCAATGCAATAATGTGTCCACCTACCACCGATATAATGATGAACAGTGAAAATTCTTTGAACTATGATATATAGATATATGTATATATATATATATATATATATATATATATATCTATATATTTAGAAAAAATACACTAGATCGCACAGCAAGTACCACAATGTTAAAAATGGAGTGCCAGTGGCTGAGAGGACAATCCCCTAAGTCCACAAAGATAACATGAGGGATTCACAGCACTTCATTGGTGAAAATTTACTTTATTTTCGAAAGCGACGTTAGTGCACCCAATGGCACCTGCTTCACTGCTTGAAAAAGGTGCCATTGGGTGCACTGAAACGTCGCTTTTTACCCAGAAAATAAAGTAAGAATTTTTTTCACCAATAAGGAAGTGCTGTGGAATTTTTCATGTTATATATATATTTAGCTATTAGGCAATTGAGATACTGTATACACAGACATACAAGAAAAATACAAATTATACCCATATTTTCACCACATCTTCCTAATAATCAGATTCTTATAACTGTGTTGTGCTCTATATACTGTGTTGTATATATATATAAATATATATATATATATATATATATATATATATATATATCTGTTCTCCAATGGTAATGATGTGCATAGCTATTAAACTAGCTGCTGATAACTATGTCCATCATGTTGAAAAATGAAACTGTGGTGAAAATGGAGCAGCAGTCTCTAGAGTTTTGCCTCCAAATGAATATTTCTATTGCAATGTGTAGTAGTTGAGTGATTGAAGTGTTTATTCAGATAGCAAATATAATAGAACTCATTACAGGTCTTTTTAGAGAGATGTAATCATACAAATGAGTAGTGAAGGTTACACTTTCATCCAGGGCCAGGATGACAGGTATACAAGGTAGGTCTAAATTATTATTATTTTTAAACTACAGGAAGAGGCCCATGGAGCGGTGAGTCCTCTTCTCTGGGTAGATTTGGGGTCTGTATATATTTGGGATATTATCTGAGGTCTGTAAAAGTTGGGTTGCAATCAGATAGATTTTTGGATGGCCCATTAAGAAATGGCACGGCTTTCGCTATTCAATGCTATGGGACTAAATAGAAGAAACTAGCTGAGCGAGCACGCTTGGTAACTTTCAGAAGTTCCAAAGCAGTAAATCGAGGTGTCATAGCTTTTCTATTACTGTGACTTGTGAGTTTTACTACTTGTATGCATATTTGACTTTGATGACAAGAGTATTTAACTATAAAGTTAAATGACAAACACTTTTGATTCACTGTTTCTGTATTGCACCATGTTTTGATCACTTGCAACAAACTTTTCTTCATTATGGAATGAGACTTTGCTCTATAGCTCTTAAAAAAGTGCAGCACAGATTCAGTCAGCTTTACATCGCCTGATTCTAGGTTGTTACAATAGTAACATTGTAAAGATAGTTCATAATGTAGAAAAGCAAATACTAGATCATAGAGAACAGCTGAAGCCATAAGATACAGCATGTATTTAATTATATAATTCAAGATAGTCTACCGCTACATATAACCTTTAATTTTTTGGAAGATTCTAAAGTTTTAGACATACAAACACAGAAATGCAACAGCACTCTGCAATCAGCACTCTGCCTTACCTCTATACTAGAGGCGTTGGTATACATTTTGATCAAAAAGTAATAAGGCACTCGCCGCGCCAACGCTAAATCCTACCTGTTGTGGGCCATGACAGCCACATAAATTCAGGGAGTGCAGGCCCAGTAATTGCAGTGCAGGCCCTTAATTCCGTAACAGCCTCCATTAATCCGGGGATGCAGGTACCAACATGCATGCTGAGCCCACTATGTACTCCTCCTATTGGGGGCCATGACAGCCACATAAAATCAAGGGAGTGCAGGCCCAGCATGCACGCTGGATCAACCCTGCTTTTTAACCTTATTGGTGCCTTAACAGCCTTCATTACATCCAGGGATGCAGGTACCAACAAGCATGCTGAGCCCACCATGTACTCCTCCTGGAGCCAAATCAGTAGGTACTATAAGTGCAAATTACGTTTTATACTTACTCTAATTAAAACCAGCCTCTAGGGCAGACAAACTAGTCAGGTGTGCACGACTAAATGGAGGTTGCCACACCTCCAGCATATACTACACATAAACACAAGGGGGGGGGGGGTCAGTCAGCACGTCCCTGTATGCAGGTGCATGTAGCCATGGCAAAATATACATACAAACACAGAAATGCAACAGCACTCTGTAACCAGCACTCTGCCCTACCTCTATACTAGAAGCGTTGGTGTACATTTTGATCAAAAAGTAATAAGCCACTCGCCGCGCCAAGGCCGCCTCTGTGAGTGGTCCTAACGCTAAATCCTACCTGTTGTGGGCCATGACAGCCACATAAATTCAGGGAGTGCGGGCCCAGCATGCATGCCGGATCAGTTCACATCCACAGTTATAAAAGTATACTTTTTGCATTTGACTAATAGCAAGTATCGGAATTACAATTTATATACCACTTGTTATGGTTACAGAAGAAGGGAACTAATGACAAAAGAATCATAAACATTACAAAAGAGGTGAATAGTAGTGTTGAGCGCGAATATTCGAATAGCGAATTTTTTTAGCGAATATCGGCACTTCGCTAATTCGCGAATATTTCGAATATAGCGCTATAAATTCGCTATTTCGAATATTCGTTTTTTTTTTGTTTTTTTTTAGTTATATTTTTTTCTTTCCCGCTTCCCAAAAGTAGTTCTTACCTGTCCTGAGGATTCCTGGCTTCCTGGCTGCTCTAGTCAGTGCCCGTTGCCGCTTCTGCCGACTTCCATGCTCATGGAGCGTCCCCATCACCATGGGAACGTCTCCATATACTAAAATGTACTGTCGGATTTGAGAAATTACGTTGAAATCGCAATGCGATTAATTCAAGTTATATTAATCGCATTGCGATTACAACTTAGCACTGCTATCTTACATAGGCTAGAATTAACGAATATGGAATATAGCACTAGCAGTGCTAAGTTGAAATCGCAATGCGATTACTCAAGTTAAATTAATCGCATTGCGAATTCAACTTAGCACTGCTGCTATATTCCATATTCGTTAACTTCGCTTCATTCTAGCAAGCTGACCCATTATAAACCCAGCTCTAAGTTGAAATCGCAATGCGATTAATATAACTTGAATTAATCGCATTGCGATTTCAACGTAATTCCTCAAATCCGACAGAACATTTTAGTATATGGAGACGTTCCCATGGTGATGGGGACGCTCCATGAGCAAGGAAGTTTATGGTTGGCTTGGTAGAATTAGCGAATAGCGAATATGACGAATGTATTCGTCATCTTCCTCAAAACGAAGATAACGAAGTATTCTACATCTTCGTTTTAGCAACCTATTCGTCAACCTCGCTAATTCTAGCAATCAAATAGGAAGGTTGACTATAGAGACAGCTGTGTTAAATTCGCTATGCGATTTTTTATATTTTTTTATAGAATAATTATATTACTTGATATAATTATTATAATTATTCTATTTATTAAAAAAATATATATATAATCGCATAGCGAATTAAACACAGCTGTCTCTATAGTCAACCTTCCTATTTGATTGCTAGAATTAGCGAAGTTGACGAATAGGTTGCTAAAACGAAGATGTAGAATACTTTGTTATCTTCGTTTTGAGGAATATGACGAATACATTCGTCATATCCGTCATCTTCGCTATAATTCTAGATATGAAACCAATAGGAAAGTAGCCTTAAGTTAAAATCGCAATACGCGATTATTTAAATCAGATATTAATCGCGATAACTAGAATAATGACGAATATTCGATTTTGACGAATATGAAACGAATATTCTTTCGAATATTCGCGAATTTCTTCGAAATCGAATATGGCACCTGCCGCTCATCACTAGTGAATAGCCACTGTCAAATATGCTATAGATAACAAATGAATTATCTCTAATTTTTTCTGTAGCCCTATGGTAAATATATGGTTATTGGTGTTTCTGATATTTCTGGTATTAAGTGTTTCTGATATTTATAATTCTTTGGTTTAGTATTGGCAGATTATTTAGCTACTTCTTGACTACTAACTTCCTTCTTTGCAAACACATGGAGTAAAACACCATCTGGAAATTAAAAATTCAATCATGTTATTATATTCATCATTATAAAGAATAAGCCAAGGAATAAAGGACACACCCTCATGACTTTATCATAAAGAAGTCTATTTTATGCTCTTATTGCTATATCAGAATATTAGTGCACTTTCCCCAATAAACACAATAAAACAGTTTTACCACAAGCGTAGTGTCTGGACAAGTGTATTAATGTGCTGAGTAATACACCAAGCAGTGCACTATTTCACATACATCACATTATTTATTTATTTTTTTAGCAGAAACAAAGGTTAAATACGTAAAACATAAAAATGCATGGTCTTTCCCTTTACACCTTACTCTGTTTGGAATCCACTCTTGTTTTTGTGGCTAAAAATGCATAAAAAATTACACCAAACTGTCGTGCATGAACCTGCGGGCAGTTGTTTTATTAGGCAAATGTGACAGGCTAAGGCCTCTTGCATGCGACCTGTTCTGTCTTCATACACGTTCACACAGTGTGAAGTTTGACATTCATCATAAACCATTCCTGTCTTCCAAATAAGAGGACTGTTTTTTGTAGTCTAACTTGTTTATTGGCAAAACAGGAGTATTTGAGGTAAAACTTTAAGAACACAAATAACATGTATAAGTATATAGCATAGCATGTATTCACAGAAAGCATAGAACAACATGTACTACAACATTACATTAACTCTGAGCACATGTCCAAAATGGCTGTCGATATATAGGACCACATATCTAGCTATCAAACAGTCAAACTCATAACATGTTCCCTGAGTCAATTATAACTAACTAAACAGCTCTGCATAACATAATGTCCCTAAAACAAAGATAGATCTCACTAACCAGATATACTTGCACAAAGATGGTGGGGTTTAAGAAGGAGAAATGCAGGAGACAGCTCTGTTGATGTCCTGTAACATGGAGACTGAAGACTGGGATTCTCTTTTCCAGAATGCATTACACTACCACAATACTTTGCACCTCCCACAAATACAATAATCTTTATTAACAAGAGACACAAGTGTAATACATTTTTACCACCGCTAGATGGTGCTGTTACCTAACTAACAACTACAGAATACAGCAGATGTGCTTTGTAATGATACTGAAATAAATCTACCTGTGTTGGGACAGAACATGTCCATTGTGGGTCGGTTCCGTGCCTTGAGGACCGCAATTTGCGGTCCCCAATGCACAGGCAACGTCCGTGCGGCAGCCAGGATGGATCGAGACCCATTCAACTTGAATGGGTCCGTGATCTGTCTGCACCGCAGAAAAATAGAACAAGTTCTATTTTTTTGCGGTGCGGAGGCACAGACAGAAACACCACGGAAGCAGTCTGTAGTGCTTCCGTGGGGTTTCCGATCCGTGCTTCCGTTCTGTATCTACGTGATTGCGGACCCATTCAATTGAATGGGTCCGCATCCGTGATGCGGAGTGCACAATACGACCACGGGCACACAACGGCCGTGTGCAAGAAGCCTTAAACATGTAAAAATACATACTGTACTGTAGAATAAAAGAAGTACAGGGTGCTGTAGGTCATTATGTGTGTTTCACTGCCATAAAGCCATTCATAGACTATATAACCCAAACAAAAAAGGTGTCAACTTGAGTTTTACTACTATAGACCGTTTTCCCCCTAATTTTGTGAATGGGGCAGTTTACCAGTTCTAATTTTGGCTGCCAAAATAATTTTGCATTGCATGTTTCAGGACAACCATTTATTACATTTTTTTTTATTCTTGTTTTTCAGTTTTATTTGGGATAAAATGTAGATAAAAAAAACACTAAACATTTTTTCAAACTATAGTTTTTTAAATTTACAAATTGACACAAACATATATAATAAAGATGCAATCCCTATTTTACTTTTATTTCTGTTTTAGATCAGATTTTTTTTTATCGTTAGAATATTCGTCATATATTCGTTGAATTTGAATATTCGCCATTATTCTATTTTTCGCGATTAATATGCGATTTAATTATTTGCGTATTGCGAATTAAGCTTTGAACGGGGTATAAAGTCAACTTTCCTATCGGTTGGCTATCTAGAATTAACGAATAGAACGACTATAGCACTATATTCTCTATATTGGTTAATTCTAGCAAGCCAACCAATATGAAAGTTGACTGTACCCAGCTCCAACATCCACCCAAGTTGGATGCGCAATGCGAAAATATTGCTTTACCTATTTTTTCAATAAATAGAATACTGACTTATTATTCTATTTATTGCCAAAAATAGGCAAAGTAATATTTTCGCATTGCGCATCCAACTTAGAGCTGGGTACAGTCAACTTTCCGATTGGCTTGCTAGAATTAGCGAATATAGAGAATATAGCGCTATATTCGTATTTGTCATATTCATTAATTCTACCCAGCCAAACAATATTAAAGTAAGTTGCATATACCCCACTCTAAGTTAAATGCGCAATGCGACTAATGTTACTTAATATTCTCGCATTGCGCATCCAACTTAGAGCTGTGTATAGGCAAGTTTACTTGGCTTGCTAGAATTAACAAAGATAACGAATACGAATATAGCACTATATTCTTTATCTTCGTTAATAGCGAAGATAGAGAATATTTCGCTATCTTTGTTCTTAACGAAGATAACGAATATAGCACTATATATTCTCTATCTTCATTCATTCTAAGAAGCCAACCAATAGGAAAGTTATACCCTGTTCAAAGTTTCATATTGCGAATGTAACTTTGAACGGGGTAAAACTTTTCTATTGGTTGGCTTGCTAGAATTAACGAAGATAGAGAACATAGCGCTATTTTCTCTATCTTCGTTAACAGTATCTTATTCTTGGGTTCAGATTGAAAAAATAAAAATATTTGTTTTTACGAATAAATAGCACTATATTATAAATATTTGCGAATTAGCGAAGTGCCGATATTCATAAAAAAAATTCGCTATTCGAATATTCTTGCTCAACACTAATGCAGTTCTGCACTGCTACTGAAGCAGAAGCACATATACTGCAGATGTGCAGTAGTCATCTGTGGCTCTACACTGCTAATGAAGCAGAGGCAGCTGCACTGCAGATGGATCAATAGTTTAGTCTACGGCACAGGTATGAGATTAGAGGAACAGGCAAATGACTATAGGTGCAAAATCAAACAAAATAATAGCTGATCTCAGGGAGACCAGCTACAGAAAACACCGTGGAGCCTCATTCAAGAGTCTCAACACAGCAATCCAAAGTGCAAAGCCCCCTGGGAAACAGTAATATGCAAAATAATATTTTAAGTTGCCAAGATCCCGCTTTTTTACAAGCTCCCGCAAGATCCCGCTTTTTTACAAGCTTTAAGGATGTGGCCAGAATCCTACCCCACACTGTTTCGGGGTGTTGCCCCTCATCAGTGTGGGGTAGGATTCTGGCTAACCGGGATTAATGCCTTGGAGACTGTCACTTAAGAAGGCCACTTAATATGGTGGATTTGGTGATCTCTGTAATGGAGACACCCCTTTGCACCAGTTTTCCTTCCTTTGAGGGATATCTGGCTTTCATTGTGTTGTAGACCCAATACTGGGGCTCCACATTTATTTTGCATATTACTGTTTCCCAGGGAGCTTTGCACTTTGGATTGCTCTGTTGAGACTCTTAACTGAGGCTCCGTGGTGTTTTTGTGGCTGGTCTCCCTGAGATCAGCTATTGTTTTGTTTTCATCGTGTTGTAGACCCAATACTGGGGCTTCACATTTATTTTGCATATAGGTGCAAAATGGAGGAGCTCTGGTGCCCCCTACTCCAGGGGGTCAGGCTCTCCTCTAGGTGCTCCAAAGACCTAATTTACGCATAAAAAAAAGTTATTTTCTCAGGAATAGTACAGCAGAGGAACATACTGTAAATGAGGTATCATTTTACTTAGCAGGATCAAACCTACCAAGCATTATGACAGGTCCTCTTTAAAAAAAAAAAAAAAAACACAAGTAGGAATTTTGTACCACTGTGTGAGTAGTTTGAATAAGCTTTCTTGAATTTTCACACAGTTGTAGAAACTATGTAGATATTGCACTTCACCAGTGCAGCCAGTCAATGTCCTCACAAGAGATTGCCTGCAGCGGTCATGTGCTGTATACTGGCATGTCACAGATGCAGTTTGTAAACATGTAGCGGGAGAAGGACTGAATCAGTGGCACAGAGAATTGTCCTAGAGAAGGAGGTGAGTATAACATCATTTTTTATTTTAGCCAGTTGGAGGGCTTACTCGAGATTTTTTATTTTCTTGGAAACCTCTTTAACAAAATTTGAATGGCGAACACGCGGCGTTACAACACATGTTTATATATACATACACCGTACATATGCAACACACATAAATACACCATATACATGGTACACATACATAAATACACCATATATACACTACACACATACCACCCAGCTTTAAAAAAAAAAAGCCTAAGGAGCTAAACTCTGGAATGGAAGTTCTCATCTCCAGCTGCCTCTGTAATTTTAACAACTGGATCTGGAGAACCTGAGGGAACTGGCTGAATCCCATGCCTGGTGTGACATACTTTCAAGCATACAGTATATAACATTTTAACTTGTTGTTGAAACTGTGCCTGCTGCCAGGAAAAATAAAAACAATCATCCACGATACCTAACTTCATGTCCCAGTTTCCAGGGCGGCGCAGGACACCACTCTTGAAGTCAGACCAGTGCGACTAGGTGGTCGGTTGTATTGCAGCAGATAATGCTTCCAGTCGGTTAAGCACCACCCTGTCTCCAACCAAGTCCAGTCTCATTAGCCAAGGCCCTCGCATATACATTTTTACAGGGTCAGCTCACCTGCAAGCCCTCGCATATAATTTTTTAGAGGGTTAGCTCACCAGTAGGCCCTCATCTATAATCTTTTACAGGGTCAGCTCACCTATAGGCCCTCGCATATAATGTTTTACAGGGTCAGCTCAGCTGCAGGCCCTCGCATATAATTTTTTAGAGGGTCAGCTCATCAGCAGGCACTCGCATATAATGTTTTACAGGCTCAGGTCACCTGCAGGCCCTCATCTACAATCTCATCTACAATCCTTTACAGGATCAGCTCACCTACAGGCCCTGGCATATAATGTTTAACAGGGTCAGCTGCAGGGTCAGCTAACCTGCAGGCCCTCGCATATAATTTTTTAGAGGGTCAGCTCATCAGCAAGCCCTCACCTACAATCTTTTACAGGGTCAGCTCGACTGCAGGCCCTTGCATATAATGTTTTACAGGATCAGCTCACCTGCAGGCCCTTGCATATAATGTTTTTCAGGGTCAGCTCACCTGCAGGCCCTCGCATATAATTTTTTAGAGGGTCAGCTCACTAGCAGGCCCTCACCTACAATCTTTTACAGGGTCAGCTCACCTGCAGGCCCTCACCTACAATCTTTTACAGGGCCAGCTCACCTGCAGGCCCTCGCATATAATGTTTTACAAGGTCAGCTCACCTTACATATAATGTTTTACAGGGTCAGCTCACCTGCAAAACTCACATATAATGCTTTACAGGGTCAGCTCACTTGCAGGCCCTCACTTACAATCTTTTACCGTGTCAGCTCACCACAAGACCCTCACCCCTAATCTTTTAGAGGGTCAGCTCAGCAGCAGGCCCTCGTCCCTAATGTTTTAGATGGTCAGATCAGCAGGCCCTTGCTCCAAATGTTTTTGAGGGTCACCAGCGGGACATCAATCATAATTTTTCAAGGGTGTGTATGATGCCCTCCTTTATGTGTAACAAAGGGTGTATTGGCGTGCCGGTAATTTTTGGCAGCCCTTTCACTTAGTGCATAGGCTTTATACGTGTAGGAGTCCCGCTACATGAACAATTGTACCACAATGGGAATGAGGTCCTCCTTTATGTGATATACAGGTGGTATCGGAGTGCCTCTTGCTTGTACTTTTTGGCAGCACTTGCACTGTATATACAAGTAAATATACAGGAAAAAATGTTTTCTAACAATTTTTCCTCTAAAATCAATTTTATCTTTGGTTTTGTGCGTATTATTGTTAGTCTGTAAAAGTGGCATACTACTCGGACAACATCGTTCCCAGCAGCGACCCGGGAGTCCAAGATGCATCCAGACATCCTCTCCATGCTGTTCCCGAACCATTTTGGCGGTGTTTCCACCAATTTCTGAACTTTTCCTATGAACCAGGCACCCTTCCCTCTTCAGAGCAAGGGGTGCCTGATTTAATGCTCGTGTTCTCCCATTGACTTCCATTATAATCGGGTGCTCGCTAGAGTACCTGAGCATCCCGATGTGTTCGGCCTAAGCACCCGAGCACTTTGGTGCTCGATTAACACTACAACTGAAACCATCTTTGATGCCTCACCACACATTTGGACATCCACAGGAAGTCAGTTTTACCATCTGATCACAGTTATGATTGCATGCCAATGTTTTTACTTGTGCATCTAACCAGTGTCAGAACGGGGTGCCCAGGGCCCACCAGGAAAATTTATTTTGGGGGCCCACATTTACGGATACATTCAAATATTACTTGCTCACACAGCAGCAAGATGCTACCAGGTGATTGAACATGGGGGTCCCTGCAGAAACTTTGATAAGGTAGGTCCTGGGGAGAAGAGGACACTGGCTAGCTTGTCTCTATACCTAGAAATCATCTCAGCTCTGATCGTGTCTATAATAATAAACTGGGGAGTTTCTTTAATAATCTATCTTTTTTATATGAACATATACTGGTTGAGGTGCTGTACACTGAATTTATATATGTAATGCTGTAAGTCTACTGTGTTATGTGCCACTGGTGCAGGGGATGGGAGACTAGGGGCCCACCTTGCTCAGGGTCCCACCAGGGGATTCACCTGTACCCTGTAGGCCAGTCTGAGCCTGCATCTAACTAGCCTGTTGATGTATCCAGCATTGTTTGCTTTGGTTTATGCTGTATAGCAACTGATATTGGTTTTTGTGCATTAAATACATTTGAAATACTGAAAGCTATGCACTCAGCTGACTTGCACCCAACTCTGTTTATATGCCCATTGCAGTCATTCATTAGAGCAGTGCTCTTCAATCTGTGTCTTTCCATCTGTTGCTAAACTACAACTCATCACGGATAACCACCGGCTGCCAGGGCATGATGGTAGTTGTAGTTTTGCCACAGTTGAGGAATCTTTCATTGGAGTGTTTATATTTTGTTTACATGTGTCAAGTTTAAATAGTACCAGTGAAAGTTACATTTAATGTACATTAGTTCAGTGATTATTTTCAGTGATTATTTTCAGTCTAATTTGTGCTACCCAGTTTACTGTGCTTATGTCTGGCAGCTTCAGCAGTTGGCATAAATGCTCCATAATATGGTTCCTCTATTTTCTGTAAAGGAAATGGTTAACATTTGGAGTCCTTTGAAAGCAATTTGCTGCTCATTACATTCATGCTAACGGCATAGATATAATGAGTGAAAGAGACGTTTACTTAGAGACGGAAATGCAGATTTATCTGTTATCAGACTGTTTCACATTAATGACTTATACACTGGGTACCAGACACCAACTGGTAGGCATTTACCATTCCCTCCATGTCAGTAAACAAGTCAGGCTGAGATGCATGCCCCCAATAGGGTACGCACGTCAAAGTTACCGACACGTGGAAGAAACTGTATTTTAGCTGCATGCTTATGTGAATGTGAAAATAAATGGAACTAACTTCTGAGGCCATATTTCACAGTATAAAAAAATAAATAAAAAAATAAAATACAGTTTTCTAAGCCTGAATGAGGCCTAACTGTCATTTTTGTGACCCATCGCCATATCGTACCCCAGATGTGGTTTTTTTCCCCCACTAGAAGTAGGCACACTTATTATAATTAGAGCGTTAATAATATCAATAATAATAATAATAATAATTTATTAATTTCTATTTGCATAGCACTTCTTTATTGTACAGCACTGAACACACTGAGATTTATTGATGCAATGATGTTAATTCTTAATAGTATTCCTTCTCAAAACTATAGCCCCTCAATACTTACACTAAAATGGCACTCCTTGTATTTGAAGGTACAATAAGAGTTTGACTTGTACATGTACAGTAGCAAGCACTGTAGTGCCTAACATTAGAGATGAGAGAACTCGGTGAAGTTGGGGTTCGGCTGAACTTCAGGTAAAAGTTCGGGTTCAGGACCCAAACTTGACCCGAACACCGAACCTGGACCCGATTAAAGTAAATAGGAACCCGAACTTCACTTTATTATTCTATCTTCATTCAGCAGGACCTGCAATGACGTCACCACAGGTCCATTTGCAGGTCCTGAAGAAAGAAGAGGATACCGGCTGCGCGATCAAGTGGATGAGGTGGGTTTTTTTTAAATTATTTTTAACCCCTCAATGGCCATTTTATTTAGCATTTTATCTTAAAAATGCTATTATTTTCCATTATACCATGTTATAACGGAAAATAATAAAATCACCTGAGCACCGAACCCGAACTTCAGTGAAATAGTCCGGGTTCGGGCCCGGGTACCCAAACTTGCAAAGTTCGGTACAAACCCGAACTTTGCAGTTTGAGTTCGCTCAACCCTACCTAACATATTTGAGAACCAGGGATGTACACAGTTCTCATAGGGCCCCATAGCAAAGATTATTATGGGCCCCCTGCACCATTAATTTCCCAGTGCATGCACATCAAACACTCCAGCGCAATGGAAAAAATCAAAGTGCAGTGCCCCAAACGTATAATCTTTTTCATTAAGAAGAGACTATATCGGAAAAAGTGGATTACTGTAGGTGCTTCAGAAATATTGCACTCATCCTGAAAATATTTCTCCATGCATTTACACCAATTGGCATAAATACACTGATAAATCTCTTGCTTTACTTCACATTTTATAAAGCTGTCTGCATATGACTACCACAAGGTGGAGCTCAATGCATAGTTTATACAGTTATTATTGTTTGCATTGTTTACACCTCACTGCAGCTGTCTGCAATGGGCATAAGTATACATTTCAGAGAGCTTAAAAGAGTAGTCCAGCACAATTTAAAAGCTCTTCCTTGACCTGCAAATTATTTAAAAAAAGAATAATACTCACTTTAGTGATCTACTACTGCTGTCATTATAACCCAGGTGCCCAGGTCCTTGCTGCAGTATATGGCTGGTAGTGCAACTCAGCCAATCACTGTCTGAGGTGGGTCATCTAATCAGCCAATGAATGGCTAAGCTTTATTCCCAGACATAGGAGCAGGAAGTGGTGTGCAGCAGGGACACTGCCCGCATCAGAATGGTAGCAGAGAGGTGAGTATAAGATTATTTATTGTTTTAACCATTTTCAAGTTCTTGGAGAGCTTTAGTATTGTGCTGGAAAACTTATTTAAGAAGTCAGAGTACCTGGAGTAAGCACATGTGTAGATGTTGTCCTGTTCTTAAAGGCGACAGCCTGTGATGAATACATACAATATATAGTATAAATATCTACTTGTAGTGTAAGTAGGCTTTTATCTTATTAAAATGATATAATAGCACCTATGATGTGATAAGCTATGATGTCTCATCTTTCATAATTTACTTGCACTGTTGGTTTAACTGCACTAGTGAAGACCCATAAAATGTAAAGCAGCAATGACAGGAAAGAGCAAAGGTGGATTTTCTTTTCTCAGAGAATATATTACTGATATACACACGACCGGATTAAACAAAAAATGTTGAAACTGTAACACATCCTGTCATTGAAAATTCTGTTTCCCTGGTGATGTTCATTAATGTTTTTCTGTCTCATTATACAAGTCATGTCATCTGCTTTGCTGCACAGAATGAAGCAATTTTTTACTATCTCTCATATATACTAATCAGCTAGCTACTCTGCACTTAAAGTGCTCCTCTAAAGTCATTTCCCAATGTGTTTTTAAGTATGTTTTAGATCCTTTATTATCAAACATTTTCAATGGGCATAATTCTGTTTGATAAAAATGGAGTGTGCACACTTATCCTAAATGGGGTATATTAGCATGATCCCTCCATAGCATTTGGGTTTATACCACACATCATTATTCTTATTGCAGCGATTTTGATATATGTTCAGATAGTGCAAAAAATCTCTCTATGTGGCCAATAGACATTTATGGGGTCATTTATCAAACTGGTGTAAAGTAGAACTGGTTTAGTTTTCCATAGCAACCAATCGTATGCCAACTTTTATTTTTGACAGCTCCTTTAGAAAATGAAAGGTGGAATCTGATTGGTTGCTATGGGCAACTAAGCCAGTTCTACTTTACACCAGTTTGATAAAGGACTCCATTAGTCTATTATATCTTAGTTCTTAACTTCCGGAACATGACATGCACTTCCAAATTGTCATTGAGGGAAAAGTTATGATAAACAGAGTATATATATATATATATATATATATATAATTGGAGTGAGGTGTCAGCCAACTGGAGTCCAATCAATGAGATGAGATTAGAAGTGTTGGTTACAGAGGCCCTGCCCTTTAAAAAACACACACCAGTTCTGGGTTTGTTTTTCCCAAGAAGCATTGCCTGATGTGAATGATGCCTCGCACAAAAGAGCTCTCAGAAGATCTACGATTAAGAATTGTTGACTTGCATAAAGCTGGAAAGGATAATAAAAGTATTTCCAAAAGCCTTGCTGTTCATCAGTCCACGGTAAGACAAATGGTCTATAAATGGAAAAAGTTCAGCAGTGCTGCTACTCTCCCTAGGAGTGACTGTCCAGTAAAGATGACTGCAAGAGCACAGTGCAGACTGCTCAATGAGGTGAAGACGAAACTAGAGTGTCAGCTAAAGACTTACAAAAGTCTCTGGCATATGCTAACATCCCTGTTAGCGAATCTATGACACATAAAACACTAGACAAGAATGGATTTCATGGGAGGATACCACAGAGGAAGCCACTGCTGCTCAAAAAAAACATTGCTGCACGTTTACAGTTTGCACAAGAGCACCTGGATGTTCCACAGCAATACTGGCAAAATATTCTGTGGACAGATGAAACCAAAGTTGAGTTGTTTGGAAGAAACACACAACACTATGTGTGGAGAAAAAGAGGCACAGCACACCAACATCAAAACCTCATCCCAACTGTGAAGTATGGTGGTGGGGGCATCATGGTTCGGGGCTGCTTTGCTGCGCCAGGGCCTGGACGGATTGCTATCATCGAAGGAAAAATGAATTCCCAAGTTTATCAAGACATTTTGCAGCAGAACTTAAGGTCATCTGTCTACCAGCTGAAGCTCAACAGAAGATGAGTGTTGCAACAGGACAACGACCCAAAGCATAGAAGTAAATCAACAACAGAATGGCTTAAACAGAATAAAATACGCCTTCTGGAGTGACCCAGAGTCCTGACCTCAACCCAATTGAGATGCTGTGGCATGACCTCAAGAAAACAATTCACACCAGACATCCCAAGAATTTTGCTGAACTAAAACAGTTCTGTAAAGAGGAATGGTCAAGAATTACTCCTGACCATTGTACACATCTAATCTGCAACTACAGGAAACGTTTGGTTGAAGTTATTGCTGCCAAAGGAGGTTCAAGCAGTTATTAAATCCAAGGGTTCACATACTTTTTCCACCTGCACTATGAATGTTTACATGGTTTGTTCAGTAAAAACATGGTAACATTTAATTATTTGTGTGTTATTAGTTTAAGCAGACTGTGATTGTCCATTGTTGTAAATTAGATGAAGATCAGATCACATTTTATGACCAATTTGTGCAGAAATCCATATCATTCCAAAGGGTTCACATACTTTTTCTTGCAACTGTATATATATATATATATATATATATATATAGCAAAAGAAATTCCACAGCACTTCCTTGTCGGTGAAAAAAGGTTGCTACTTTATTGATCGGCTAAAAAGTGATGTTTGGTGTACCGATGGCACCTTTCTCAAGCAGTGTTGTATCACTGCTTGAGAAAGGTGCCATTGGGTGCACCGAAACGTCGATTTTTACCCGATCAATAAAGTAGCAACCTTTTTTCACCGACAAGGAAGTGCTGTGGAATTTCTTTTGCTATATATATATATATAATATATATATATGGGACAGGCAAACTCCTAGTCAGCTCTGGTCAGGACAGGTAGAGTAAGTGCAAATTCAAAAAACAGGGCAGGCATAAAAGGTTCAATAACACTGTAAACAGGTACTGGTTGGGTAAGGTAACAGACACTCAAAATCCAAAAATCAGGAAGAAGTTGGTACATCTTATCAGGAACTAGCAGACTTGTAAATCTATTGCTCAGGCAAAGAATGAAACAATGAAACAATGAAACAAACAGCACAGCATATATAACAAAAGCATTTAACTCTTGAAATACTGCAGAATGAGGTGAGAGTCAATGAAGAATACATTTTCACCAATAGACACAAAAGTCACCTGAGCCCACTACAGGAGCACAGAGGAGAGAAATCAGGTCTTGAACACCAGACCTGTGACACATACAGACTTAACTACCCTTATTCCAGTTTGTCATGAAGGAAATCCTATACAATGTCACTACATGCAAGCAAAACCATTGACAGGCTGCAATTCACAACACAACCACTAGATTGGCCACACATAGACAAATATATGATTTATAAGTATTTTTTAAAGCAGGTCTTAGCATGTCACACATCCTAGGCTATGTTGAGCCAAGAGGAAAGATAAGGAAGTACACACCTGTATATTGGTATTTCATAAAAATCCTTACATTGTACCTCTATTAAATTTGACAAATGTATCTTCCCGCTGAAAGGCTTTGGACTACTATCCCAACCACATCTCTCAACAGTCAGCACAGTAGGCATAGAAACACACACACACACAGTAAACCCTCACTGAACCCAACCCACTTTCCAAGTCCGCAACTGGTCGACATTCCCTTTACTGCTAAAGTGCTAGACAGAGAGACACGGGGCATATGAAATAAGGTCAAAAGCTGGGAGCACAATACTGTACAAAATAGTAGTCAAAATAGCCAAGCCATAGTCAGAACCAGACTGGTATCACGGTATAGAATCACAAGGCAGAGGAAGGACAAAAGGCAAGCAGAGGTCAATAAAACAAGCAATCCAAATACGCACACACAGAACTGGGAGCTCAGCAAGGGAGATAAACCCATAACTAGCAAGGATGATCTGCCAGCAGAGGATTTAAATAGAGCGTAGAGTCCCTGATAGGTCCAGGGATTTAGCGCTCCATTGGACCAGAACATAATTAAGTTTGCAATAGGCAGAACAGTCACTCAGCCCGCCATACCACACACACCATCTAACACCAATATTCACTAATTCTCCATCAGCGTGCATGCCCTGTGGGTAGGAACACAGGAGCTCCGTTACTACAGACGCACTCTTTTCACCAGGGGGTGTGGCCTAGAGAACGCATCACAGAGGACGCGGCTTGATAGCGTGTCTGCCATGGTGTGGTCGTGCCCAAGCCCCAGATCGCGGTGCTGGAGCCTGGACAGGTAAGTTGGTGGCATCAACATTCCAGCTTAATCTGTCGATAGGTTTACAACATTATTGGAAGCACCCTTTAATGATTTTTCCAGTGCACTAAAATCTAAAACAATAATTTTAACTGTTTAAATGGGTTGTGCTGCAGGTGGACGGACCTGCGTCATTGATCATACTTACCTGATCCCTGCCACTGAGAATCAACATCCTGTTGACAGAGGTCATGTGTCACTGGGTCACATGCCACATGGGTGACAGGTCAAAGCTGAAGCCAGTGATTGGCTGCAGTGGTCAGGTGACCTCTGTCAACATGATGTTGATTCCGAGAGAGCTGGGACCTGCAGAGACAGCTGTGAAGTGATGGAGCCCGAACACAGCAGAGGGGACCAGGTAAATATGATCACCACCGGAGGTCCAGCCACTCTGTGAGATCTCTTAAAAAAAAGTTTGTGCTACCTCTTTAATTCATAGTAACATAGTAATATAGTATATAAGACCAAAAAAAGACATTTGTCCATCCAGTTCGGCCTGTTTCCTACAAGTTGATCCAGAGTAGGGCAAAAAACCCCTGTGAGGCAGAAGCCAATTTTCCCCACTTAAGGGGAAAAAATTCCTTCCCGACTCCAATCAGGCAATCAGAATAACTCCCTGGATCAACGACCCCTCTCTAGTAGCTGTAGCCTGTAATAATATTACACTCCAGAAATACATCCAGGCCCCTCTTGAATTCCTTTATTGTACTCACCATCACCACCTCCTCAGGCATAGAGTTCCATAGTCTCACTGCTCTTACCGTAAAGAATCCTCTTCTATGTTTGTGTAGAAACCTTCTTTCCTCCAGACGCAGAGGATGTCCCCTCGTCACAGTCACAGTCCTAGGGATAAATAGATGATAGGAGAGATCTCTGTACTGATCCCTGATATATTTATACATAGATATTAGATCTCCCCTCAGTCGTCTTTTTTCTAAAGTGAATAACCCTAATTTTGATAACCTTTTCAGGGTACTGTAGTTGCCCCATTCCAGTTATTACTTTAGTTGCCCTCCTCTGAACCCTCTCCAGCTCTGCTATGTCTGCCTTGTTCACAGGAGCCCAGAACTGTACACTGTACTCCATGTGTGGTCTGACTAGTGATTTGTAAAGAGGTAGGACTATGTTCTCATCACGGGCATCTATGCCCCTTTTGATGCAACCCATTATCTTATTGGCCTTGGTAGTAGCTGTCTGACACTGGTTTTTACAGCTTAGTTTGCTGTTTATTAAAATTCCTAGATCCTTTTCCCTGTCAGTGTTACCGAGTGTTTTACCATTTAGTATGTACGGGTGACTTGCATTATTCCTTCCCATGTGCATAACTTTACATTTGTCAGTGTTAAACCTGATCTGCCATTTCTCTGCCCAAGCCTCCAATCTATCCAGATCCCTCTGTAGCAGAAAACTGTCCTCTTCAGTGTTAATTACTTTACACAGTTTAGTGTCATCTGCAAAAATTTAGATTTTACTGTGCAAGCCTTCTACAAGATCATTAATAAATATATTGAAGAGAATAGGTCCCAATACTGGGCCCAGTACTGACCCCTGAGGTACCCCACTAGTGACAGTGACCCAATCTAAGTGTGTACCGTTATTAACCACCCTCTGTTTTCTATTACTCAGCCAGTTACTTACCCACATACAGACATTTTCTCCCAGTCCGAGCATTCTTATTTTATATACTAACCTTTTATGAGGTACAGTGTCAAATGCTTTGGAGAAGTCCAGATATATGACATCCATTAATTTGCCGCTGTCAAGTCTAGAACTTACCTCTTCATAGAATCTGATTAAATTTGTTTGGCATGACCGATCCCTCATAAAGCCATGCTGATATGACGTTATTTGCTTATTTTCATTGAGATACTTCAAGATAGCATCTCTTAGAAAACCTTCCAACAGTTTACCCACAACAGATGTTAAACTTACCGCCCTGTAATTTCCAGGCTCTGTTTTTGGACCCTTTTTGAATATTGGCACCACATTTGCTATGCGCCAATCCTGTGGAACATTCCCTGTCAGTGTAGAGTCTGTAAATATTAGAAATAAAGGTCTGGCTATGACATCACTTAATTCCCTTAGGATACGGGGGTGTATGCCATCCGGTCCTGGTGATTTGTCTATTTTAATCTTTTTAAGTCGCTGTTGTACTTCTTCCTGGGTCAGACAGGGCACTTTTAATGGGGAATTTTCTTTTACATTCTGCATTTCATCTGACAGTTTATTTTCCTCAGTGAATATAGTGGAGAAAAAAATATTTAATAGTTTTGCTTTATCCTCGTCGCTCTCTGCAACACTCCCCTCATTACTATGTAGAGGGTCGACTCCTTTAGATTTATATTTTTTACCATTTATATAATTGAAGAACATTTTAGGGTTAGTTTTACTCTCTTTGGCAATTAATCTCTCGGTCTCTAGTTTAGTAGTTTTTATTAGTTTTTTACATATTCTATTTTTTTCCTTATAGTTTATCCTTTAAAGGTGATGTCCTGTCCTCATGTTTTGATTTGACAGCTTCTTGGCAGACCTTGGTGTCTCCATGGTTAAATAGAAAAAAAAAAAACCTGCATGTAATCAGATCAACCTGCCAATGTGTTTGTCCCTTCTTTCCATTTCCAATCCTACGATCTATAGATTAGCAAGAAGTATAGACAGTGTCAGGATCACGGACTTAGATTCAGGATGGGGACCTGCAGGATCATGTTGGATCTCCCTCTGTCAGACGTTCGTCATCTGAAACGAATTAATCTTGGCTACCACTACTCATCATATCAGGCTGATGAGACACCTTGCATTAAATAACACCTAAATACACTCTACCACTGCTAGCATTCACAGGTTAATAAAGCAATATAGGTAAGGCTACATTCACACGACCGTATGGGTTTTGCGGTCCGCAAATTGCGGACCCGCAAAACACAGATACCGGCCGTGTGAATGTAGCCGGCCCTATGATAGAAATGCCTATACTTGTCCGCGATCGCAAAATTGCGGAACGGATGCGGAGCCATTCATACGGTCGTGTGAATGTAGCCTAATGCTTCTTCTAAGGTAATGGAATTGTTAGAACACAAGAAGGATCTTATTAAAATTAAGTTTTAATATAAAAAAAAGGACAGTGCGTATAAACAATGGGGATGTCATAGAAAACACATCATAAACTATACAGACATATATATATAATGCAAAATAACAGTTTGGAAAATAAAAGGGCTAAAAACAGAACTTAATACGTTACATGACAGTTAAGTTCGGTTGCCTAGGGAAGCAGAAATATCAGTCAGTCAATCAAGCTAGTGATTCCCAAAGAAATGACAGTTTGCTATCCTCCATACATGTTGTTAAAAAGAGTCTGTAGGTTTCCCCACAAATACCCCGAAACCCCCCCCCCCCCCCCCACCACCACCACTTGTGGCCTGAGATGTAAGAGGAGGCCAGTGAGTATGGTAATGACCTTTTAAAACAGTTTGTACGATCTCTGCTGCCCATCAGGTCTGCCTCAAAACCTTTTTCTGAAAATATATTTTCAGGCATGCATCCTAGCAACCTCATATTACCTCCCTCCAGGCTTGGACTGGCCCACAGGGGTACAGGTGAATCCCCCGGTGAGCCCATAGTCTTCCAACCTCTGCACAGGTGGCACATAACAGTAGACCAGCCTATGCTCCTATAAAAAACTTGATGTTGTACAGAGGAAAGCTAGCCAGTATCCTCTTTTCAGGACCTACCTTCTCAAAGTTGTTGCAGGGACCTATCTAATTGCTCCCTGATATTGAGCTGGGATTGATTTGATTTTGATACCAAACCAACAAAAAAACTGATTACAACTTTAAAATCATCACTATTTATTATCATAATCTAAAAAATTACTTATCATGATTATAGCAACCAAATCAAACATATAGCACCATAATCAACACTCAAAACGCACTTCGAGAGCGTGCCATCTTCACACACCATATGGTATGTAGTTACATGAGGCAATACTATTTATTATCACCCAGAGGCCCCATTCACACGTCCGCAATTCTGTTCCGCATTTTGCGGAACGGAATTGCGGACCCATTCATTCCTATGGGGACCCACGATGTCCTGCCCAGATCCGGAATTGCGGATCCGCACTTCCGGGTCCGCACTTCTGTTCCGCAAAAAAATAGAACATGTCCTATTCTTGTCCGCAATTGCAGACAAGAAAAGGCATTTTCTATGAGAGTGCCGGCGATGTGCAGTCCGCAAAATGCGGAACGCACATTGCCGGTGTTCGTGTTTTGCGGATCCGCGGATCCGCAAAACACTTGCGGACGTGTGAATAGGGCCTTAGGGCGGCTTTTGTCCACACTGTTGTAATATTAGGGCTCACTGGCATAGTAGTACCGTTTTTTCTCCTAGTGGTCCTGTTTAGATGCCATATTTTAGGTCTTAAGAATAAGGTGCGATATTGGTATATCTGGATTTTTTGGTTTACTGAGCAAAATTGAGTGTTGAGGATGGTGCTATATGTTTGATTTGGTTACTATAATCATGATATGTAATTTTTAGATTATAATAATAAATAGTGATACTTTTACAGGGGAACAGAGTTGTATTCAGTTTTTTTTGTTGGTTTAATATAAATTTTTTGAGTAGTTCTGTTATGTTGTTACTATATAGTGGATATAATCAAGTATTGTTGATTATGGTACCATAGACACATATACTGTACATGGCCTGAGTTCTCAGGAGGGAGCACGTGGCCCAAATATGGATTAGGCCACATATTTCTTTGATGTATATTGCAAGATAAGGGTTTCATATGTGGCCTTGGCTGGAAAGGACACTAGCCTTTCCCTTCCCCCCTAATGGTTCTGGTTTCTGAAAGGTTTGTGTATGCCCCTTATGCTATCTTTAGGTCTCTAGTCTGTCTCAGTGAAGTGGTTCCATCTTACTGATGGCTACAATCTCCTGACCTAACATTGGGAAAGGAACATGGACGAGGTTCTGACCCAGTACCAGAAAGTAAAGGAAGGGGTTGCCTACTCCTAAAAATCATTTTGATATCTGGATACCTCTATCACCACACAGAGTATAGCAAAATGGCTTCTCCCTTAATGTCTGCCCACTGTCTTTTGATGCTAGGTTGTCTCTTATAGTAAGCCTGCTTTAAGAACACACTAGTGTTGCCCTAACAACAGCCTGTGTTTTAGTGACACAGAGTATAATGCATTATAAGCTTGAAATAAAAAGTTACAAAATAGTAATCCCATAATGGGATTTTTACAAAAGGCTCTAAATAATGCAATAAAAGATGCAAAATAAACAAAGAAAATAAAAAAACACCATAATTTAGTATAAAAATGTAATCAGTATAAAAATACTAATCAATTGTGCACACATTAAATAATAAATAAAACCTACACGTATTATTCGGTATTCACATGACAGTAATAAGACCTGAAGAATTAATTTACCTGGTTATTTAGTGTGAAACAGAAATGGAATAAAAATAATAACCCTAAAAAGAAAACATGCCATATATCCTTTTTTCTGTATTTCTGCAACCAAAAATATAAATTGCAAATTATATTTAAAATAACAAATTAAAATACACAAATTACAAATTAAATTATAAATTACACAATGATTTATTTGTACCCCCGAACAACCAAAAAGAATAACATTTCTCCTGCATAAAACAAGTTCTCAGACAGCAATGTCAATGAAAATATAAAATGTTATGGCTGCTGAAATGCAGAGAGGAAAAAAATGAAAAATATTGCTAGTCTTTTAGGCCTTTTTCTGGTCTGATCATTAAGGGGCTACAAAACATCCTATATAAGGTTTCTTTGTTGTTGATAAACATAGAGACACATATGTCCACATAGGAGCTGTAGATACAACTCCATAAAAAAATTAGAAAAAATACTATTTGCAAAGTTTCTTAATTACAGTTTTCATTTAAAGAGTCACTGTACTTTCACACAATTTAATTTAATAGAGAATGGTGTAAATAGCAAATTTCTAAATCACTTCACTTAAAATATATGCCTGTATCCACCTCAGAAAAAGTTGTAAAGTCATAGCCAGTAGGGGTTTCAATATTACCTTATTTGCAGTCCACTGTCTGTTGTCAGGCAAGATCTGTCCCTGATAACAGAGATATAGAAGACAGCTGAGAGGAATTGGGGACATATCAGAGGTAACTGAGATTCTAGGCGTGATAAAAGATCTGCTTCTGAATTCACAGACGCCTCCTTTCTTTCTGTAAGTGTGATCTCTCCCTCCTTATCTGTTCTGTGAGCTCCAGAGCTGAAAACAAAGATAGTGGGAAGTAGGGGAAACGACATCACAGCAGTACAGTGCCGACAGATTCCACATAAGGTCATTGCCTCTGCTTCTGAGAGAAATGCATCTAGCTGTGCAGATGAAGAGGGAAATAATTAGGCTGGAGCTACATGGCAACATTTGTTGCACTACTAGAAACTTACAGGACATTTCTTGTAATGTATTGCAATGGTGTCTAAATATAACATGTGCATGTGACATGCCACTACTGAGATGGATTTTTTGCATCTGTCTTGTTACAGTGGCATTGTGACACCACTGAAACACATTACATGAAATGTCGCACAACTTTCTTGTTGCGAGACACATGTCACCATGTAGCCCTAGCATTAGGTTAAAAAAGATATTAAGGAATCCCAAAAAAGATCTATACTTTCACATTTATGATTGTACAAAGAAGCACAGCTATTATGCAAACTTTTTTTTTTTTAACTCAGGTATGCTTTAAGATGTATTGGAGCAATAAAATGTTTGTAAATGTGTACATAGCCTTTAATTTTAAAGATCTGCAGGTCTTTATTTTCAGCTGTGAGAGTGTGGAATAATTATCATAATAGTTTTATGTTTCTAACTACAATCTTGAATTTTTCTTCACCTTATGCAGTCATGCTTCCCAAATCAGGGATATCTGGTGATTCATTATTAATGTAACATGCTAAAGTGAGATTGTGGAAGGTCAACTGCTATTCCTTCTTTCTTGCTTCTCATCTCTGGCATTTCAGTTTCTGAACAGCAGAAGTTTTCAGGTTCTGTCATTTTCATACTTTGCTACAAAAGGTTTCTGTTTCATTTTTAAGTACCTTACTTTTTGGGGTATAAATGTGTATTATTGTGATGTAGGGTGACACATCAGTCACTTATTATTTTCCAATCATAATAATATTAATATGTGCACTGTGCATGTGAGGGCGATGCCATTTCATATATTCTTGATGGAAAATATCAATCATGATAACTGAAGTCTAGCCTAACCTGTCAGTCTGATCCCTCAAAGTGATTGATCATTGCATCTAGATTGTCCTAAATTCGGGTTCTCTACTTTGTGACTGTGAGCATTTTTTTTTATTAATTTCCTTGCATGGCATTATCAGCAGCCATAGAACCAAGAAACTGGTTGACTTTTTATTGTTTAATAATGTTTTTTCCTTTAAAGAGTAAATGCTGTTCAGTTTTTTCCAAACATGAATAGTACAGGTGAATATAAGAAACCTTATAATATATCTTCTCAGAGAAAGATGCTTCAGGTTCCTCTCCTGCTCCCTCCTCATCTTCAGACCTCCTTCATGCACACAGATGTGTCTGTGTTTCAGTTCGCAAACTACAAATCTGCAAACCAGAAGAGGACACGTTCTGTAATTTGCTAAATATGCT
The DNA here is from genome assembly GCA_033119425.1 of Bufotes viridis. NCBI lineage: Eukaryota > Metazoa > Chordata > Amphibia > Anura > Bufonidae > Bufotes > Bufotes viridis. Next base: position 444,129,217 of record CM065589.1, on the reverse strand, counting down.
CAAAAACTATAGATGTGTGCATGGCTCCACAGACATGAATGGTAGATAGCACTCAGATGAAAAATACACTGCTCAGTTATATGTTGTCTGCAAACTCACTGAAGAATCAGATTACATAGAACTCTATGGATAGGGGGAGAAGAAAGAGGAGAAGGGAGGGTCTGCTGCAGATAGGCAGAGAAGCTGACAGATTTCCTGTCTTAACTGCTGGAGACACATCTAAACTGCTCTGTACTGTTGTATAATGTCAGGGGTAGACTGGGAACCAAAAAGTGGCCCTATGTGGTAGGCGAGTCCAAATTAACAGAAGGCAGGGCTACAAGTAGTTGGGGCCAGCAATATCTTATCGCAGAACAAAATACCACCCCAGCAGAGGCAAATACTTCAGTGCAACACAATAACCTGCCCCCGCAGCATTAAAAACCACAGTGCAGCACAAAACAATGCCCATGCAGCACAATATACCTCTTCAGAAGCTTCCCCTCTGTCGTGGTTAGCTCCAGCTGCCACATTCCAGTTGCCTCAGGATGGCAATACAGTTGAATAAGGGAATCAGCAGGGCACCTGTGGTCACTGGTCGGGTACATAACTACTTGACACCCCAAGGGTTCCCTCTGGGAACGACAGATCTTTTCTAACCTGGCTGGTGGCTGTGAAGAGGGCTCCGGTGGCCCCCCTGAGCATCAGTCCACAGGAAAATTTTCCTGTAGAGTCTATGGCCAATCCATCCCTGAATGTCATCCATTACAGCTGCTTTTTCTAAGGGTATGCTATAGAGAGTTAGGGACCAAAATCTCCTGTTTTTCCATGTCTTGTATTTGAGCAGACCTGACTCCAGCTAGTCTCCACCCACTTGTTCAGAAAAAGAACTGAGAATTAAAGTTTACACAGGAAAAAACTGCTAAAAATGGCAGAAATATATCACCTGATGCCCAGATGTTATTGTTAAAGGGGTTATCCAAGACTACATCAAACCTCCAGACGTGGCTGACCCACAGTGGTGATGGTACTCACCTGGTCCCCGCCACTGGATTTAGTCTGAGTGGCTCCCAGACCTGTACTTCTGCTCCCCTCTGCATCAATATCAACATTTGTCAATAGGGGCACTGCTGTGGTATGTGATTGGCTGCAGCGGTCACATGTCCCCTGTCGTTGGATGTTGATATTGCCACAGAGTGGAAGTGGCGCTTTGGGAGCCACAGAGACTGAATCTAGTGGCAGGAACCTGGTGAGTATGATCACTACTGTGGGTCAGCCACGTCTGGAGGTCTGATGTAGTCTTGGATAACCCCTTTAACAATAACATCTGGGCATCAGGTGATATATTTCTGTCGCTATAGTCAAATAACCTCTTTAATTTTATTTCTCAAGTACACCCATATGGGAACTTATTAAAAAAAATTGCCTGGAACGCTTTTCATAAGGTTTAAATAACATGTATCAATGTCTCTATTGCTCTAGGGTGCACCCAACTACGTTGTAACAATGATTTCTAGCATAGCTGTACACTGTTGAATGGATACATCTGCATGTGTTGCTTTTTAGCTTCTTCTTAAGCGTCATACTGTTCATATACATATAGAACTTATTGTCATGTACAATTGCTATCAGCACTGTTACCTTTAATTGAATTATTAAAGTATATAAAGTAACTTTATAGAATTATTTAACCACAGAAATGTATTCTTGTTTGTGTGTTTGTCCAACCTTGTGATTTTTATCTGCACTTTGCCTTGGGTTTCTACCACAGGCCATTAATTAACCCCAAAAAATCAATCCTTACTGAGAAAGTTCTGAGGAAATACAGAAAGTAGCTGAGACAACACTGAATCTGGCCTTACATTAGAGTTGTTTAACAGTCACTTTGTCAGGGACTTGTCATTCATGGTTGGTCTGAGAAGGTTGTCGTTCTGGATGACAATGCCATAATTTAAAATGATACATTTTAGAAATACGAAGATCGAGCACTTCCTTCTTATGCCCTGGGCTGTGCTTCTATTGATGCCATTTTATCATGCCCTGTGGTGCACATCTGTCTTTTGTCTTGACTAACTTCTCAGGTGTATCAATGACTCCCCCCAAAAAGAGAAAATGCAGCATAGCAAATTGACATTTACACTTTGATATTCCTCAGCTGACAGAAAACTAAATCTGTATTCTGTAGTGTATGGCCAAGTAGACACAAATATTTGGGTGGAACAGCAGTTCAATACAGGTATAAAGTAGAGACAATCTAATTTGAATTGAATCCTGGACAGAACATTAAAGAGGACCTGTCACCTCTACCAACACGTCTTTTTTAGTAACTTACTGCATTGACTTTGTAAGAATAATCATGGAGCCTCTTTTCATATAACTCCATTCTGCGTCATTCCTCTGTTCTTCATTCTAGAAGTTTATGACCGAATCGCCAGCAGGTCCATCTAGGTTTTACCAGTTAGCGGGTGTTGCTGCACAGACTGACACTATCCAATCAGTGCTGTCAGTGTTAATCCTCATTCATACGTCAGTGTTTTGGTCAGTGATTTCCATCAGTGATGGTGAGCCAAAACCAGAATTGGAGCCTTCACAGACATAAGGTAAAAGGGAAAGATCTGCATCTGTTCTGTGTTTTTGGCTCACAATCACTGAAGGAAATCGATGACTGAGGTTTGAATGAGGCATTAGACTTTGTAGGCCGCTCCGTTCGTCCTCTGTAGCCCCCGGTACCGGCGCTCCTGCTGCTGTAATTTTGCCTGGGGCGGAGACTTCTTCTTCTGCCCTGGGTGTCTCCTTCTCCCAGGGCTGAAGCGCTGGCCAATCGCAGCGCTCAGCTCATATCCTGGCCCCAGGCAAAATTACAGCAGCAGGAGCGCCGGTACCAGGGGCTACAGAGGACGAACGGAGCGGCACCCAGGGATACAAGTAAGTGCAGGGACATCCCTGGGTGCCGCTCTCAATGTAGATATCTTTAACTGATAAACTGTGGACCAGTGAAAGGTCCTCTTTAACCAATGTTCAGCGACAGGACGCATGTACCATAGCCACATTCTTTTGTAACTCTTTAGGTTTCTTTTCCATCACCTCCTTTTATCTCAGTATTCCAGGTTGCAATTATTTCCTCTGACAGTGTTTTAGCCCCAGACTGTGCAGCTGGCATGTTGCCTGCACTTTTTACATCTAGCACATTGAGCTGAATTATCAAATAACTTCCCCTAAGCTGTATATTCTAAGCATAGAGCACTGAGGAGAAAGTAATGGTCAAAAGACTGAGTATGATTGTTCTTATCTTATCTTCTGTCTGCTTGATACTATGTGCACCTTTGATTTATTAACTTGCCTGAGGTAAGTCCAGCTTCAGATTCATTCTGACAGTGTCTGCTTTCAGCACCATAAAAGAATCTGACAAAAACATCTTCCCTTGCCATGTCCTGGATAAAAGAAATCTTTTCACTGTGAGGGCATGTTAAAACTCAGTTTCCCATAAACAATGTTTTTTTCTTCTAGCCTGTCAGTGAGATGGTAACGTAGTGTTTCATTGCAAGGGGCGAATGCAGACTGTACATTTAGAACTGCATTTATGATTTCATGTGTTGTAGGGGATAAATGGATTTGCCTCAGAAAAACATTAATAAATCTGATGAAAGTCAGAACGTTCATTGAACTTCAGGATGACAAGAACACTGGATATTTTCTTTATGATGCAAATAAATTCAGTGCAGCATATATGTCAGGCTCCCTCTTTGTAGGTGGCTGTGAAGGACCATTGGGAGTGGTCAATGCAGGATGTGAAAGAGATGGCTGAATGACTTGTGTGTTAGTAGGGACGATGAAGTACCCAATGATGATGGTGAAGATGTCAGGTGAGGGGAAGTATGGGATCCAGGAAGTGAAGTGGTTAATAATGTAGGTGGCAAAGCCTGGTGGACAGTAGATGGTGGCTATTTGGATGTTGGAGTAAGAGGAGATAGAGACAGAGCAGAGAGAGGGAGAAAGGGTAGAATTGGGTTGAAAGAACATTTAACTGATGGGAGAGTAAATTAATGTCCGCCATAGGAGAATGTAGAAGGGGTGAGCTATAGAATGGCCACGGTCCTATGCCTTATTATGGCAAATGGGGTGCCCTGGTCAGGAACACCCTCTGTGAGACAGAAGGGGCAGCCACTTTGTAAGCGTGGCTCCCCACTAGATCTTCATTGTTGGTGACATGTCAGTGTACCCATGTACATTTGCCTTTCAATACTGAAGTAGTTGTAGATAATGGACATAGAAGCATATATTAAAGGGGTTCTCCAGGCTTTTAATATTGATGACCTATCCTCGCCGATCAGCTGTATGAAGGGAAGGCACCTGCAGTGTGCACTTGCCTTCTCCAGTCTTTCTTACTGCTCGCTGCTGCTTTGCCATAGACATAACAGCAGTGAGCAGGAAGAGAGACGGGACATGGCAAGTGCACACTGAGTGCACCTTCCCTTCATACGGCTGATCGGCGGGGGTGCTGAGTGTTGGACCCCCGCAGATCTCCTATTGATGACCTATCCTGAGGATAGGTCATCAATATTAAAAGCCCAGAGAATCCATTTAAGGGATGTATACTCTTAGGAAGAAACTTACCTCTTTCATACTATAGAATCACTGTTTTAATTTTAACTACTATAAGCTCAAAATATTTAATGTCAAAATAAACAGGTTGGCTCAAGAGAAGTATTGTGGTAGGATACTCTCATAATGACTTTTTTCACTGTAATCAAATCTCTAATAAATATATCTAAATTCTTAATAGAACTACACATTAGAAATCAGCAGAGATTAGGGAAATCTTTCCCATAAAACTCTGAAACCAATTTGTTTTACATTATCTATAGTGTCAGCTGGAACTGGTAAATTCAAATGGCTTTTGGGAACAATTTGTTCAGTAAATTTGACTAAAATGAGTTGAGCAGCAATCAGAGGTGATTTTTCTAGTGGTTAAGATTAAGAAGCCTAGTCAGATTGTGGATTTTTCAATAATGTATCTAGTATTAGCCTTTTAAATAACCTCAGATATGATCTTACTGCCCTAAAGGGAATGTATGATCAGAAACTGACCTATTGTTTAAATCATGTTTTATGTTAAATGGAACCTGTCATATTGAGCATGCTATTTGAGCTGCAGGCTATAGTTATAGAGCTACATTTATTAATAGAGCTATAGTTATAGAGCAGGATGAGCTGAACAGATTGATATATAGTTTTTGTGGGAAAAGATTGAGTAAAACTTGTGTTTTATTCATTTTAATTCCTGCTTGCTCTGGGCTTTGAAGTCAAGAAGTCAAAGCCCAGAATGAGCAGGGATATAAATGAATAAAACTTGTTTTACTCAATCTTTTATCATTAATCGATATATCAATCTGCTCAGCTCCTCCTGGTCTATAAAATGCTTACTGTACCTTACATTGCATTTTCATGGTGACAGGTTCCCTATAAACATATTTTAAATAATTTTGGTGATGTTATTTTTGATTTTTCATGTCAATATCTATATTCGAAAACAGAAAAAAAAACATTAAATCCTGCAATTTTCACACAGGCCACTAGGGTTAATAATAGGCGCCACTTTTGGATCTGTTACAGATCACTTTACTGCAGCTATCTGCAGTTATCGTTACAGGTAGGATTACAATGACAGATATCACCTATATATATTTGGATTGGATAACACAGAATCCAACATTTACAATAGGTGATTGTCAAAGCTCATCTACTCCTTCTTTACGTCTGCACAGGTGACAGAGCATGCCTAGAAAGCTCTCCCATAAAACTCAATGAGGTTTCCTCCTGATCATTGTGTCTATGGCCCATAGTCGCTACCGTAAAGCATCTCTCTAAATGCAGTTAAGAACAGCTCAGGCAAGATGGCAGCCCCATAATCATGTTCAGAAAATAGAATTAAAAAATCTGCAATCAGAAAGTAAAAACTGATCAGAAAAAAGGATATGTGTTGCTAACTATTTTTAACCGGCAGAAAAACATACTGTGAGCCCTAGTCCCTCACCTTATACCAGTGTCTATTATGCAGGTGTTCATCTGTTTATTCTGCTGTCTGGTCTCTCAAGTATGTTCTTGAGGCTCAATAAAGTTGCTCTTTCCAAAGAATCCTTTGCAGGAGTAGGAGCTCTGCAGTGTGCTTCCCCTCCCGTCTGTGTCTGCACAGGAACCCCCCTCCTGGCAGGAAGCAGGGCCAGACCACTCCTACCAAGAGAGGAGAAACAGGGTGGGTATCCATATTCTTTACTGGAAGATATGGCCAAAACATACAATACACATAACAATACATATCTATATACATTAAAACAACAATTGCAGATACCCCCAGGGTCTTTGGTTCTAGATATCATGATACCACACATTTAAAAAACAAATTAAATGTCTGAGGTTTACATGAGATAAGTTCTTCCAAGTTCCTTTTAATGATCCCCAGGACTTATACCTTCACACATCATTTTCCTGCAATTTCATGAAAATCTCTGCAAAAAATGCAATATCACAGTGTGAACCGACTCTAACACTAAAATTTTAACCTTTCATACCTGATCTGATGCAGCAGATTCTTCTGTCATATATGTGAATTTTCTTTTCAATAACATACTGCAAAGTCAATGTGTTATGCTAAATTCGGCGTTTGAAATTTCGGTATTCTGTTCTGGCATAGGAACAGAATAGGATCCAGCAGTGTGCGCAATATGCATGATACAGCAACTCTGGTAATTTGTTCCAATGGCAGAACAGATAACTGGAATTTCCAATGCTGATGTGAACGTAGCTTTAGTGTTTTTTTTTTTGTTAATTACATCTTCATTATCTTTATATAATGTTCAAATGGAGATCAGATATTGATATGGGCACATACTAAAGAAAATAAAAATTTCACATGACATGTTCTTACTTTTTCACATAAGTGTAAGACCTTATTCACACACAGAATTTTGGTTAGTGTTTTGCAGTGATTGCTATACCAAACCAGAAGTGGCTCTTCCACCAAAATCAGGTAAAATGGAAATCTGCACAGGTTCTGTGTTTTGGTCCCACTCCTGTTTTTATGTTTTTGGTTTATTTCTGTCAAAGGAAGGAGCTCAGTAAATATAAGTGTAATATGTAATATGAGGATGATATTTAAAATTTGCTTTTTTGGAATATCTGCTGTTTTTTAAGCCATTTTTGCAATACATTTATCAAATGTCACACACATTTGTTAAATTAGTCACACATGGTGATTACCTGATTTTTCAGCAACAATTCTAATGTTATTTATTGTAAATGTGCTGTCAATTTTTACTTAACAAGAGAACTAGTGTACACTTTTGAATTTTATTTGCAACTTTTTAAAAAGTTACAAGAGATAAATCTGGAGTACCCCAGTAGAACTACTGCAAATGGTTAATTATTGCCACAGAGTTAATGCAATGTTATTGAGTTAACTATTATGATTTATTATGTTTATGTACTCAATAGCAATGCATAAAGCTACCAAACTGTTAACAAATTGGCAGACTGTATAGGTTACCAGGGTGATGGACCTGGTCCGTCATCCTGGCTAGTTAGTAGAGAATTTGTAAGTCTAGCAGAGTAAGGAAGAAAACTCATATGTGCAAGCTTTTGAGAGCTTGATTGAAGTTCAGAGACCCTTTGCCTCTAAGACTACAGCTGCGAAGAAAGCAACTTTATTACCAGAAGACGTCTGAGAGAAAGAGTCCAGTCATCTTGGAAGATCCAGAACCATCCAGGCTGTGCAAGCTTCAGACAGCAAAGTATTGTGCACATCTATGGCAGAAAGGTTTTACTGCTGTGGAAAGGAATTTTACCTCTGGCACATCCTATACTTTGAGACAGACTGGCCATCCATATCTAAAGTTAACGTATCCCTCAGCCCTAGAACTGCAGTACTACTATTACTCCTACCATCAACTAAGTAAGGAGGCTGTTATTTATTCTGACCTGCTTATTGCCTCAACCCTCAACCAGCCATTTTATCTGCACCTCTGCCCTGCACCCAGCCAAACTTCCTTTGCCAAGGGCACCTCGTCCCAGCTAGCACCATACAGGAGCCCCCAAACTAGGGTGTGCTCCTGGGGAGGAAAGGTTACACCCTCAAGGGAGGACTTCCACCCAGAACTTTGAGTATTACCCATCTCAGGGCCAGGACTACAACTTCCATCCTCCCTGCCCTGTTCCTCCCCCCGGGTTTCTGCAAATCTGGCTAAAAATGTAACACTGTCCACCCCTTAGATAATACAAGACACCGAGCATGGTGCAAGCCACATAAGAATTGTTCCAGACACTTCTTAAATTTGTTACAAATGCTACTCCATTGTCAAAACAGCTTAAATCACAAAATTTTTCTGGCACAAAGACTTTCAGAAGTTACCCCAAAAAGTGTAAAAAAAAGAATACGTGGCTTGGATTTGCACCATTAGCACTATCCCATCTTATTTTGCCCTTTTGGATTTTAAGCCATCCATCAATCCTTACTCACAATCAAAACTAGGTTTCTAAAAGATCTTGAAACATTGCAGCATATTACTGTATATTATTAAAGTGTGCCAGAATGTATCTTTTCTCTGTTCTTAATTGCATGCATTTCAAGAGCCTCATTTCCTTATCAGATAAATAATTTGTTAATCTATTAGTGGGATGTCCTGGACGGTCACACTTTTTAACCTGAAATTAGCAGATTCCATGGTGATGATATGATGATGAACACAAATATTAATTAATGTAATACAATATTCTATCCACAATGTACTGTACTTCAGCACTTGTCATCCAGGACATTAATACAAAACTAGTTTAGACTGAGAGGATAAACTACTATGTTAATTGTTTTGTGGCACTGTGCTGTATTCAAATACATAGTGTATGCCGCTTCTCAGCTCCAGGCAAACATTTGTTTTGAGACTTACATTTTATTTTGCCAGTCTGTGCATTGTAACAGATGGAAGGCCCTCTTCCTGGACTTCTTGAGACTGTTGATACTTATGTGCATCTCAATACCTGTGGCACAATGGCACATGTTTAACTATCGTAACATTTCTCTCAGTGCACTTTTGGGGTACATATGGCATTTAGACTTTTTTTTTCAATATTTTGCAGGGCAAGGTGACCAAAAAACAGCAAATCAGCAATTTTTTCTGTTAAATATTTTTATATTTTAATAGTTTGGACATATACAGACATAACAATACTAATTATGTCTATTCTGAATATATATATATATATATATATATATAAAATTAAAAAAAATTCAAATTTTCATACCATAGACTGCAATTGTATACTACTGCAGTCTATGGAATTTTGATTGGCTGTCTATGAAGCCCTGCTTCAGGCAGGGCTTAACTGGCAGTTTCCCATGAAAAGACTAGGAGTCTTTACAAGGCTGCCATTGTAATCAATCAAAACCTCTCAATTTCGTTGGACATAGGGAACCCCCTTTTCTCTGTCTAATCTCTCAGATGCCGAGGTCTCTATTGACCACGACATTAAATGACTGGTATCAACATTATTTCTAATCCCAGTCAATACAGCAGAGTGCCAGCTATGTTACACAGTCATCACCAGCCGCATATGTAGTGGGCTCAGCTCCTGAGCCTGCTCCATAACACCTTGCACTCCTGGAATGAACAGTTACACCTCCATGTGGGAAGGGATTAAATGATTGTAAAAGACACAACTTACATGCTCATGGCTTGCTTTACACCCAATTTCCCTGTATGTCATCAGTTTGGACGGACTTTCATCTAGGTTGTCAGCAAGGAAGATGAATATAGCTGCTTTTATGCCACAACAGTCTCCTCTTGTGGAACATCACTGCAGCAATTATATGCTAGCAGGGGGGCACTCTCTACTGTAATGTTAAGCTGCTGTGGACCTATCTATGCCCTGAGGTGGTACAACCTTTTGGCCTCCTCAGGGCTGGCCAGTGGAAGTTTTGTGGGGACGTATTTTGTGCTGCCGGCAATATTTTGTCATAGACTGTGGTATTTGTCTCTGTTGTGGTGGTATAATGTGCCACAATATAGTATTGCTGGTCTTGCCTTCCATCAATGTGGACCTGGCTACAAAATGGGGCCACTTTTTGTATTTTTTCCAGGGCCACTTTAAGTTCCCAGTCTGCCCCTGCTCATGCCACAGCAGATAAACATGAGGGGACTTTCCTACATCTTGCTAGATGTTACAGAACCACAGTAGTGATGCTCTCTTACTCTTTGTTATTGGTTCTTAGTCCAGGCTGGAGAATCTTTTTTGTGCTCTTTCTTTAGCACATCACACAGTAACTTTCCCAGTTTCCAGCCATTTACAGGAAGCTTAAAATTGAACCATTTTAGCTAAGTTTCTTAAATGTTTGCATGTTAACTTTGTCTCATGGTGGCAGAAGTCTTCAAGGATATACCTCCCTAAAATTAAAAAATCCCTAGTAAACAGACATCTTGACAACTGTATGTTATTTGTCTTATACCTGTTATACCAGCTTCTTGAAAAACTAGCTTGCAAACAAAAGGGCAACCATGATTGTTCCCATCAGAGCTGTCATCTCTATAGTTGTACAGCACAGCAGGAGTAAAGAGGTTCAGTGCCACTGAAAAACAAAAATAAATACGTGTATGCTTGGAATCCACAAAGATGAAAGAAATTCCTTATAGATTTGGAATGCTGGAAGGATTCTATGCTCACACCTGCCCTCCCTCCCTGCTGTACATATCCCATGGATGATATAAGTTTAATACAGTACAGACAGAGTCTCATAACATTGCCAGCGACAGTGCCCCCTGACTATGCCTGTCACAGTGCCTCATGACATTAGCAGCCATAATGCCCTCTGACTAAGCTATTCTCAGTGCCCCCTGTCTATGGCAGCCACAGTGCTTTATCACATTGAAAAACACAGTATTTCATCACAGTACCTCCTGATTATGCCAGCCACAGATCCTTCTTACTATGCCAGCCACAGAGCACTATCATTATTAGGGACGGCATTTCTGCCTAAACTTATCCAGCCAGAAGCAATAGTAGGAGTCTGGGGTTACTGGCATGGATCTGTCCCATGCACAGCATGGAGGAGGGTTTGGCTACAAAGCTCCTGGCAGGACAGACACTGAACACATGTATAACAGTTTAGACTTACTCCAGCCAAGCTAACAGGAGATAACACAACTGTCTGTATTCCAGCAATGGCAGCAATCCAAAAAATAAGTGTCCAGCCGTTGGGAGTTAAAATCAAAGGGGGAGATTTAACATCTCTCTGCAACTGGAAAGTTGCAGAAAAAAAGTGGTAAACTCTCTGTTTGCGACTTTTTAAATGCCACTTTGTGACAAAGTTTGTTACAAGTGCCGTTTCTGCGCTGCCCCCACCACTTTCTGAAAATGCGATGGGAAGTTGGCGGGGCAAGCAGCCCACCATATTTATCCTCATTTGTGCCTGTTTTTAGGCCCTAAGCTGCCGGACAGATGAAAGATGGGTCTAAATTAGTTGCATCCTCCCTCAGTGCAGAAGATTTCAAATACCAGCAAACCGTTCACATAAGAACATTCAGTTAAAATACATAAATATGCAAGATCCATGCAAAAAGAAAACAGAAGATGTACACACTATTACCAAAAATATAATAATAAAAATATCCCAATTTTGAGGTTATCATCCATTCATCCATAACATAATAAATGTGGATGTATCGCATGCAGTACCGCACTTTATCATCTTATCACACAAATGCCAAAAGGAAAAAATAAAAATGCCTAAAAAGCAAGCAAGTATTGTATATAGAATTAACCCCATAAGGACCCGCGCCGTACATGTACAGCGCTGGTGGACGTGGCTTAAGGACCTGCGCCATACATGTACGGCAGGCTGATCGGGCGGGTGCAGGAGCTGCGCCCACCTGATCAGCAGCAGGGGTCAGGCAGTCACTGATAGCCGGACCCCTGCTGTATGTGCCAACATCGGTGAAAACACAGATGCCGGCGAATTAACCCTTGCACTGCTGCGATCAGCGCTGACCACGGCACGTGCAGGATCCTGCCGGGTGTGGGGTGGCCATCGGGTCCACGTGCTGCTTTGACGGGGACCCGATGGCAGGGAGGGCAGCCTGTGATATCCAGCCCCCTGGATCTCACAGGAAGGAAGGCTGTAAGTATGTTACAGTGTGTAATACACTTACAGCCAATGCATCACAATACAGAAGTATTGTGATGCATTGTAAAGGGAATCAGACTCCCAAAAGTTGAAGTCCCAGAGTGGGAAAAAAAATAAAGTGACAAAAAAGTTAAAAAATAAATAAAAAAAATTTTTATTCAAAGTTTTAAGTAAAAAAAAAGAAGAAAAAAGCGTCCTTTTCCCAAAATAAAGTAAAAAAAAAATAGGGAAAAAAAGAAAAGTAGACATATCAGGTATCGCCGCATCCATATTGATCGGCTCTATAAAAATATCACATGACCTAACCTCGGGTGAACACCGTAAAAAAATAAAAATAAAAGCTGTACTAAAATAAAAACTTTTTTTGTCACCTTACATAACTCAAAGTGAAACACCAAGCCATAAAAAAGGCGTATAACCCCCAAAATAGTACCACTCTAACCGTCACCTCATCCTGCAAAAAATGAGCCCCTACCTAAGAAAATCGCCCAAAAAATAAAATTGGCTCTTTTTTGTTTCAAAAATGCTTTTATTGTGTTAAATGTAAAAAAAAAAATAAGTAGACATATTATGTATCGCCGTGTCCGTAACAACCTGCTGTATAAAAATGACTTAACCCCTCAGGTGAACACTGTAAAAAAATAAAACAAAAAGTGTCAAAAAAGTCATTTTTTGTCACCTTACATAACAAAAAGTGTAATACCAAGCGATCAAAAAGTTGTATGTACCCTAAAATAGTACCAGTCAAGCCATCATCTCATACCGAGAAAAATAAGCCCCTACATAAGACAGTTGCCCAAAACATAAAAAATAAACTATGGCTTTCAGAATATGGAGACACTAAAAAATCTTTTTTTTTCAAAAATGCTTTATTATGTAAAACTGAGACAAACAACCAAAAAAGTAGTCATATTTGGTATTGTCGCGTCTGTAACAACTTACTCTATAAAAATACCACATGATCTAACCTGTCAGATTAACATTGTAAATAGAAAAAATTAAAACAGTGCCAAAACAGCTATTTTTTGTTACCTTGCCTCACAAAAAGTGTAATATAGAGCAACCAAAAATCATACGTACCATAAACTTGTACCAACAAAACTGCCACCTTATCCCGTAGTTTCCAGAATGGGGTAATCTTCGGGGAGTTTGTACTCTAGGGGTGCATCAGGGAGTCTTCAAATGTGACATGGCAACTTAAAATTATCCCATTGAAATCTGCCCTCCAAAAACCATATGGCGTTCCTTTCCTTCTGCGCCTGCTTTGTGCCCGTACAGCAGTAAACTACAGAATCAGGGCAATAAATATTGAGTTTTGTTTGGCTGTTAACCCTTACTTTGTTAGCGGAAAAAACGGATTACAATGGAAAATTTCCTCTACATTTTCCTTTAATTCTTGTGGAACACCTAAAGGGTTAACAAATTTTGTAAAATCAGTTTTGAATACTTTAAGGGGTGTAGTTTCCAAAATGGGGTCACTTTTTAGAGTTTCTACTCTAGCGGTGCATCTTCAAATATGAATGGCAACTTAAAATTATCCCAGTGAAATCTGCCTTCCAAAAACCATATGGAGTTCCCTTCCTTCTGCACCCTGCTGTGTGCCCGTACAGCAGTTTACGACCACATATGGGGTGTTTCTGTAACTACAGAATCAGGGCAACAAATATTTAATTTTGTTTGGCTGTCAATCCTTCCTTTGTTACTGGAAAAAATTGATTAAAATGGAAAATCTGCCAAAAAAGTGACATTCTAAAATGTCATCTACATTTTCCTTTAATTCTTGTGGAACACCTAAAGGGTTAACACATTTTGTAAAATCTGTTTTTAATACCTTGAGGGGTGTAGTTTCTAATATGGGGCCATTTATGGGTGGTTTCTATTATGTAAGCCTTACAAAGTGACTTCAGACCTGAACTGGTCCTTAAAAATTGGGTTTTGGAAATTTTCTGAAAAATGTCAAGATTTGCTTGTAAACTTCTAAGCATTTTAACTTAACACCCCCCCCACTCCCCAAATTTTTTTTTGTAATGAAGTAGACATATGGGAAATGTAAAGTAATAACTATTTTAGAAGGTATTGCTATCTGTTTTAGGCCTCATGCACACGTCCGTTGTTTGTTTCCACGTCCGTTCCGTTTTTTTTCTCTGATAGGATGCTTTCCCATTCATTTTAATGGGTCCGTCAAAAAATGCAGATGGTCAACCGTTTTTGTTCCGCATCCGTGGTCCGTGTTTACATTCCGTCAAAAAAATAGAGCATGTCCTATTTTTTTCACGTTTGCGGACTAGCATAGGCATTATTACAATGGATCTTCCAAACAAATGGATCCATCAAAAAAAAGGTCCCTCATCCGTTTTTTTTGACGGACGCAAAATTTGCGGATGGAGCGGAGGCGGAGGCAGACAACGGTCATGTGCATGTAGCCTTAAGCGAAATTGACATTTAGAAAAATTTTCAACATTTTTGGTAAATGTGGTATTTGTTTATAAATAAAAATTAAATATTTTGACTCAAATTTACCACTGTCTTGAAGTACAATATGTAACGAGAAAACAATCTCAGAATGGCTTGGATAAGCAAAAGCGTTTTAAAGTTATCGTCACATAAAGTGAGGCATGTCAGATTTACATAAAATGGTCTTGTCCTTAAGGTGAAAAATGGCAGTTTCCTGAAGGGTTTGAAGACTATGTACACCTTTGGGGGCAATTTTTTTTCAATTATTGCATTGTACTAGTTTTGAGCTATTCAATTTGTCTTTATTAAAAACTTTGAGCCCCTTTCTCTACAACGCCTTGGCATTCTCTAGTAGCAGGTACAGTATTTTTACTGTTTTCCATCAGGCAGCTCAGCTGACCTGATCTCTGACATCCTAAACAGTTAGTGATAACAATGTGGCTTAAGTGTTTATGACCTTTTAGTAATTTAGAGATTAGGTTTATTAGGTAACCAGCACAAAGTAAAAGTGAGAGTACGATTCACACAGCCAGATATTTAACCCTTTATGACAGAACGGCCTGAAAATATCAAGAAAAAAATAGTCTGGCAACAAAATTTGTTCCAAAGAAGGAGGGTGTCCATACACCACACAACACCCATCCCCCAAAATATCACACAGAGCTTGACCATCTTTCATTACAGGTAGGTAATAATGTTCTTTATTTTGGTAAACTGGTTACTATACCGTAATACTATTGCTGGTTTGGTAGCATTATCACGTTTAATTTTACTATTTAAGCAAAGTTAAGTATGCTTCATCAGTAATGTGACTGCTTGTAGGATGAATTCACACAAATCAGATGTATAAGGTATACATGTGTATAATATAGACACATCACAGGTTAGCCAAACGAATTCATCCTATTTGTCAAAAAGATTCCGTAAGACATTGTGACTATCCTTGTCCTATAAATCCAGGTGTTCTGATCACCAGGGACTGTAGTAAATTGTCTATCCAGTCCCAATTCTTTCACATGCTGAACCTATGACTGATATAACTGGTCTAATAGGTCGACATTTATGAATTTTAGATAAAACATGGAGAATTTGAACCACTGAATAGGTCACATATAGAAAATCCAACAGTTTTGCTGTAATCACTCTCCACACCAGATTGTTACTATGAGATGGGATGTTGATCCAAGGAGTTAGGCCTTATTCACACATCTGTTGTGTTTTGCGTATCCACGGAGCCGCGGATCCGCAAAACACGGACACACCGGCAATGTGCATTCCGCATTTTTGCGGACCGCACATTGCCCGAACTCCATAGAAAATGCCTCTTCTTGTCCGCAATTGCGGACAAGAATAGGACATGCTCTATTTTTTTTGCGGAGCTGCGGACCGGAAAATCGGCGGCGCGCTCCGCAAAATCAGATGCGGAGAGCACAGTGTGTGCTCTCCGCATCGTTCCCGGCCCCATTCACAGTCAATGGGTCCGCATGTATTCCGCAAAATTGCGGAATACATGCGGACTACATTGCGGATGTGTGAATAGGGCCTTACTCTGATTGTCTGATTGGAGTTGGGAAGGAATTTTTTCCCCTAAAGTGAGGAAAATTGGCTTCTACCTCACAGGGTTTTTTTTTGCCTTCCTCTGGATCAACTTACAGGATAATAGGCTACACAGGATGGACAGATGTCTTTTCAGCTTTATAAACTTTGTTTTTATGGATTTTATGTTGTTTTATGTATGTTCTTGGGGATTTGGATGCTATAAAAATGTATTACTTAACATGTTCAATTCACTGTTTATAATAACTAGAGATGAGCTAATCGAATCCCACAAAGTGGAATTTGATCCGAATTTCAGGAATTATTTGATTCGCCTAGAAGCCGAATTTCCTTGTGCTTCGTTTTAGCGAATCGTTTAATCCTGAAATTCAAACTTACCGCTCCATTTGTGTGCGAAGGGCCGCCAGCCTCCATCTTGCTTGAAGATCTCGGCCGAAATCAGGTCGACGTAATGGATGTAATCTCGCGCCGCACGTGATTTCGGACGAGATCTTTAAGCAAAATGGCGGAAGCAGGCCCGTCGCAAGCAAATGGACACGGTAAGTTTGATGTAATGGTTTTTTTAAAGTTAATTTCACACTGTTGTTACACTCAGATGCCACGGCACCTGAAGGGTACAATGACGGGGTCGACGCTATCGCAGCTCTCTGTCATTGCACCTGCTACGTACAAAAAAAAATGTGCTTCATGGCGAAGTAATTTGTCACAAAGGGAATTTTTTTGTGAAATTCGGCGAATCAGCCAAATCAAATTTTCAAGAAATTCGCTCATCTCTAATAATAACCACCCTGGTTCATATTTTTTAATGGTTGTAAACTAGATGTTTATTATGTGACAGACTGTGGTGTGATGGGGCACATAATCCAACATTATCAAAGAGTAGTTTTACACCACATTCCACTGGGGGCTCATGCACACAAATGTATTTTCTTTCTGTGTCCGTTCCGTTTTTTTGTGTGGACTGTATGCGTAACCGTTCATTTCACTGGGTCTGCAAAAAAAACATAAGTTATTCCGTGTGCACTCCATTTCGGTATATCTGTATTTCCGTTCCGCAAAAAAATAGAACATGTCCTATTATTGTCCGTATTATGAACAAGGATAGTACTGTTTTATTAGGGGCCAGCTGTTCTGTTCAGCAAAATACAGAATGCACACGGACGTCATTCTTTTTTTGTTCTTCTATCTTTATTCAGCAGAAGAAGAAGAAGAAAGAAGACGAGCAAGGCTGTGCGATCAAGTGGATGAGGTGAGTTGAATATTTTTTTTTTTAACCCCACAATGGATCTTTTACTTAGCATTCTGAATTAAAGAATGCTTTTATTATCCATTATAACCATGTTATAATGGAAAAAAATAGAGTAAATGGGGTCTGGGGTAACTCATCCCTCGTCTCCTTAGCAACCATGCGTGAAAATCACACCGCATCCGCACTTGCTTGCGGATGCTTGCGATTTTCACGCAGCACCAGTTATTTCTATGGGGCCTGCGTTGTGTGAAAAATGCAGATTATAGAACATGCTGCAATTTTCATGCAACACACAAGTGATGCGTGAAAATCACCGCTCATGTACACAGGATTCAGTGCGGATGCAATGTGTTCACCTCACGCATTGCACCCGCGCGGAATTCTCGCCCGTGTGAAAGGGGCCTAAGTCTTGGAATTTATCCATGGATTCAGTTCTGGATTCAACAGGATAAAAATGGGAATTGGGGACTTTAAATCCTATGGACTGATTCACATTATGCTCCAGCTGTGGATTTTGCAAATCATTAGGCTGAAAGAAAGCCAGCTGATATGAAAAACTTAAATTACTAAATTCGTTAGTGGCATCTTTTTTCATCAGTTTCCCATCTGAATTATCCTGATTGTAAAAAATTACATTTTACTGTTATATTTTTGATAAACTTATTAACATCTTTCACAGTACCAAATCAATCAAATTTAGTATTTAGTAGAAGGAACTAATTTAAGGCCCAACAAGAGAACTGAAATTTGGTCAGTTGATAAATTCAATTTAGGAAAATGAAGTACATTTAGTCCTCCTGGTTCTACATTCTTGTTACGAAGACATCAGGGTAATGTTGGTGAGAAAGGATTCGTCTGTGCTTACTCTATTTTTTTTAGGCATTTAAATTCCATATACTGTGTAATCATTGCTTGCTTGTTTTTGCCATTTTTCTTTTTTTGCTTTTGGCTTTGTGTAATAAAGTGATGAGTTACAGAACCATATGTGATATATCTATGTTTATTATGTTATGAATAACAACCTGAAAATTTAGATTTTTTAAATTATATTATCGGTAATACAGTGTACGCCTTTGATTTTCTTTGTATGTTTTTTTTATAGCAGATGACACACAGATTATGTACACAGAGCATAGTACAGTCGTGGCCAAAAGTTTTGAGAATGACACAAATATTAGTTTTCACAAAGTTTGCTGCTAAACTGCTTTTAGATCTTTGTTTCAGTTGTTTCTGTGATGTAGTAAAATATAATTACACGCACTTCATACGTTTCAAAGGCTTTTATCGACAATTACATGACATTTATGCAAAGAGTCAGTATTTGCAGTGTTGGCCCTTCTTTTTCAGGACCTCTGCAATTCGACTGGGCATGCTCTTAATCAACTTCTAGGCCAATGCCTGACTGATAGCAACCCATTCTTTCATAATCACTTCTTGGAGTTTGTCAGAATTAGTGGGTTTTTGTTTGTCCACCCGCCTCTTGAGGATTGACCACAAGTTCTCAATGGGATTAAGATCTGGGGAGCCCAAAATGTCAACGTTTTGGTCCCCGAGCCACTTAGTTATCACTTTTGCCTTATGGCACGATACTCCTTTGTGCTGGAAAATGCATTGTTCTTCACCAAACTGTTGTTGGATTGTTGGAAGAAGTTGCTGTTGGAGGGTGTTTTGGTAACATTCTTTATTCATGGCTGTGTTTTTGGGTAAAATTGTGAGTGAGCCCACTCCCTTGGATGAGAAGCAACCCTACACATGAATGGTCTCAGGATGCTTTACTGTTCGCATGACACACAAGACTGATGGTAGCTCTCACCTTTTCTTCTCCGGACAAGCCTTTTTCCAGATGCCCCAAACAATCGGAAAGAGGCTTCATCGGAGAATATGACTTTGCCCTAGTCCTCAGCAGTCCATTTACCATACTTTCTGCAGAAGATCAATCTGTCCCTGATGGTTTTTTTTTGGAGAGAAGTGGCTTCTTTGCTGCTCTTCTTGACACCAGGCCATCTTCCAAAAGTCTTTGCCTCACTGTGCGTGCAGATGCGCTCACACCTGCCTGCTGCCATTTCTGAGCAAGCTCTGCACTGGTGGGACTCCGATCCTGCAGCTGAATCCTCTTTAGGAGACGATCCTGGCGCTTGCTGGACTTTCTTGGACGCCCTGAAGCCTTCTTAACAAGAATTGAACCTCTTTCCTTGAAGTTCTTGATGATCCTATAAATTGTTGATTGAGGTGCAATCCTAGTAGCCACAATATCCTTGCCTGTGAAGCCATTTTTATGCAATGCAATGATGACTGCACACGTTTCTTTGCAGGTCACCATGGTTAACAATGGAAGAACAATGATTTGAAGCATCACCCTCCTTTTAACATGTCAAGTCTGCCATTTTAACCCAATCAGCCTGACATAATGATCTCCAGCCTTGTGCTCATCAACATTCTCACCTGAGTTACCAAGATGATTACTCAAATGATTTCAGCAGGTCCTTTAATGACAGCAATGAAATGCAGTGGAAAGGTATTTTGTGGATTAAGTTAATTTTCATGGCAAAGGGACTATGCAATTCATCTGATCATTCTTCATAACATTGTGGAGTATATGCAAATTGCTATTATAAAAACAAAAGCAGCAACTTTTCCAATTTCCAGTATTTATGTAATTCTCAAAACTTTTGGCCACGACTGTATATACTGTGTCTTCTCAATTGTACTGCCAGGACCTGTGTTACAGATCAGTGAGTGTGGACCCAAATACCCAGGGGACCTCCAGCCAATTGTTGAGGATGGTTTAGTGAGCATGTGCAGCGGCCCTTTAAAAGGGCAGATGGGAGCACACGCGCGCGATAAGGGTACACTTGGTAAGATGTTGGAGGCTTCAACATTGAAAGGACATCAGTGACCAGGACACCGGATGGAATGCCGATTGGAACTGCCTCCACACCCACAGAGAACAGCATAGCACCGCCTCTAGGCATAACAACCTGTAAGCCAGCAATGGAGCACAGAGCTTCCTGTTTCTAATGCCAGCATTTGGACTATTAGATGTGCCAGAAGATGGTGGTACAAGACCGAGGAGAAAAGGTAGTCTGAAAAATATGGTGCATGGTCACTATTTTAAGTGGCAAATATCTTAATATCTTATGACAAAACCCTATGGATATATATATATATATATATATATATATATATATGAATATAACAGGATATGGGGATATGATCAACTAACATGCATTTTAATGTCCCTGGTCTGTGAAATGCTTAGAAACAGGTAAATCTGTCCATTTTTCACGTATGGTATACCTGTGTTAATTAAAGCATGTTTTGAAATCTAATGTAGTTTTACCTACATATAATAATTGACAGGGATACTTGTCCTTGTTTAAATTGCATAATCTGCAAATATACGGTATACAGAAGGGTAGTACATTCGTAGATTAGACATCTACACACGTATATAAAATCAACCACTACTTAACGTGTGATTCCATGTATGTAATTTATGTCCTATGGTGTCCCTGTCCATTATTATATGTAGGGGAAACTACATTAGATTTCAAAAACACGGTTTAATCAACACAGGTATACCATACGCAAAAATTGCATGGATTTACCTGCTTCTAAGTAGTGTTGATCGCAAATTTTTATCGCGAATATTGGCAGAATATCTAGAATATAGTGCTATATCTTCATAATCGTGAATATTCTAGATTTTTTTTCATTAGTACCCATGATCCCTCACTGCTTCTTGCTTGTGGGCCAATGACAAGGCTACAATATCTTTGACTTTAGGAGTAGTGTTGATCGCAAATTTTTTGATAGTGAATTTTTATTGTGAATTTTCCAATTGCCATTTTTCGCAATCAAGAAAATAATGACTGGAGATCACGAATTCCCGAATTTGCGAATATATGAAGAATATTCAGCCAAAAATTGGCAAAATAGCTCGATTTTGAATATTGCCCCTGATGCTCATCACTGTTTCTAAGCATTTCCCAGACCAGGGACATAGAGAATGCGAAATAAAATGCATGTTAGTTGATAATATCTATATATCCCGTAAAGGAGGTAACCGAACATTATGTCTTAAAAAGCAAGAAATTGCAAAATTAAATTCATTACGACCAAAGGGATTAAATGTGGATTGCAAACCATGAATCTTTATATGATCATTCTCCTTTTCATGAGGACCTGCATGTTATGCTAAATCTGTGTTTTTACCTTTGGTGCTACAAGTCAATTTATGTTTACCTGTATTTGAAATATTTTTTCTCTTCTCTCTTGCAGAATTGTAGAACAATGAACACTATATAGATGTGAAACCAGCATTGACCTCAAATAAACAATTGAAGCATGAAAAATGGATACATAAATTGGATGTCGTGATGTACAGTATATCATTATTACTGACAAAGTTTTTCTCACGTTATGTATTCCCTTCAAGTAATTATTCTTTATTTACAGCAATTTTAACTTATAGTAGGGTTCTTTCTCATTGGAGTTTTGAACGAAGTACGGTATGTATGACTGTTCCAAAATACATTGGGAAAAGCAAAGGGGTCAGACATATGATTGATCGAATGTTCTTATGTTCCAGACATGAGATCAGTGTTTAGGCTGGGGTGATTGTAGACACCGGTACATGGCATGCATGGGTGATCATAATTATCAAAATTAGAGATGAACGAATTTCTCAAAAATTCGATGCCGTCGGTTCGTCTAATTTTCCAAAAAGATGCAATCCGAATTTATTTGTGGCGAATCGCATTAAAAAACAGCTATTTCCTGGCTGCAGAGAGACTGTATAGTGGTAGAGAACAATTGCAGTAACACGCAGAGAGAGTCTGCTGTGGTAGTGAAACAATACTGTGAGTCAGTATGACAAGCAGATGACAGGCGTTGCTCTTAGAATCACTGCACGCTTCATTCGCTTTATTTGGGCAGTTATGGGGCCAAAACTGACCAAAAAACTCAAGTATAAGCCGTACAGGTAGATATTAGCGTCAAGAAGAAGCGTACTCTTTTTACACCGTCGTCAGCTGATTCCACATAGATGTCTACAGAACTTGTTCTATTAAACGCTTATACAAGTAGAGCCCCCCGACAGAGTGGAGAGGGTGTCAGCAGTAAGTTTGTGTTGACGTCACTGATTATTTTGCCCTTCTTCTGATCCATCAGAACAAAAACCCCCCAAAAATGTATCGATCCTGTCTGTTGAGCATCCATCTTCACTTGGTCAGCATTTGGTCAGTAACCCATCAATATTGCTAAAGCCCAAAAAAACAGGAATGTTTTGGACCCACTCCTGCTTTTGGCTACCAAATCATAAGCCAATTCTGATGCAAAATGTCATACAGGCCTTACATCTGTTACATAGACAGGCTCTGTTGTGCGTCTCATTTTTCCTTCCTTCTGACAGATCAGAAGAAGGGTCAAATAAACAATGATGTCAACCATGCCAAAAAGGTGGCCCAGTCTCGACGTAGGAAGAGTGGAAACAACATGAGAAGTCCACAAAGTGGCCCAATGACAGAGTGATGAGGTAGCAGCAGCATGGGGAGACAACAGAGTGGTCCAGTGAGAGAGTGGAGAGGTGGCAGCAGCATAAGGAGACCACAGAGTGGTGAAGTGGCAGCAGCATGAGGAGACCACAAAGTGGCCCAGTGACATAGTGTTGAGGTAAAAGCAGCATGAGGAGACCACAGGGTAGTGATGTGGCAGCAGCATGAGGAGACCACAGAGTGGCCCAGTGACACAGTGGGGATGTGGCAGCAGCATAAGGAGACCACAGAGTGGTGATGTGGCAGCAGCATGAGGAGACCACAGAGTGGTGATGTGGAAGCAGCATGAGGAGACCACAGAGTGGTGATGTGGCAGCAGCATGAGGAGACCACAGAGTGGTGATGTGGCAGCAGCATGAGGAGACCACAGAGTGGTGATGTGGCAGCAGCATGAGGAGACCGCAAAGTAGCCTAGTGACATAGTGTTGAAGTGGCAGCAGCATGAGGAGACCACAGAGTGGCCCAGTGACATAGTGTTAGGGTAGCAGCAGCATGAGAAGGCCACAGTGTGGTGAGGTGGCAGCAGCATGAGGAGACCACAGAGTGTCCCAGTGACAGAGTGGGGGGTTGGGGGCAATACCAGTACCAGCTGAAGATGGTAGCTGGCAGTAGAAGCACCTGGCAGCAGGTGTGGCATCAGACAGGTGGCAGCTTCAGAATAGTAGCTGAAGCAGGTCGCCAAAAGAAACAGGTCTCTTTTGTCAAAGTGTTGGTGTGGCACCATGGATGATCTATTCTGATGCATCAGGCACTGGTGTTTGAAAATCCTGGCTGATCCATGCCTGATTCATCTTCACAAAGGTCAGTTTCTCCACATTTTGGGTGGACAGGTGAGTTCTCTTTAGGCTAACTATGGCCCCCGCTGCACTAAACACCCTCTCTGATGCCTCACTGCTGGCCGGGCAGAAAAGCTTGTCCAGATGCGGACACAAATCGAGTTTGGCTGCCCAGTAGTCCAGGGGATCTTCGATGTGGGGTGGCAGGGTGCACTCCAAGTATGCCACAACCTGCTGGTTCAGGTTCTGCTCTATGTCTAGCTGCTGCTGCTGGTGAGTAGTTTTTTCAGTAGGCATGTGAAGAAAAGTGCTCATCAGCGACTCTAGACTGAAGTTGCTGCTGATGGAGCTGGTACTGCTCCTGCCCCCCAACCCCCCCCCCAGCAACCATGGCGGTGGAGCATTAATGCAGAGGGCCCCCCGGTCAGACCTGCGTGAGTGTCACTTTACAGGGTTCACAGCACTCAACAAGTATAGCAGCGTCAGAAGCGAGTGCACGTCAGGATATCACTCTTGCCTCCACCTCAAGAGTCTTCTTCTGTAGTATTTCACAGATTTTGACAGCACACCAGAATATTTATTTAGCTGGGCATATTAGTACACCATTACAGTAAGGCAACGTTTTGGGCCATATGCAAGCCCTTCCTCAGGCTATTTTCGGTGTATAAGTGCTTCATGCGACCTGCGTGAGCATGGGCGATGGTGCACATAGGCAGCAGCCAACTGACTACATAGGATATCTCGATTTTAGTTCAGTCTCAGCGTGTGCAAAAAAGGCCCCCATTTTCGACCGGTAGCGAGGGTCTGACATAGTGGAGAGCCAGTAGTCATTCCTCTGCCGAATGATGACATTCGGCTGTTACTACGCAAGCAAGTGAGCATGCATCGGGTCATTTGCGCAAGTGATTTGGACGGACTCCCTGCCTCCATCTCCACTGCATACTGCCACGGTGTGTCTGGGTCCTTTGCCTCATCTTCCTCATCCTCCTCATCCTCTCCTATCATCTGTGTAGAAAAACCACCCATTTCTCTACACATTGCTTGTGCTCCAATGTCCTCCTCTAGTTCAGCCCCCACAGGGCTCATGTGGCTGTGAGATGTAGTCGCCACATCTCCTGCCCCTGCCGCTCATCTATATTCATAATCCCCGAATATTCCCTTGCAAAATTATATGCAATTACTTTATTACTTTTATAGCAGGAGAGTATGGTTTGCATATACTGTTTTTGGTGTCTATGAACTAGATACTGAACAGTTAATGCGTCCGTCATCCGTGTCCACGCGCATTGGAAGATGCAGAAGATTACGTAGGAATCTCCATTTATTTAGGGAACACTTATATATCCAATCATTTCTCCCTTACCTGTACAATATACTTTTTTCATATATAGAGTGATTACCGGAGTCGGAATTACATACTGTGTGTATTTATTTATTTATTTACTTAATAATGGTTTTGTGAAGATGAGCCGATGATGCGATCATGTGACTGGAACGAGAGAGTCACATGTAGTAACAGATAGGAAGTCACATGTGCGGAACATGCACACGACTGTATGTATTTTGCAGTCCGCAAATTGCGGATCCGCAAAAAAAAAACGGATGCCATCCGTTTTTTTTTGAGGATCCATTGAAATGAATGGATCCACATCCTATCCGCTAAAAAAAACGGAACGGACACGTAAACAAACAACGTTCGTGTGCATGTAGCCTAATAGATAGGAAGTGCACATCATCGCTGAGCAGTGAGTTGTATACAACAACGATAACACGTTTGGGGCCCATGATGGTTAGTGTTCACATTGTCGATTACATACATTTGTTTTTAATCTACACTTAGCTATGCACAATTATTTTCATGTGTTTATGATTATCAATTATGTCACCTGTATTGTGAATAGTAGGTATTCTTGATTAAAGAATGTGGACACTGATAGAAGTTATGAATCACACTATAGAGATAACGTTGTGATGATTAGATGAAACGATATTGTTGAAAAAATAATTTTTGTTAATCCTGAATTATCAACAATTACATATGTTGGATCTATACATATTCACTAAGCACCATTGTAATCTACCACTGCTTGAGAAAAGTACTACTTTTAAATCATATCCGTGGGAGTGCCGAGGAATTTCTCCATTCTATATCATATGAATATATATATATATATATTACCCTTTAAAGTGCTTTAACACAGTGACAGCAATATCTAATAATGTCACTAAGTGACACTGACATATATAGCTGTGGGTATATGCATGGTTGACAGTGCCATCGCATGTGTTATGCTTTTTCATATTATAAACCATCTGAAGATCGTCCCATATTGGGGACAGATGGTGTTTGAACACACTTAAGCCTCTGGCACATGACCGTATGGCTTTTCAGTATTTTGCGGTATGTAAAAAACAGATCCGCAAAAAATACGGATGACATCCGTATGCATTCTATTTTTTGCGGAACGGAACAGCTGGCCCCTGATAGAACAGTACTATCCTTGTCCATTATGCGGACAATAATAGGACATGTTCTATCTTTGAACGGAAAAACGGAAATGGAAGGCATATGGAGTACCTTCAGTTTTTTTTTTTTTTGTGGATCCATTGAAATGAATAGTTCCGTATACGGTCCGTATACGGTTCGCAAAAAACGGAACGGTAACAGAAATAAAAACGTTCATGTGCAAGAGGCCTTAGTGTTATGGGAAAAAAACTGTGGCTTGTTGGGACCACTAGTCCAAAAATGATGCGTTAAAGGAGCAGATCCCTGCCCCTGTTTATACACACATATTAATCAAATAAGAAAGAGTGGCTTGTTCATAATAAGCATCCAGAAATTCTGCCTAATGGTAGCAGATTATGCCTGTATTTATATACACACAAGTGTTGTCAGAAGAAAAGGGTATTGTTCTTAAGTTGAACATGCCTAGAAAAGTGTGGATGTATAAAGGGTAAGTTGTGTAGGGGTAATAGTGGCAGGAATAGTAGTGCCAGCAGTAGCAGCACACCATGGAACAGACAAGACATCAAATGTGTGTGCAGCTGTGTTGGGGTAGTAGTAGTGGCAGCTGTGTAGCATTAATAGAAGTGACAGTAGGGAAATTAGCAGCAGGGAGCAGCAGATGTGGCAGCAGCAGCAACCATATAGTGCAGAATATGATGGTAGACAGGCAGACAGCAGCAGTGGCAAGATGGTACACTGTCAGTAATGGCAGAACTATTCATCAGCCTGAGCCAGAGGTGTGGGAAAATCCTCACAGATCTATGCCTCATTCATTGTGACAAAAGTGAAGTTTTGTGCACAGGTGGAGGACAATCTTGTTTGAATATAATGACACCACCTGCGGTGCTGAAAACACTTTCTGAGATGACACTGGAGGCTGGACAAGAATAAACAGAGAGCATACTGGGCCAGTTCCAGCCACTGTTTCAATTTGGCTACTCTATAGTCCATGGGGTTGAGGAACATGGTATGCATAGTAGAATAGACAGGTAGGACCAGAGTGTTCAGGTGGCATGTCTCTGTTTTCTGATTTGCATCAGCCTGGCGTAGCACATGAAAATTGCTCCATTATGTTGATGATACTCTGCCATGTGATTGTACGAGATAGTGGTGGCTTTTTTTGAAAAATAATGTTGGCTAGGTGTTTTCCAGCAAGACTAAGTGCACATCATCAGTTCCATAAAGGCAGTACAATCCACTAAGTGATACGGCAGCAACTACACTGTTAGTACCTGATTATGACAATAACAAGTACACTGTAATGAGCGTGGATGCGGCCTGGCTGCTGCAATTGAGCCCAGGAAAATGAGGACATTTTTGTTATGCTAGCTGGTGTCCATTTTCCTACAGGAACATGTGAGGCTGCTTCAAGTTCTATAATGCTTGTGTTTTAATGGCTACAGCTTTAATCCTGCAGATCTTACACACAGCAATGCTTTTTTCCTCTGGCACTGTGGAGGAAAGCTGCCAGACAGGACATATTTGCACATTCTGCACAGAGCTAGCAGCAGTTGAGCTTGGCTTAGGTTTGGCACATTTTCAGCCTGGGTCCACAGTATCAGAGGCATCACTAGTTCTCAAGTTAATAATAATTGAAGCAGATCTAGACTGACAGTTATTGGGAGGTTCTGACTATATGTTGCCTCTGGAACATCACAATCATCGTCATTGTTACCTTCACAGGCACACACACAGCCCGCCACTTTTATCAGACTGTGATATATCATCATGGGCTCCTTGGCCCACTCCTGATTTCCTGTTCTGTATTTGCCCAAGGTGCCACTGTTGCTACCATTGGCCCTACTGCCGCTGCCATGGCTACAGATGCCGCTACTATCACCACCACCAACACCGCTATGCATTATGGTCCCCTATCTCCCTCTGAATCTCCTCCTCATGGCAGTCAAAATGCTAACTCTTCTCACACAAGACACCCACAAGAAGACTATCTTGAGTATCTTCCATAGCACATGGGGTTTTGTTGCCTCTTCGCAGGAAAAAAGAAGGTGCCCCACTAGGATGGGGCAGTGATGACAAAGAGGATGCAACTTAAACTGAATGGGGTCTTTGGGGTTGCAAGAAGAAGTAAAAGGAATCCTGTGACCCCCTGGCTCCAAGGCACAGTGTCAGACTCAGAAGTGACATCCACATCATCCTGCTGTGACTGAGAGGAGGAGCCAGCCATCCATTCCACATCCTTTTTGTCCTCAAAAATCATATGACGCCTATCGGAAGCCAGGGAGAACTGTGGCCTACTACTAATACTAATACTACTACTACTACTACTGTCAGATGGCTGTTGCTGCTACTGCTGCATCTACGCACTTTCTAACTCATGGATGATAACAAGGCCTGAGTCTTTCATTTTGCACTTTTTCTAGACATTTTATTATGAGGCCTATAAATGAAAAGTCACAGATTATTAGACGGTACTAGCAAAATTGAAATTGTATTTTTTTGTACAATTAAAGACAGAGACACAATTGAATGTCCCTCCGCTTCTACAAACAACTTGCATATTGCTATTAATAATTTACCGGTACTTTGGTAATAATGGATTTTGTGCAGTAAATGTGTTTAAATTTCATTGTCTGTTGCAGTAATACTATACTAACATGGTATACTAACATGGGTATAAGAATGCAATTTAGGGAGTAAAGTGTCTTTGAACTACACAGTCTGTTGCAGTAATGTGTTCATTAATACGGATATAAAAATGCAAGTTTGGCAGCAATATGTCTTTGAACTAGACGGTCTGTTAAAAGAATGTGTTCAGTAAAGGATATAACAATGCAATTTTTGCAGTAAATATCATGGGCTGTTGCAGTAATGTGTTTATTTTTATTTTTTTTAAACGCTGTTTGTCTGTTCATAAAGCATGAGTTTCTTTTCTTGCTGATTTTTAAATGGACAGAACTAACTGCCAGAAGTAGAGATGAGCGAACTTTAAAAAATAGTTTGGCGTTCGGCGTTCGGGTTGTGGTAATCGCCGCATCCCGTTATGGATTCCACTACCGCGGACTATCCCGGCATATGGAATCCATAAGGGGCGGCTTCCACGAACCCGAACTGTTGAAAAGCCGAAGGACCTGGAGTGACGTCACCGTCATGTGATCAGTGCAGGGGGCGTGGCTCAGCACGGGATCAAATCCACACTGATCAAATCCTACTCCACACTGATGAGGGGCAACACCCCCAAAACAGCTGTCTGTGGATGGATACCTGGCTTAGGTTTTCCCCGTCACATCCTTAAAGCTTGTAAAAAAGCGGGATCTTGACATAGGGGCCACTTAATATGGTGGATTTGGTGATCTCTGTAATGGAGACACCCCTTTGCTCGGTTTTCCTTCCTTTGAGGGATATCTGGCTTTCATTGTGTTGTAGACCCATAACTGGGGCTCCACATTTATTTTGCATATTCCTGTTTCCCAGGGAGCTTTGCACTTCGGATTGCTGTGTTGAGACTCTTAAGTGAGGCTCCGCGGTGTTTATTGTAGCTGGTCTCCCTGAGATCAGCTATTGTTGTGTTTGAATTGCTCCATTAGACATTAATGATCTATCCTTGGGATATCAGATTCTTGGGGGTCCAACACTCACCATCCCCATTGATTAGCTGTTCAGGCAGCCGCTGGCACCAGAAATTACCCATTGTAAGAAGCGTGGGGCAGACAACTCTGTATACTGTGTGGTGGCAGTGCCGGAGTACTGAAGTTCAGCTCCTATTAGACATTAATGATCTATCCTTGGGATATCAGATTCTTGGGGGTCCAACACTCACCATCCCCATTGATTAGCTGTTCAGGCAGCCGCTGGCACCAGAAATTACCCATTGTAAGAAGCGTGGGGCAGACAACTCTGTATACTGTGTGGTGGCAGTGCCGGAGTACTGAAGTTCAGCTCCTATTCAAGAAAATGCCAGCGCCAGAAACTACTCAATGCATGAAGTATTTTGTTTGTGTTTCACTGAATAGTTTCTGGCACTGCGTTTGCTGATCGGTGAGAGTGCTAAGTGTCAGACCACCACCAATCTGACATCCCAAGGATAGGTCATCAGTATTTGTAGCCTGGACAAACCCTTTAAGTTTTCCAGATTCAAAGCCACTGCTTGTTAGTGACTGCTATGACTCATAGAGCTGGTCTCCAGTATGGCAAATGGACTGGAGTTTACTGAAGAATCATCCCTTTTAAAGGGGTTATCCCACAACTAATGTCAAAAATGATAATCGGACATCGTATAGTACATAACAATCTCTTACTAACAAAGCTAGAACCAGCCCTGTACCTCACATGGATCCAGAGATCTCCTCATTCGTTGCTCTGCTAGATATATATCAAGCTGAAAGGTCAAAGGGGAATGTCTTTTTTGCTGCAGCTAAGGGGGCGTCTCTCAGCTCTCCCTATCACAGCTCCCTATCACAGCAGTAGAAGAATAAAACTGAGCATGTGCGGCCTTCTCAGTGAGCAGGTCAAAGAAATAAGAATAGGAACAAACAGGAAGGGGCGCTATACAGATACATTTTATTGAATAGCTCAGTGCTATGTTACATTTTTTATTACATACAATTACAAAAGTATTCAGATGCAGGTGCTGGTTAGAAAACTGTAGAAAATTTTTGTGGGACAACCCCTTTAAGCCGGCAGGCTAGAGATGAAATTCATACTTTACAATCTGAACCATGAGGCTAAGAATGCATACAGTGGGCACACTGTGAAAAACTCAAGTCCTGCTCAATGCAAATGTCGGATATCTACATTAAAAATCATATCTATGAAATTACATATTTAGTATATACACTTAAATAATGTTTTGTTATAATTTTATAATTTTTTAACCAATAATTAGAGTTGTGGTGTGTGTTGTATTACCTGAAGCTAGTGTGTTCAGACAAGGCTAATTTATGTCATACATGTTCCAGTGTTGTATAAGAAAAAAGCAATTACAGGTCTATTCTTATTTACCAGAAAACCTGAAACTATAATGTTTATTGCTACTGCGGCTAGTTGTCACTGGATTCATTATCCTTGCTCACAAAAAAAGTAATATTCAAGGCAGTGGAAAGTCATCTAATGATGTTAACAACGTTAAGCTTCCCAGCTGACTTCCCTCCCGGAAATATTGGATTTGATTATATGTTCTGTCCCTTTGTGTTTTAATACACATTATTCTGTTGAAAAAAATCATCAGAGTCATTCATTTAACCAACTACAATTCAATTCTGCAGTGTTTTTAGGGAGGGCACTCCAAAGACCTTGCAAATACTGGAAGTCAAATGCAAATATAAGACAACATACAGCATGTCCTTGATATGGAGGAGATCCCTTTCAAACATAACATACTGTTCAGTTATGCTTCTTCTTAGGAAGGACTCACCTTGTATGCTCTTGAAGATTTGACTTTGATGAAAAGCCTTAATCAGGCCTTTCCCATTTTCTTTCCCTGGAGAATGGCTAGTGTACAAATCAGGAATCTGGTCATTTCCCTTGTGTATTCAGTGACACTTTATGTTAATAACCACCTAGTTGGGTATATAGACAGGTGCCTGCTTCCTAGGATATGTTGTTTCATAAGGATATTTGGCTGGATGTACGCTAATCCTGTGCGAGTTTTTTAAATGTTTTATTAATCAATACCATTAATAGCACATGCATGCTAAGACCATGTAGAGTAACCCAATATGGATTACTTCAAAAGTGTAATTACTGTAATGTGTTCACCATCAAAGTGCTCCAGTGAGAAGGAAATTGAAGAACCAATATTATTGGAGTCAGTCAGCAAGTTATTGTGCATGTT
Source organism: Bufotes viridis (assembly GCA_033119425.1). NCBI lineage: Eukaryota > Metazoa > Chordata > Amphibia > Anura > Bufonidae > Bufotes > Bufotes viridis. Next base: position 444,097,181 of record CM065589.1, on the reverse strand, counting down.
TATGGCAAAGAGACCTTATTGCAGTGAGAGGGAACATTGCTAACATACCTTCCACACCTTCAGACGGTTTGGGCAACTGTATCTTAAATCTGCACCCCTCAGCCCAGAAATTGCAGAAGTCTACTAGGCACTTTATTGCATGTGCAAGGTTCTGCAGAGAGATTTAAAGAGAGACAGAGTAGAGTAGTACAACTCTCATTATTGCTGCAGCCCATACGCTGCCATTGGGAAAGAACTACACTGTTACATGCTTTGGAATTGTGCCTTGTCAGTACTGGCTGAATTACCACTCCCCTTTTGCACTTTATTAAAGAGAGACTTTATTCATTGCAACCAACAGGCCTGGTTTGTGACTCTACCAACCGCTGGCCACTTCACCTACTCTTCTGCCCTGCAACCAAACTTTTAACACCAAGAGCACCCCAACTACCACAAGGCAGAAGCACCAACTTCAGACAGTGCCCCGAGGGAGAAAGAGTGTACCCTCAGTCAGCCCTTGAGAGGTAGACTTAATTTAGTATTTTAGATTCTTGTTGCTAACCCCACTTTTGAACGTTTCAACAGAATACATCTTAATAAATTTGTACGGATTTTAAACATAATTTCAACTGGTTATTTCTTCAGATCAATATATAGTTTACCTGCGTTTGTCTGAAATACATGCCATTTAACCCTTTACTGGATGTGGCATGGGCACAAATGAAACAGATGTAACATATAGATGACACCCTTCTGCAATACCCACTATTCTATACATAACATGTAATGGAAAAAAAACAAATAAACAACTTGTCCTGCCCAAAGCAATCCTCATATATCTAGACGGATATAGATGTATCATAGCTCCTCTTTAAGGGCTTTCTAGTTGCAATCTGGATTTTATGCCAGCTTCACCAGGTCTAATGAAGTGGGCATCATGAGGGAGGCATGCTGCGAAGGTGGTCCTACATTTCATTCCAGCGCACGGAAATCTGGCAGAGGCAAGAAATTTATGAAGGGGCCTGTGCCTCATCATAAATTACATTACATGCCTCCTCCGGCAGTGCACGCCATAATTCTCTAGCATTCAAACACTGTTATTAACCAGAGAAAATCTGGAGAAAGCGTGAACGCAGTCCCCCTCTACCACAAATTATGCAGTCCAGTTTCCCGCATTTGGGGAAATCGCAGGGGTCAGCACACCCAAAGTGCAATGGATGAACCTCACCCTGGGAGAAACACTTTTTTTATTGAAAATAGCTTTTATTAGCAATCAGTCGTCAATACAAAACATACATTATACTGTGACGCAGTGCAGGCTGAAACACAGTACAATAAATACTTACACAGAAATCATTTGTGCATAGGCGTATTGCAATGCGCAGGCACAGATCCTGTGCTGTACACCATACACAGCACCACACTAACATTTTAACATCGCACATCAATCAATAAGAATCGGACGAGTGGTAGGGGAAGGGGGTGGGGAAGTGGGGAATGGAAGGGGAGTCACAGACCTGAAGCTTTATTGAAAGACAGACACACCGTTGAAGTCCGGACCGTCCATGATGGAGTAGTCTCTGAGCAGGCTGAGAACCAGCCTGTGCAAGTCCTGGATAGACATCCTCTCCCAGTTCATCACTAGGCATTTCCTGGCAAGCCACACAGCGTCCTTAAAACAGTTCATAAGGCGCCAGGCCTCCTGGATAGCTTAAATTGAATGGGTACCATGGAATAGTCCGTCAGTTCATTTTCCAGGGTGTCCAACAGGACCTGCGCAAACGGGTACTGCCAAAACAGTTACAAAGGTGTTTCTTCCTGGAAAGGGCACCTGGGGCAGTAAATGGTATTGCATAGTCCATGGGCATGCATGAAAGTTCTCAGGGACAGGCCTCCCCGAATGACCATCCATGCCAGGTCTTTGTGCCCTTTGGTTAACCTGCTAGAAGCCATGTTCTTCCAAACAGTCTCAGTGGTGACAGCAGGGAGCCCTGGAATAGACTACATTAAGTCCTTTGCTTGGATCAGCTTGTGGATAGTCTTTGGTTTCCACAAGTCGGGCTTCAGTCCCTCCAGCTGGTGTTCCCTTACAAACTTGAGAAGGTCCTGGTAGTACCAGGGGATATCCCAACTGTAGGGGTAAAAGTGTCTTTAAAGGCCCCTCTTGTTAATGCTTGTTGACGGCCTTTTGCCTGAAAGAAACTGCGAAACTTGCCTTTAACATACTCCCACCATTCAGTAGCATCCTCAAACAGGCATTTATGGTTCCTCCACCCAATGTAGGCATTTCTCAGTTCATCCATCACCTCCTCTCTTTGCAACAGGGCACAGTTAAGCTTCCAGGAGCCAGGGCCGGGAGGGAAACCATTGCCTAGGATAGCATGCAGCCTAATTGCCCTGTGGTCAGAGAAGAAGCAGGGGACCATTGAATGCCCAATGTGTTTCACCGCCTGAGACGTGAACACAAAGTTGATACGAGACCGCTGTGAGCCATCGGGGAGGCTCCAACTGTAGTTGACAGAGCAGGCCCCCATGAAGCCCATAGCGTCCCACAAGGATGCCTGAGTTACCATCTCGATGACCAGTTTTGAAAAAGAGTCCAAGTCGGTTCTTTCGAGGTGCGCCCGTCTTCTTCAATGGGGCAGTTGAAGTCTCCTCCCAGGACTATTGCCCTAGTGGTGACAAGCTGGGTCTGCAGGAGCTGGAAAAGCTCCAGGTGCTCGCTCCTGACCAGGAAGGCGTACACATTGATAAGCCTAACCGGCTACCCAGCCCATGAGCCATCTGCGACCAGAAGCCTGCCGCAGACGAGCTCATGGACAGAATCAAGCATAAAAGCGCTCCTTCTGATAGGGGATAGCGACTCTTGCGGCACCCGTGAGGCCCAAACTAGACAAGTAGGAGGGTACGTGAGACCACTACCTGGCCAGATGGTTGTAGGACCTAAAGAAGGCAAGGCACATTCCATTCCTGCAGCATGTAAATGTCACATCCTTCTGAAGTCAAAAAGATTAGCACAGTCTGCAGTCTAGACCTATCCCTAAAACTTCTCACATTGATGCTAAAGATATTGAAATTAGAGATACTGTAAGAGAAAAGGGGGTTAGCGCAAACCATACACCTTTGTTACCACTCCTGTCTGGCGGATCCTCGTCTTTGAGGACCTCTGGCTCCAGGAGCTGTAGTAGGCCCTCATCCTCTAGTCGGTCATAATTCTCTGCTAGCAAGGTAGCCAATTATACAGTACTGTGTATTAGGGTACTTCCTGCAGAACACAGGGGCAGAGACACACCGCTCATAAGGCAAGGTGAGATGGTGGCCTCAGGTGGCGCTCTGCTAGGACTGCTGCGAGGTGACAATTTATTGTATAATGTGGCTTTTTTACAATTCTTTCCACAATTTTCAGCAAAAAACTATGGGAGTTATTTACAGAAATACATCTATATTAGGCATATTTCTGACGCAACTTTTCCTTGCTCACACCAGGTCTACTAAATTGGGCGTGGCGTGGGCGGGAAAAGGGGACGGGCTGGAAGGCGCCTCTACATAACTTCGGTGGATTCACTGCCAGCGCAGGGCCTTATTAGGACTGGCGTCTAAAACGCTGGTCTTAATAAATGACCCCCTATGAGAAAACCATTATGCACAATAATCCCTAGACATCACTATATCCTAGAGTGCTGTGAGACCTTTGTAGATGATTACAAGTGCTTGTCATATGATCAAAGATCCTTAAAGGGAGTCTGTCTCCAAAACTGGATGTTGTACACTGCTTACATGTGGCTCTAGCACAACTACCCATGATTACAGTAGTACCTTTGTTCTTTTGGTGTCACTTTCAGCAGCTGGAAAAACAATGTTTAATCCATATGCAAATAGGGCTCGCAAGTGCCCATGGGCAAGGTTTGTGGTGTAGGTGCCCAGGCTGCTGTGCTTTTTTTTCATATTACTCATCCCCCACCTCTTTCTTGTCCCGTCCTGTAAGTCCGTTGTGTAATCCCCAGTACAGACCGAGATCCCGCGAGTGCGCAGTTCACTCCCACCCAGGGCATGAGCTCTGGCCGCTGGTGCATGCGCACTAGATGTATTGATGCTGCTGCCCACAATTGGCATCACAGTGCGCATGCACCAGCGCAAAACCAGCGGCTAGAGCTCATGCCTGGGGTGGGAGTGAACTTCGCAAGCGCGGGATCTAGGCCTGTATTGGGGATTACGCAACGGACTTACCATAGCCATAGCCATAACCAGCCCTAGCCATAACCTAATCTGAACATAGGAAAACCATCCTCTTAAAAACATGACGACTGGTGAATCAATGAAACACATATGGTTGCATAATTACATAATTTAATCAAACCCCATACATAAATAACCTGAGATCATCTTCTCCATTGAAATGAAACCTTTCAATATCCATAAATCAGGAGATAACATTGATTAAGACCTTTAGGATACCTACTAAACACAAAAATCCAAAATGATTCAGAATTTAAGATTTTCCTCTTCAGATCCCCACCTCTGTATGGTCTGAACATCCGTTCTCTACTACATATTTCCAATCTTGTCAGATGAACACTGTGAACATCTCTATAGTGCTTTGATGGCATAGATACATTTTATGCGTCTTTACTAGCGGTGTATCAGAAAGCTTTTTTCTCACAAAAGTTTTTAGCGTATTCGTGGTACATCTTATGTATTGCACATTACAAATATTGCAGGTTGCCAGACATATAACATTAGATGTATTGCAATCAATTGATTTTATATTCATCTCCTGTAATTACCGATTTGAATGCCAGGCTGATTTTAATAAAGGAACACAACTTGCATTTCCTATGATCGCATTTATAACGGCCCTTAGTAGTCAGCCATGTCTGTTCATTCTGTTTAATTCCCCATTCTCACAATGTATTTTTGGTCTGCCTCTCTGATTTGCATTTTTGCGGATTTGATGCAGACACATTCACTTAAAAAAAAAATACGCACATTCCGTAGTCCCACAAAAAAGATAGAACATGTCCTGATCTTGTCCGTTTTGCAGACAAAATAGGCATTGTTACAATGGATCAGCATAAAAACGTATACAACACAGACGTTATCAGTACTTTTTGGGGACCGAAAAATACATACGGTTATGTCAATGCGCCCTAAGGCTACGTTGACACGACGACAATTGTCGCGTGACAAAAAGTCGCACTATTGTCGCGCAACAATTTTTATAATGGGAATCTATGGTGTCGCACTGCGACATGCGACATGCTGCGACCGCGACACGACAGTCGGAAAAAAAATCCATCAGGGATGGATTCTTGGCGACTGTTGTGTCGCAGTCGCAACATGTCGCATTTTGCACGTGCGACACCACCATAGACTCCCATTATAAAAATTGTCGCGCGACATTAATGTGACATCAATTGTTGTCGTGTGAACGTAGCCTAACTCCCAATCCATAAACTCTGAGATTATATGAGAAAAAAGAGTGTGAGTCTCTCCCTCTCCATGATCTAATAACTGTTTTCAAAATTTCACTGTTTTTAATTTTAATATAACAAAGAGAAGAAATTTATGGATGATACTTTTTATTTGACTATATTGGCGATTGTATGTTGTCACAAATGGGACCCTATTAACATTGTGCTTTTTTTTTAAAATCTTGTTTGAGCAATAAATTGTGTGGGATCCTGTTGTGATTTATTAGCTGCTTTCTTCAATACATGATGAGAAAAACCTCTTTGTCTCCACCTGTTATACAGTATGTTGGATTCAGCAATTTAGTTTATAACTTATTTATGCAAGAATTGCTGCGTAGCTTTATCCATTCTTCATAAGGAATATTATTAACCACATATTGTGCATAACTTGACAATATAGTATTCCTCGCGAACCCCTGATTGGACAATTTAACGTCTAAAAAGGGGATCTTTTTACTGAATAAGTGATGCATGAACTGCAAGTTCATCCCATTCTTATTTTTTTTTTAAATGCACAAATTCAGTATTAAAACTCAAGAAAAAAAAATAATTGTATACGGTATACAGTATCTCTGTAATTGCACCCACCTGTAGAATGAAGGTAACAGGTCAGTTTTACCACATAGCAAACACTGTAAAATTGAAACCCATTAAACTATTTAGTTTAGTTTTTTATTCCACCACATTTGGAATTTCTTTCCAGCAATATTAAATGGCACCATTAAAAAGCGCAACTTGTAAAAAAATAAAAAAAAAATGAACTCCAGGACGGCTGGGAGTAAACAACGAAAATGCAAAAATGGAAAATTGCAGGGTCTTAAATGGGTTAAAGACAACATATTGTGCATACGAAAGTAATGCCAAAACATTGCCAATTTGCATAGTAATATCTTCGCACAAAAATGTCCAAGTACAGAATTTTCCCCTACAGTGCGTTACCATCATGTTACTGCATTTGGATATTAGCTTTGCTAACTCAGATTTTTTTCAAATAGACTGCTTGCCGATTAAGTTGATATCACTTTACTCATGCAGTTACAGAAGTCATTTCTTTTTAAATAGCACATCTTCACTGCTTCAAAAAAGCTTCATGCTGCTGTCTACATCAATGGTAATTGATTTTACTCCAGTAGTAATTTTACTTAAAATGTGGCCTTTTGTTTTCCAGACGTGGACACACATATGAAATGCACTAAATGAATTACAGTAATGAAACACAACTAATCACATGAAGTTTACCCACGCTAATCACAAATTGTTATTGAGTTGAATTGAAATTATGAGCAATACTATAGCACTGTTTATAGCCAAGCCGAAAGCTTGTAGGGAAAATAAAATATAGATTTTAAGATTCAAATATTCATTGTTCTGCACCTGTGCACTATGATACATAGCCATACAATCCTATGCTCATAATCTGCACAATTTATTGGTTTCTATACTGCAGATGTGTATCTACACGTTTGCCAAGGTGGAAATAAGAGTCAGAGAAGGCACTGGGATTGTTTGTGTTCTCAGTATTGACGGGTTATTCCTTTCTCGGTTATTCATAGCTGGGATAGAAGTAAAACCGAATGTGCTGTGCTACACTATTTCCTTACTTCCCATAGAAGTCAATGGGAGTTACAGAAACTATGTAGAATAGAGAGTTATGTGGTTTCCACAGCTCAGGAGCTACAGTACAGAAACAATTTAGCTCACTTTGCTACACTGTTACTATAGCTCCAATTCACTTCTATAGCCCACTTGACTGCTTCTATAACCCCGGACACTTCTGGCAGCTGCATAGGATAAGTATTCCATGAATGTTTGAGATGAGAATACCCTTTAAATGTATGTGTTACTGAACAATGTAAAACAAGGTTTAAAGAACAGACTGGGACACATTCGAATTAATAATTACGTAAAGGCTATTACTATTATTGTACTGGTGAATAACTAGTAGTGTATAGTAATACATTGTCACTTTAATTTTCACTGTCCGCTAAGAGAAAGACAAAGTTAAATACATAGTGCTAGCGCATCGAGAACAGTCAATACATAGTTAACCACCTAACTGCTTTGCCTGAGCCCAGCTCAGGCTGTGGGATAAGTACTTAACTGTTCTACCCAAGCTCAGCTCGGGCAGAAGTGGAAGGGGGAGGGCTGATTTAGCTGCTGATATCTCCTGAATGGCAGCTAGAAGCATGGAACTGGTCTTGTTTGAAAGCTGGAGTTCTATACCAAAATGACAGTATTAGTCCAAGCAACAGAGGAGATATCACTGTTAGAAATCAAGTCGAGCGGGTAAAACCTGCTTTTACTTTCACTTTCAGCTGTATTCACTGCATTCTGATTTCTAACAGTGATATCTCCCCATGCATGTACTTAAGATATTGCTGTAATTCTATTATTGTATGAAAGCTTGGAATGCCAGCTTTCAAACAATACAAGCCCATATCTCTAGCTGGTACCAAACCAGAGATATGAGCAGCTAAAGCAGCCACTCCCTTCCCTGTCAGTCCAGAGGAGGAGAGGGAACAGTTGCAGAGCTGACAGGCTGTTGGAGGAAAGAAAAAATAGTACAAATATATAGAAATATGGCATTATCATCATTGTAGTGACCCACATTATAAAATCATGTTATTTTTACCACACAGGGAACACCGTAAATAAATTCCACAAAAGAATATAAAAATGTTTTTTTTATCTTTCCCCCTAAAAATAAAAGGTATTTAATACACTCTATATACCTCAAAATAGTTCCTTAACAAGGTATTATTAATACTGTAAAATAAAATAAAACATTTTGAATGAAAAAAATAAAAAGGTATGCCTGCTTGAACACAAAGAGGAATAATATTATTCGTCCTTATGGTTAAAATCAATTATGTCACTAAGGTGTTAAAAATGCCCTCTGTAGTGCCTTCTTTGCATATAATTCCCCGGTAATATTCTGTTTACATATAATGCCCCCAATAGTCTTCTCTTTACATATAATACACCTGAGTAGTGACCTCATTCTGTCTCCAAGTAGTGTGCTCTTTACATATAGAGCAACTAAGTGTCCTCTTGACATATAATGTCTTCCAGTAGAGCCATCTGTACATACAATGGCCCCAGTAGTGTCCTCTTTACATATAATGCCCCAAGTAGTGCCCACTTTACATATAATGCCCAATAGTTTTCTCTTTACATATAGTGGCCACAATAGTCTCCTCTTTACATATAGTGCCCTCAGTAGTGCCTTCTTTACTTTTAATGTCCCCAATTGTTTCCTCTTCGCATATAATGCCCCCCAAATCGTGCCCTCTTTACATTTAGTGTCCTCAGCAGTGTACTCTTTACATAAATTTCCATCAATAGTCTCCTTTTCACATATAATGCCACAGTAGTGCCCTCTTTACATGTAATGCCACCAGTAGTGCCCTATTCACATATAATGCCCCTGAGTAGTTCCCTCTTTACATATAATGCCCCAGAATAGTGCCCTCTTTACATATGCCACAAGCAGTGCTCTCTTTACATATAATGCCCCCGTGTAGTGTACTCTTTACATATAATGCCCCCAAGTACTGTCCCCAAAGTCTTATCTTTACATATAATGCTCCCCAGTAGTGGCTGATCAACGGGGGTGCATTCTGTCAGATCCCTGTCAATCAAATATTGATGGAGTATATTTAGGAAAGGTCATCAATATTAAAATCCAGGAACACTCAGTTACTTTACTATGCCGTCCTAAAGTATAAATGTAAAATTTTTTATGTGTAGAAGCAATAATTTTAATTGTAGTATACTTTATTAGGAAATCATGTAAACATTTATTTTAAATAAACTGCCTTTAAAGTGTCTCTTTAGCAACACTAACTGGGTTTTGCTAAGAAGAATCCATCTTCAGCGTGTACTGTACTCTGAAGATGGCAAATTGTAAGATGCAGAAGCAGGCTTCTCAGCCTATCTCTCTTCTCCCTGCTCCAGCTGCTGCCTCCACCTGTGTATTGAATATATTTTACTGAAAAACTAGGGATTTTAATGCGTTCTTGCCTATTTGACTTGTGGCGAGCATTAATCCCTGCAGCTCTTCTAACTAGTTAGTTACTAAGCACAGAGAAGATAGAGGGGAGCAGGTATGCCAGCCAACAGAACTGATAGTAAGTGCTACACACCAGTTCACAGGCAGAAGGCTGTAAAAAAAGCCAAATGCTTCTGCCTGTGTCCTTGTACACTTGCTGTTAATACAAATTGATGATTTTGTGTAGAACTGGTGTAGAACTTTATAATAGAGGTGTTACCAATAATTGCTGAATGTGATGATAATGAAATGACTGCTAAGAAGTAATCTCTACAGGACAGGAAATGAAGGCTCAGTGGTGTGTGTGTGCTTGTTATGTGTGAACACAGAAAATGTTATGTTTGACATAAAAATAGGTTTAAACAAAAAGTCATTTTCTAATTAAACATTCTGTCTGATCTATTGGAGCTACAAAGCTAGTTTCACGCTAGCGTTAGACATCTCCAGCATGTTGTTCCAGCAGGAAGCAGCTTGCCGGAGATGTCTGGATCCGGCATTTCCGGACGCTACCTAATAAACTATAATAGGAAGTGGCGGAGATCCAGCCACAACCCAGCAAATATGCCAAGAATTGGCTGGTCAAAAAACGCTGTGACAAGTGGCAATAATTGGCACGTTGACAAACAAAAGGCATCCTACAATCACCCCACATTACTTGATATGATTTTTAAAGTTTTATTTGCTTAAAATAAAACTTACTTTGCTTTGAATTTAGCTTTTATACCCCTCTCATGTTGTTATTATTATTACTATTATTATTTATTTGAAAGCGTCAATAACCCCTTAAGGACCCAGGCATTTTGTACCTTAAGGACCAGCACCTGGAAACGTGTCTATTGTGAGCGTCTATTGCTATATCGAATGCTTCAGCTATTTATGGACAGTGCAATAACCCTATGATCCGTAGGCCCTCAAAACACTATAGTCTTTAGGACCCAGAGGCAATCTCACCAAGATCAACAGCAAAAACTCAGTTCTCTTTGCATCTAGCTGCCGGGTCATGCGAGATGCCACATCAGGGCCGAGCACACCACGTGGGACGCCACGTGAGTGAGGCCGCCGGGAGACAACGCCGTACTGATGTGGTGAAGAGTGGTAAGACACTATACGGCTGAGTTAACTTTAACGTGTCATAAGAGGTGGCAAGTTGGACAGTAACACTTAAAGAAGATAGATGAATTTCTCCAGCACAACTTAATGTCGCACGCTGGTGGTGCATATTAAGGTGACTCTGTTATAGTGGATTAACACAGGTTCCTGTACTCTGCCATCGATGCGGGGGCCATATAGAGGTATACCGAGAATGTTGTAGACATTGGATATAACGTTCTGGGCAAAAAGGAGACAAGTTGTGAACACTAATTCAGTAAACTTGATGTTGGTGATAAACATCAAAAATCTGAGTTATTGTGATGGTGTAAGGTCTGAACATTTATGAGAATGCTGCCATACTGGAGGCTGTTTTAACTGGAGCTAAACTGGATCCACAGTGGTGGTGTAAAGGTCTAGATATTTATCATAGTGCTGCTGATAGATTATATTGCTACTTATATTACCATATTGCTGCCAATAGATTGTTGCTACCCTATTGCTGCTATCACATTGCTGCTATATTGTAGGTTGTGTATCAACTCTGTCTATAACTAAAGAGGTTTACATATATGATTTTAATAAACTATTGGATTTTAGCTACTTCTGTTGAAGTGTCCTGAAAGTAGTGTGCCCCTTTATTTAAAAAATAAAATTCCAAATTTACCAACAATTTGGAAAAATTAGCAAATTTGCAAATTTCTATTTCTCTACTTTTATAGTAATAACTCCAAAAATAGTTATTACTTTACATTCCCCATATGTCTACTTCATGTATGGATCATTTTGTGAATGATATTTTATTTTTGGGGGACGTTAGAAGGCTTAGAAGTTCAGAAGCAAATCTGGAAAACTTTTTAGAAAATTTCCAAAACCCACATTTTAAGGATCAGTACAGGTCTGAAGTCACTTTGTGGAGCTTACATAATAGAAACCACCCAAAAGTGACCCCATTTTAGAAACTACACCTTCAAGGTATTCAAAACTGATTTTACAAGCTTTGTTAAACCTTTAGGTGTTCCACAAGAATTAATGGAAAATGGAGAGGAAATTTCAGAATTTCACTTTTTTGTCAGATTTTCAATTTTAATAATTTTTTTTCAGTAACAAAGCAAGGGTTAACAGCCAAACATAACTCAATATTTATTGCCCTGATTCTGTAGTTTGCAGAAACACCCTATATGTGGTCATCAACTGCTGTACGGGAACATGGCAGGGCGCAGAAGGAAAGGAATGCCATACAGTTTTTGAAGGCAGATTTTGCTGGATTGGTTTTTTAACACCATGTCCCATTTGAAGCCCCCCTGATGCACCTCTAGAGTAGAAACTCCCAAAAAAATGACCCCATTTTGGAAACTACGGGATAAGGTGGCAGTTTTGTTGCTACTATTTTAGGGTACATATGATTTTTGGTTTCTCTGTATTACACTTTTTGTGAGGCAAGGTAACAAAAAATAGCTGTTTTGGCACGGTTTTAATTTTTATTTACAATGTTCATCTGTCAGGTTAGATCATGTAGTATTTTTATAGAGCAGGTTGTTGTGGACGCGACAATACCAAATATGTGTACTTTTTTTGTTTGTTTGTTTCAGTTTTACATAATAAAGCATTTCTGTAAAAAAATCATGTTTTAGTGTCTCCATATTCTGAGAGCCATAGTTTTTATATTTTGTGGGCGATTGTCTAAGTTAGGGTCTCATTTTTTGCAGAATGAGATGACGGTTTTATTGGTATGATTTTGGGGTGCGTATGACTTTTTGATCGTTTGGTATTACACTTTTTGTGATTTAAGGTGACACCGGGTTTTTTTTTTTTATGGTGTTCACCTGAAGGGTTAGGTCATGTGGTATTTTTATGGAGCAGGTCGTTACAGACACGGCGATACATAATATGTCTACTTTTTTTTATTTATTTAAGTTTTACACAATATCATTTTTGAAACAAAAAATAATCATGTTTTAGTGTCTCCATAGTCTGAGAGACATAGTTTTTTCAGTTTTTAGGCGATTATCTCAGTTTGGGTATAATTTTTGCAGGATGAGATGCGATGAGATTGGGGGTGCATATGACTTTTTGATCGCTTGCTGTTACACTTTTTGTGATGTAACATGATAAAAAAATGGCTTTTTTGACATGATTTTTATTTTTTACGGTGTTCACATGAGAGGTTATTTCATGTGATATTTTTATACAACATGTTCTTACAGACTCCTCGATATCTAATATGTCTACTTTTTTAATTTATTTAAGTTTTACACAATAACATCACTTTTGAAACAAAAAAAATCATATTTTAGTGTCTCCATAGTCTGAGAGCCATAGTTTTTTTTATTTTTTGGACGATTGTCTAGTGTAGAGGCTCATTTTTTGCAGGATGAGGTGACGGTTAGATTGGTACTATTTTTGCGGGCATACACCTTTTTGATCACTTAGTGTTGCACTTTCAGTGATGTAAGGTGACAAAAAAATGTTTTTTTAGCACAGATTTTATTTTATTTTTTTGATGGTGTTTACCTGAGGGTCGTTAGGTCATGTGTCATTTTTACAGAGCCGGTCGATACGGACGCGGCGATACATAATATGTCTACTTTTCTTTTTTTTCTATTTTTTACAATTTTTTTAAACTTTATTTTGGGAAATGGGTGCTTTTTTTTTTTTTACTTGAAACTTAAATTTTTTTTTAAACTTTATTTTATTTTTATGTTTTGTCCCACTATGGGACTTCAAGATTTTAGGGTCTGATCCCTGTTTCAATACAGCACAATACATCTGTATTGTGCTGTATTGAACTGTCAGTGTCTTACAGTGTAAGACGCTAACAGTTGCCTAGGAGACCCAGCCCTGGGGCTGGATCTCCTGGGGCTGGGATTTCCCCACGGCATACAGGGGGTTAATCCGGCGGCATCAGTGTTTTCACTGATGCTGGCGGATACAGCAGCGGCCAGGCTGTCAATATCAGCCGGGCCCCTGCTGCTGATCGCGGCAGCGTGTGGACGAGAATGCTCATCTTAGTGCATTAAGTAGCCACAAGTTAGGACGAGCATTCTCGTCCAAGGTCCTGGAGGGGTTAATTCCATGGCGCTTTACATGAAGAGATGATTACACATACATAATATAGACTCAAGCTAGTTGCTTGAAAATGTGATCATTTACAGATCTTAGAAAAACTTGCTACTTCCTCAATTTGCATTACCTTATGACTTGTTCTTCTTAGCATTGCAAATTCAGTGTTGAAGAATGTAGAACTGGTTTCTCATAAAGTTTTCAGACATTAAAGGGGTTGTCTCACTTCAGCAAATGTTATATATCATGTAGAGAAAGTTAATACAAGGCACTTCCTAATGTATTGTGAATGTCCATATTGCCTCCTTTGCTGCCTTGATTCATTTTTCCATCACATTATAAACTGCTCATTTCCATGGTTATGACCGCCCTGCATTCCAGCAGCAATGGCCGTGCTAGCACACTATATAAAAAAGTGCCTAGAGAGGCTGAAATTTTTTCCTATAGTGTGCTAGCATGGCCACCATTGCTGGATTGCAGGGTGGTGGAAATAAGCTGTGTATAATGTGATGGAAAAATGAATAAAGCCAGTAAAGGAGGCAATATGGACAATCACATTAGTAAGTGCCTTGTATTCACTTTCTTTACATCATAAATGCCATTTGCTGAGATAACCTCTTTAAATTAATTTTGCAAGGTATACAAAGTATACTGATAAAAATAAAATATGCAAAAGCATTATGAATTATGCATATTATATTTCATTGTTATAATAAAAATATAGAGTATTTTTATATGCTTAAAAGATATTAATACAGCCTATATAAAAATTCTACAGATGCTTCCATATAATGAAAAATCATAGCCCCTTTCAATAAGAGGACAGTTGAAATTACCTTTCCATGTTGTAAAGGCTAAATTAATATTATGTAAATTTGTTTATTGGTTTCTGGCATGTTACAATATTGGCTGCACCAAAGGATAGCTTAAAGCTCTATAATAACATGCTTTAAAGCCTGTGAGATTAAAACCAATATTTTGCTTACTGCATGTAACCAGGCGCATTGAAACTGTAATATAGAAAAGCTTTTTGTGCTGACTGAGAAAAAAAAACAGAATGACAAAATCCAAATATCACACTTGATGCCATATACCAGCACATAACATCTACAGAAGCTAAAATAATCAAAATGTGGTCATATTATTTTTGTTTATGTTGCAAGTAGTGCTCATATCTGTTATGCTTTGATCAAGATGAAAGGAATATTCCCGATAATGTCTAAAATGTAATACAGTAAATTACAAAAATGTAATATATATACACTTTCTGTATTTTTTAAATGTTTGCTCTTTGTAGAAGGCAATGATATATGTGAAATGCATGTTTATAGTGTTTACAGTAGTTGAGAAATAAATGTAAGCCGAAAATCAAACTTCTGCTCAGAATACATAAAACAACAAGGCAAAAAGATTTCATATATTTTATATATATATATATATATATATATATATAGGCTCAACCCAAAGATTCATATGAAGAAGTATAATTGTTTTATTTTCCAGGAAGAGCCAGCCATCACCTACTACCACCCCACTGATGCATATCATAAGGTCCTAGGCACAACTTTCCTCTATTTGTCCAAAATTAAGACATTTAGAGGGTGTTTCCAACTGCTTTATATTGAAAACCTATCCTCAGGACACCTGGGACCCCCCACATCAGCTGATTAAGGAAGCCACAGCGCTCTGGTATGCACCATGTTCTCTGCATAGCTTACCAAGGACAGCACTATACATTGTCTAGTGGCTGTGTTTGGAACCACAGCTCAGCCTCATTAACTTGAATGGGACTAAGCTGCACTTAGCCCTTGTGACTGATGAACGTTGCATCACTGGCTTGGGCCTCGTGCAAATAGCCATTTCCTGGCCGTTGCCGTATTGTGGGCCGCAAACAGCGGGTCCACAATATGCGAGCCCTGGCTGTGTGTTCCCTGCATCACGGACGTGGACCCATTCACTTGAATGGGTCCGCAATTCGGAGCTGCGGTGAGGAACGGAACCCCATGAAAGCACTACGGAGTGCTTCCGTGGTGTTTTTGTACGTACCTCCGCACCGCAAAAAAATAAAACATGTTCTATTTTTTTGCAGTGCGGACAGATCACGACCCATTCAGACCCATTCAAGTTGAATGGGTCTCAATCCGTCCTGGCCACCACACAGACGTTGCCCATGCACCGAATGGCGGCTTAACTGCCGTGTGTATGAGGCCTTAGGGTGAGCTGCGAGAGGGCTGCAGAGCTCACTGGAGCACCGCAGCCTCCTCAAACAGCTGAACGTGATCATCTTTAAAGCGAACTTCTAGGACCAGCTTTAAAATTTCTCCGACATCTGATTGTTGCTAGTTCTCCACATTTGTGCCCTTTGTTTTTTGGTCATCTGCTCCCTTAAAGCAGTGGCTTACCATTCCTTTTGTGGTGGACATCTTTTCTCTTTCTTTAGGGCCTGCAAAGTGGGTGGTGATGTTGACATTTCACCGACCACCATGTGAGCTTTCTGATTTTCCCTGCATGTACTTACTCTGCGTCAATTGACATGCCCATGCTGTCTATACCAATAATTAAAACCACAAAACAGAATGTATTGAAATTAAAACTTCCCCAAACAATCTCATTAAAGGGAGTCTGTTAGCAGTATTATGGTCCTAACTAAGGGCAACATAAACTAGTGACATCCCCTAAGCAAGATTCTGTGTCACTTTCTTAAATTGAGCCAGTCATTTTGCAAAAATCTTGTACTGAACAGCTTCAGCGCATGCTGAACAAGTCCTGAATATTCATGAGCTCCTGGCTTTCTCCATCTCTTGCTGCTAATTCAGTTGGGAAAACTGTCAATCAGTGTCAGGGGGTGGAAAAACCCAGGAGTTCATAAATATAAAGAATAGTGTGGTGTTGAGCGAATCAAAGTCAATTAACTCCAAACTTTGGTTTAAAGGGGTTGTCTCACTTCAGCAAATAGAATTTATTATGTAAGAGAAGTTAATACAAGCCGCTTACTAATCTAGTTTTATTGTCCATATTGCTTCCATTGCTGGCTGTAGTCATTTTTCCATCACATTATACACTGCTCATTTCCATGGTTACGACCACTTTACAATCCAGCAGCGGTGGTCATGCTTGCACACTATAGGAAAAAGCACTAGCCTATGTGCGGTCCTGGACACTTTTTCCTATAGTGTGCAAGCATGACCACAACTGATGGATTGCAGGGTGGTCATAACCATGAAAACCAGCAGTGTATAACGGGATTAAAACTGAATTAAGCCAGCAAAGCAAGCAATATGGATAATAACAATACATTAGTAAGTGCCTTGTATTAACTTCCTCTACATAATAAATTTTATTTGCAGAAGTGAGAAAACCCCTTTAATGCTCTATGGAGACCTGTCTCTGTATACCATTAAAATGTATGGGCTCTGGCGAGGTGAAGTGAGTTAATCATTTTGAAACTTTAAAACCCGTGCTGAGCCACGCCCCCTGCACTGATCACATGACGGTGACGTCACCCCAGGTCCTTCGGCTGTTCAACAGTTCGGGTTCGTGGAAGCCGCCTCTTATGGATTCCATATGCCGGGATAGTCCGCAGTAGTGGAATCCATAACAGGATGCGGCGATTACCACAACCCGAACGACGAACTTTTTTTTAAAGTTCGCTCATCTCTACCCGCGAGACTTCTGTGATAACTCACTTCGGCTCACCGGCATACATTTGAATGCTGTGCGGAGACAGCATTCAAACAAAGTTTTAACTAAAGTGACTTTGGATCTATGATCTAGAGCTCGCTTTGCCCAACATTAATCAGGATTCATCAGCAGGCGATGAACTTGTTAGAACCAGCAGCATAAAACTGGTGACAGATTCCCTTGAATAATAATAATATTCTTTAGTTATATAGCACCAACATATTCCGCAGCGCTTTAGATTTCAGGGGTTCATGTACAAACAGTCATAAATAACATAGCAACAGACAAGTCAATAATTACAAGAGGAAACAGAACCCTGCTCGCAACAGCTTACAATCTATGAGGAGATAGTGATGACACAAATGGTAAAAGTGCTTATTTTGTGCAAGGGTCAAGGCATCTTGGGAAAATAGGGGAGCAGATATAAGGCTGCATGAACCAGTCACCAGCCAATATCTATAGTGCTTCTGGGCGCATGGGTGCGGTGGAGAGTTTGGTGGAGGATCAGGTTCAGGAAATGGTAACTGGGCTATGAACAGAGAGGAGTTAGATCAGGAGATGTGATTGGCCACCCTAAAAAGATGTGTTTTTAGGGAGTGCCTAAAACTGTGTATATTGTGTTTTTTCTGTACCTGAAGCCTTTGGGCCCAACTCTATAGAGCTGCAGTAGCTCAGCTACCATTCTGCACTGACACAAAACCAATGTCTGTATTCATTAGCAGGAGAACACAGTGCTGATATAATCAGCGCTGAACACTGCTCCGTCAGAAGAGAGGAACTGAAGCTACCAATGCATTCAATGGGACATTGGTGCATAGTGTAACCCAAACGTTACGGCGGCCATTATATGAAATAAAACAAATGATGGGGATTGCACAGCGGAGCCAATGGACACCAAAAAGTATACAGGTATATGACAAACCCAAATGGGAAACTAGGTAGATTTTTAAAGAGGGACTGGGAAGCTAATAATACTAACATTATGAGCAAAGAGTATAAGAATAGAGACCTTTAGTTGCTTAGATCCTTTTAGGATAACATTTTTCTTACACCCTTTTCTAATGGTATAAAGGCTGTAATAAGCTGGAAGCTAGTTTTCCTGTGAAGTCTGTCTGAACTAAATAGGTCAAAAAGCGTAAAGCATTCTTATACAATTGAAAATGTGCATCATTTAGCCTTATGTCAGTTTATTTTACAATACCTAGTTGTGACCATACAGTGACTGGTGAAATTCTTCTAGTTGCTTATATAAAATTGTAATTTTGTATATATCGTTGAGTCACCACTGATCTAGTAAGTGACCCATGTTCTGTAATGTGTAATACTAAGATATGTTGTCTAATTTTATTAATATCTTGGAAACAATTTGCTGCTCGTCTATTCCCCAGAGTTATACATCCATGAAATATATTATTCACAAAGTCTCTTTACTGCTAGAAAAGAAACAGTGTCATCTCAGGTTACATAAAGCAACTTCCCACAAGGAACAGAAATGAGGTGAGACAAAATGTTACAACATATTATAGTCTTCCACTACTATTTCAAGGGGATCTGATCGTGACTTTATGTTACTTCTGTTCTGAACAGCATGTTAAAAATCCTTTAAAGCCTTTTCTGAATTCCCCTGGACACAGCAGGTCAGGCTGTGATCAAATGACAAAGTTCAATTATAATGCAAAATTCAGTAAATAGATGCTGATGAATAAAATAATGGAATAAATAATGGAAAAAAATGTTGTGATATAACCAGGGATTGGTATAAAACCAGTGGTTCCCAGTTCTTTTAGGGGGTATCTACACATGCAGATTTATTGTAGACTAGGTATGAGCAAAACTGAACTGGAGAGTTCGGGTTCGTACCGAATTTTGGGGTGTTCGGGACACGGACCCAAACATATTCCAAAAAGTTTGGGTCCGTTGTTCGTCGATTTCTTCCCTCTTTCTGAAGGGCTGAACAGCAGCCAATCAGCTAGCGTTTTACTTCTTGCCCTAAAAAGCCATCACAGCCATGCCTACTAATGGTATGGCTATGATTGGCCAAGTGCAGCATGTGACCCAGCCTCTATTTAAGCTGGAGTCACGTAGTGTGGCACGTCACTCTGCTCTGATTAGTGTAGGGAGAGGACGCAGCTTCTGTGAGGGTGAGATTAGGCAGGGAAAAGTCAGCAAAAACACCTAATGAAGCGATCGATCTACAGCTGTGAATCATTCAACTTCTGCTAGTTAATTGCTCACTGTTTTTTAGGCTGCACAGAGCGTTTTTCTGTCACTTTAAGCGGTGGCCATTTTGTGTCTTGTGGTGCAACAGCAAAAGCTGCCACCAAGTCCATCAATGCTAGTTTTTTTTTTTTTTTTTTGCTATATCCTACATCAGGGGCTTGGCTGTGCTTATTGTCACCCCTAGAAACTCAGGATAGAAATTTCTATATTTTTTTAAGGGGTTAAATTCAATTGCCAAAACAGCAATCCCTTAAATCTGGTGTTCCAGCTGTGGCTAGCCAAGTGTAATACTGACTGCTGTCTGGCAAAGGATAGATTTTTTTCTGTGGTGAAGTTCAATTGCCAAAATAGCAATCCCCTAAATCTGGTGTCCCAGCAGTGGCTGGCAAAGTTTAATAGTGTCCGGCAAAGGATTTATTATTTTCTGGGGTGAAATTCAGTTGCCAAAATAGAAATACAGTAAATTTGGTGTTCCAGCTGTGACTGGACAAGTTTAATAGTGTCCGTTATAGGATATATTATTTTCTGCGGTGAAATTAAGGGGTTAAATTCAATTGCCAAAATAGCAATTCCCTAAATCTCGTGTTCCAGCTGTGGCTAGCCAAGTGTAATACTGTCTGCTGTCTGGCAAAGGATAGATTTTTTTCTGTGGTGAAATTCAATTGCCAAAATAGCAATCCCCTAAATCTGGTGTCCCAGCAGTGCCTGGTAAAGTTTCATAGTGTCCGTCATAGGATATATTATTTTTTGCGGTGAAATTCAGTTGCATAAATAGAAATAACGTAAATCTGGTGTTCCAGCTGTGACTGGACAAGTTTAATAGTGTCCGGCAATTCAGTTACCAAAATAGAAATACAGTAAATCTGGTGTTCCAGCTGTAACTGGACAAGTTTAATAGTGTCCGTTATAGGATATATTATTTTCTGCAGTGAAATTCAGTTGCAAAAATAGAAATACCATAAATCTGGTGTTCCAGCTGTGACTGGAAAAGTTTAATAGTGTCCGGCAAAGGATATATTTTTTTCTGGGGTGAAATTCAATTGCCAAAATTGCAATACCGTAAATCTGGTGTCCAGGCAGTGGCTGGCAAAGTTTAATAGTGTTCGGCAAAGGATAGATTTTATTCTGGGGTAAAATTCAATTGCCCAAAAGAGCAATACCATAAATCAGTGGTTTCAGCTGTGGTTGGCCAAGTTTAATAGTGTCCGGCAAAGGATATATTTTTTTCTAGGGTGAAATTCAATTGCCAAAATAGCTATACCGTAAATCTGGTGTTCCAGCTGTGACAGGACAATTTGCCTAGTGTCCGTCAAAGAATATATTATTTTCTGGGGTGAAATACAGTTGCAAAAATAGAAATACAGTAAATCTGGTGTTCCAGCTGTGGCTGAACAAGTTTAGTAGTGTCCAGCAAAGGATATATTTTTTTCTGGGGTGAAATTCAATTGCCAAAATTGCAATACCATAAATCTGTGGTTTCAGCTGTGGCTGGCCAAGTTTAATTATGTCCGTCACAGGATATATTATTTTCTGGGGTGAAATTAAATTGCCAAAATAGCAATACCCTGAATCTGGTGTTCCAGCTGTGACTGAACAAGTTTAATAGTATCCGTCAAAGGATAGATTTTGTTCTGGGGTGAAATTCAATTGCCAAAATAGCAATACCCTGAATCTGGTGTTCCAGCTGTGACTGGACAATTTCCCTAGTGTCCGTCAAAGGATATATTATTTTCTGGGGTGAAAGTCAGTAGCAAAAATAGAAATACAGAAAATCTGGTGTTCCAGCTGTTGCAGGCCTAGTTTAAATCTGTCCGTAAAGGGGTATATTTTTTTCTGTGAAAAAATTTAATTGCCAAAATAGCAATACTCTGAATCTGGTGTTCCAGCTGTGACTGGACAATTTCCCTAGTGTCCGTCAAAGGATATATTATTTTCTGGGGTGAAATACAGTTGCAAAAATAGAAATACAGTAAATCTGGTGTTCCAGCTGTGACTGGACAAGTTTAATAGTATCCGTCAAAGGATAGATTTTGTTCTGGGGTGAAATCCACTTCCCAATATAGCAATACCCTGAATCTGGTGTTCCAGCTGTTGCAGGCCAAGTGTTAATCTGTCCGTAAAAGGGTATATTACACTTAGCGTGCATCTCCAAGTATATTTCTTTCTGTAAAAGGATATATTACAAAAAGTGTTACATTACAATTGCTGAAAGCATAATCCTGTAAATCTGCACGCACTATTGTGCATCTCATAGTGTATTTCTGTCCGTAAAAGGGTATATTTCACTCAAGGTGTATATACAAGTGCTGAGAGGGTCATGCTCAATAACTTCACACGCTACCGTGCATCTCCAAGTGTATTTCTGTCCGTCAAAGGGTATATTACACAAAGTGTTAAAATACAATTGCTGAAGGCATAATCCTACATATTTTTTCACATGCTACTGTGCATCTCCAAGTGTAAATCTGTCCATAAAAGGATACCTTTCATCCAGGGCCTAAATACTAGGCCTACAATTGATATTCCCCTAAATCGGTGGTTACTGCTGTGCCTGGATTAGTGTAATACGGTACATAAATCAATAGGTAGATAGTGTTAGGTGCCTGTAAAAAAAGGCCTGAATTTGAAATCAATACACTGGGCCAAATTTTTTTTTTCTTATTGTGGTGAACGGTAACAATGTGGAAAACATCTAGTAAGGTACACGGACGCGGTCGTGGCGGTGTTAGTGGACCCTCTGGTGCTGGGACAGGACGTGGCCATTCTGCCACAGCCACACGTCCTAGTGATCAAGTACCTCAGGTTCCAGTACCCGCCAGAATTTACAGCGATATTTGGTAGGGTCCAATGCCAATCTAAGGATGGTAAGGCCTGAGCAAGTATAGGTGCTAGTCAATTGGATGGCCGACAGTGGATCCAGCAAGTTCACAACATTATCTCCCACCCAGTCTTCTGAAGAAAGCGCACAGGTGGCACCTGAAAACCAAGCCCATCAGTCTGTCACATCACCCCCATGCATATCAGGGAAACTGTCAGAGCCTCAAGTTATGCAGCAGTCTCTTATGCTGTTTGAAGACTCTGCTGGCAGGGTTTCCCAAGGGAATCCACCTAGAACTTCCCCAGTGGTGGAAGACATAGAATGCACTGATGCACAACCAGTTATGTTTCCAGATGATGAGGATATGGGAATACCACCTCATTGGAGTCCGCACATCTCTGATGATGACGAAACACAGGTGCCAACTGCTGCGTCTTTTTGCAGTGTGCAGACCGAACAGGAGGTCAGGAAGGAAGACTGTGTGTAAGACGATGCAGGGGGCGATGAGGTCCTAGACCCCACATGGAATGAAGGTCGTGCCACTGACTTTCATAGTTCAGAGCAAGAGGCAGTGGTGAGACCGAGCCAACAGCGTAGCAAAATAGGGAGCAGGGGGCAAAAGCAGAACAGCCGCCGCCAAGAGAGTTCGTCTGCTACTGGCCACCGCCACCAGGGACCGAGCAACACAAAGGCAGCTTCAAGGAGTTCCCTGGCAATGCACTTCTTCAAACAATGTGCTTTTAACAAGACCCGAGTGGTTTGCACGCTGTGCCATCAGAGCCTAAAGCGAGGCATTAATGTTCTGAACCTTAGCACAACCTGCATGACCAGGTATTTACATGCAAAGCATGAACTGCAGTGGAGTAAACACCTTAAAACAAGGAACTCACTCAGGCTCCACCTGCTCCCTCTTCTGCTGCTGCCTCGGCCTCTTCCTCCGCCTCAGGAGGAATTTTGGCACCTGTCGCCCACCAAACAGAGGATGTGCCACCGACACCACCACCTGCGTCACCAAGCATCTCCATCATGTCACACAGCAGCGTTCAGCTCTCCATCTCACAAACCTTGGAGAGAAAGCGTAAATTCCCACCTAGCCACCCTCGAGACCTGGACCTAAATGCCAGCATTTCTAAACTACTGGCCTTTGAAATGCTGTCATTCAGGCTGGTGGACACAGACAGCTTCAAACAGCTGATGGCGATGGCTGTCCCACAGTATGTTGTTCCCAGTCGCCACTACTTCTCCAAGACAGCCGTGCCTTCCCTGCACAACCAAGTACCATGTACCATGTGCACTGCGCAACGCCATCTGTGGCAAGGTCCACCTAACCACAGATACGTGGACCAGTAAGCACGGCCAGGGACGCTATATCTCCCTAACTGCACAGTGGGTAAATGTAGTGGCGGCTGGGCCCCAGGAGGAGAGTTCTTTGGCGCACGTCCTTCCGCCGCCAAGGATAGCAGGGCATCATTCTTTGCCTCCTGTAGCCTCCTACTCGGCTTCCTCCTCCTCTGCTTCCACCTGCTCATCCAGTTAGCCACACACCTTCACCACCAACTTCAGCACAGCCCGGGGTAAACGTCAGCAGGCCGTTCTGAAACTCATATATTTGGGGGACAAGCCCCACACTGCGCAGGAGTTGTGGTGGGGTATTGAACAACAGACCGACCAATGGTTGCCTCAAGCCCGGCCTGGTGGTGTGCGATATTGTGCTAAATCTCGTCGCAGCTCTGGGACTAGCCAGTTTGACGCACATCCCTTGCCTGGCGCATGTGCTGAATTTGAACAGCACCACTTCACCACCAATGTGGCTCGGTCTCACCACTGCCTCTTCCTCTGAACTATGAAAGTCAGTGGCACGACCTTCGTTCAATGTGGGGTCTAAGACCTCATCGCCGCCTGCATCGTCTTCCAGTGTGCCCTGTTGCGCTGTTTCGAGTACTCCACCAACATGACCAGTGGCGATGACTGCCTCTTCCTCTGAACTATGAAAGTCAGTGGCACGACCTTCATTCCATGTGGGGTCTATGACCTCATCGCCCCCTGCATCGTCTTCCTGTGTGCCCTGTTGCGCTGTTTCGAGTACTCCACCAACATGGCCAGTGTCGATGACGCCGTTTTCAGCGTTACAATACCACTTCTATGTCTCCTTAAGAAAACACTTAAGGCGATGATGGAAGAGGAGGTGGCCTAGGAGGAGGAGGATGAGGATCATTTTTAGCACTTTCAGGCCAGTCTGTTAGAAGTGCCTCAGAGAGAGTTTTTTTGCAACAGCAGAGGCCAGGTACAAATGTGGCCAGCTAGGGCCCACTACTGGAAGACGAGGAGGATGAGGAGGAGGTGGGGGAGGATGAGGTTGAAGTAGGTTCACAGCGGGGTGGCACCCAACACAGCTCAGGCCCATCACTGGTGCGTGGCTGGGGGGGACGATGACGATACGCCTCCCACAGAGGACAGCTTGTCCTTACCTCTGAGCAGCCTGGCACACATGAGCGACTACATGCTGCAGTGCCTGTGCAACGACAGCAGAGTTGCCCACATTTTAACGTGTGCGGACTACTGGGTTGCCACCCTGCTGGATCCCCGGTACAAAGACAATGTGTCCACCTTACTTCCTGCACTGGAGCATGATAGGAAGATGCGCGAGTACAAGCGCACGCTGGTAGACGCGCTCCTGAGAGCATTCCCAAATGTCACAGGGGAACAAGTGGAAGCCAAAGGCGAAGGCAGAGGAGGAGCAAGAGGTTGCCAACGCAGCTGTGTCACGGCCAGCTCCTCTGAGGGCAGGGTTAGCATGGCAGAAATGTGGAAAAGTTTTGTCACCAAGCCACAGCTAACTGCACCACCACCTGATACGGAACGTGTTAGCAGGAGGCAGCATTTCACTAACATGGTTGAACAGTACGTGTGCACACCCCTCCACGTACTGACTGATGGTTCGGCCCCATTCAACTTCTGGGTCTCCAAATTGTCCACGTGGCCAGAGCTAGCCTTTTATGACTTGGAGGTGCTGCCCAGCGGCCAGCGTTTTGTCTGAACGTGTATTCAGCACGGCAGGGGGCGTCATTACTGACAAACGCAGCCGCCTGTCCACAGCCAACGTGGACAAGCTGACGTTCATAAAAATGAACCAGGCATGGATCCCACAGGACCGGTCCATCCCTTGTGCAGAATAGACATTTATAACTGCCTTCCCCTCAACCATATATTCTTGTACTCCGGGGCACTTCTTTATTGAATCCTCTTTTTTAAATTTTACCATTATATTCCGGTGCAACCAAAAGTTCAATGAACCTCTCCTCCGTCTAGGTGCCAGGGGCCTAATTATCTGAAAGTGGCCTGTTCCAGTGGTGGGTGACATGAATCCTGATTCTCTGCTGTGCGACCTCTGTCCTCTGTCTGGGTGCCGTGGGCTAAATATCTGGAAGTGGCCTTCTCAATTGCTGGGTGACATGAAGCCTGATTCTCTGCTATGCGACCTCTCTCCTCTGTCTGGGTGCGAGGGGCCTAATTATCGAAAAGTGGCCTTCTCCATTGGTGGGTGACATGACGCCTGATTCTCTGCTATGCGACCTCTGTCCTCTGTCTGGGTGCTGGGGCCTAAATAAATGAAAGTGGCCTTCTCCATTGGTGGGTGACTTGAAGCCTGATTCTCTGCTATGGGACCTCTCTCCAATTGATATTGCTTAATTTTTATTTATTTTATTTTATTTTAATTCATTTCCCTATCCATCTATTTGTTTGCAGGGGATTTACCTACATTTTGCTGCCTTTTGCAGCCCTCTAGCCCTTTCCTGGACTATTTTACAGCCTTTTTAGTGCCCAAAAGTTCTGGTCCCCATTGACTTCAATGGGGTTGGGGTTCGGGTTCGGGATGAAGTTCAGGTCGAATTCGGATTCCGAACCGAAACTTTTTCGGGAAGTTCGGCCGAACTTCTCGAACCCGAACATCCAGGTGTTTGCTCAACTCTATTGCAGACATTTTTGCAACTGAAAATTAACTCCATTTATCTGAAAACACTGTTTTGGTGGTAAGCACATTCATTTCTGCAAATGTCATTTGGATGAATTGGAGAGTCACAGAAATTTTTGCATCAAATCTACATTCTAAGAATATCTCCAACTGAGACCCACTTTGAATGCTCTTCGTTCCATGCCTTGTTTGTTGTTGATCACATCTTTTATCTGGGCACTGGGTATCACATTGTACACCCTGCCAAGAATAGTGAAACTGGATGTCCCTGAACAATTGGATCTAAACGAGTCTAGCTTGACTTGCTACATAATAACACAGAATTAACTGCTGAGCTTTATGTATTGGCTTCCATATGGCATATATATGATAAAACAGCACATGTAGTTATTCTTGACTGCCTATGAAGTCGGCCAAGAATCAGTAAGATGTTGCTATAACTGTGATATGCAATTGCTTGGAGCACCTGTGACTACATAATAGGCCACACACATCCCTACTGCTGGCATGCCCATTTCTAAGGCCTAATTTTGATCTGTAATATGGACAAAAGTCTACACACTATCTGCAAAAAATGTGGATTGAACGCGGATGAGCCCCTACAGGCACACAGAACTGACCAGATCTACTTAGAATGGATGCCTACACAAATTAGGCAGAAGGATGGGTGTATACAAGTATTTTACAGCTTTCTGCAGGGAGATTAGAGGGAGATTCTTCACGGTAAGAGCAGTGAGACTATGGAACTCTCTGCCTGAGGAGGTGGTGATTGTGAGTACAATAAAGGAATGCAAGAGGGGACTGGATATATTTCTGGAGTGGAATAATATTACAGGTTATAGATACTAGAGAGGGGTCGTTGATCCAGGGAGGTATTCTGATTGCCTGATTGGAGTCAGGAAGGAATTTTTTCCCCTTAAATAGTGAAAATTGGCTTCTGCCTCACACGGGTTTTTTGCCTTCCTCTGGATCAACTTGTAGGAAACAGGCCGAACTGGATGGACAAATGTCTTTTTTCGGTCTTATATACTATGTTACTATGTTACTAAACTGCTGGAAAGTAGAACTGGCTTAGTTGCCCATAACAACCAATCAGATTACATATTTTATTTTTCACAGCTCCTTTGGAGTTCTACACCCATTTGATAAATCCCCCCCTTAGTGTTTTGCTTGAGTCTGCATTGCCATTACTTACATCAAATTTGTCAAACGTGGCTGTTAGATAATAAAGATTTAGTAGCCATTTATCAGCCATTTTCTTCAAAGTTAGATATCTACCTCGGAGTTTAACAAGATTTAATTTTGGTATGTATTCTGATGTGTTGCGTTTGAATTCTCCAAGTAATCAATTATAGGTAAAGTCTCTTGATAAAAATAGCCAAGTCCTAATATGGCTTTTTAAGAAAATAAAGATATTTTTAGGACTGAAAATGGTGTCCAGTGATAGATGAATGCATTCCATTAATAGACTATTTTTCATCGTCTGGGTATAATAAAATTTATGATTGTGCCTGATATTGTATAATTGTCAAACATATGCTTTTAGGAAAAATAAGCTAAAAGTAACAAAAGTCAAGGGTTAGTGCTATATGGTCCCACATAGAATATATTAGATATTCACATGCTCTAACATGCTAGGAAACTTTTGGGCAATTAAGAATCATAAAGTGTAATCAGAGATGTAGTTCCTCTTATGCATACTGATGTTTGCATGTTGTCATATAACAGAACTTTTGCCCAATCAAGAATGGCAAAATAACGTATACATGAGGTGTAACTTCCCTTTTAAATAATAATACGTTGGCGTAAAAATGTGAATGAATAATATTGTATTAGAATGTATTGGCTCAGATAAGTCGAAGTTATTACTTTGCGAAGTCCCGCAAGACTTCAGAATATAACTTCAAAAATTTAAATCTACTGTTAAAAACCTTTTCCTGAACCCGGGTTCGGTTCCAAGTGGTACCTTGAAACCGAACCCGAGTTTGGGAAAAGGTTTTTACCAGTAGAAATTTATTTTTATAGTTATTACCAGAAGTCTTATGAGACTTTGGGTGATAACTTTGGGTAATACATTCTAATACTGTACAGAGCCTCACTCCGTACAGTATTCAAACAAAGTTTTATGCGAATCGACTTCGAATGTTTCATCCTAGTCGATTCACTCATCCCTAGTGAAGAGGTTAAGTCAAATATATAGGTATTTTGTGGTGTGTTTTTATCTGCATTTTTGCAGGTTTAATGGCGTGCATTTTAGAACATGCAGTTTTTGGTGCATTTTTTGTGCTAAAGGCACCAGCTTCAGATTTTAGCTTAAAGTGTATATGAGGAGGAATATGAGAGGAATATGAAAATGCAGGACACAAGTGTTTTTCTAATTGGTGCGTTTTTTTTTGTTTTTTTTAGTTTTTTAAATGCAGCATACTGAATTTTTTTCATGCCCTTCTCTATAGGGGAAAAAATGTACACAAAAAACACCATCTGCACATTTGCTTTTCAAAACCACAATAAAAACCACAAAATCTTTCTATAGTTTTTTTAGTGGCAAAAAACCACCAGAGCAAATTCATATGTGTAGGGGTATGCCCTAATGTCCAAGTCCTTAAGGACACAGGGCGTACCCAGACACCCTGACAAAAATCTTGTGTAAAAAAAAAAAATCGCGGTTTCTGCTGTGATCGTGAAGTCTAAAAGTAGACATATTAGGTATTGCCGCGTCTGTAAGAACCTGAACTATATAAATAAAACATGATCTAACCCGTCAGGTGAAAACCGCAAAAAAAAAAAAAAACTGTGTCAGAAGCCATTTTTTGTCACCTTACATCACAAAACATCTAATAGCAAGCGATCAAAAAGTCATATGCACTCCAAAATAGTGCCTTTGAAACCGTCATCTTATCCCGCAAAAATAATACCGTACCTAAGAAAATCGCCCATAAAATAAAAAAATTATGGATCTTAGGCTATGCAGACACTAAAACATGATTTTTTTTGTTTCAAAAATTATATGATTGTGTAAAACTTAAATAAATAAATAAAAAGTACACATATTAAGTATCGCCGCGTCCGTAAGAGCCTGAACTATAAAAATAACACATGAACTTGCCACTCAGGGCACCGCAAAAAAAAACAGAAACACCCCATATGTGGTCGTAAACTGCTGTATCGCCAGGGCATAGAATGATGGGAACACCATATAGTTTTTGGAAGACAGATTTTGCCGGACTGGTTTTTTACACCATGTCCCATTTGAAACCCCCCTGATGCTCCCCTAGAGTAGAAACTCCAAAAAAGTGACCCCATTTAAGAATACACCCCTCAAGGTATTTAAAACTGATTTTACAAACTTTATTAACCCTTTAGGTGTTCCTCAAGAGTTTATGGCAAATGGAGATGCAATTTCAGAATTTCAATTTTTTATTACCTTGTCTCACAAAGTTGTATTATAGAGCAACCAAAAATCATTTGTACCCTAAAAATAATACCACCAAAACTGCCAACTTATCCAGCAGTTTCCAAAATGGGAGTCACTTTTTTGGAGTTTCTACTCTAGGGGAGCATCAGGGGGGCTTGAAATGAGCCATGGTGTAAATAAACCAGTCCATCAAAATTTGCCTTCCAAAAACCATATGGCGTTCCCTTCATTCTATGGCCCCTTTCACACGAGCGAGTTTTCCGCGCGGGTGCAATGCGTGACGTGAACGCATAGCATCCGCACTGAATCCTGACCCATTCATTTCAATGGGTCTGTGTACATGAGCGTTTTTTTTCACGCATCACTTGTGCGTTGCGTGAAAATCGCAGCATGTTCTATATTTTGCGTTTTTCACGCATCCCTGGCCCCATAGAAGTGAATGGGGCTGCGTGAAAAACGCATTGCATCCGCAAGCAAGTGCGGGTGCGTTGCGTTTTTCACTGATGGTTGCTAGGAGATGTTGTTTGTAAACCTTCAGTTTTTTATCACGCGCGTGAAAAACGCATCAAAACGCATTGCACCCGCGCGGAAAAAACTGAACAACTGAACGCAATCGCAGGCAAAACTGAATGGCTTTGCCTGTGAAATCGCACAGTTTTCACTGAACGCATCCGCAACGCATCCGGACCTAATCCAGACACGCTCGTGTGAAAGAGGCCTATGCCCTGCAGTTTGGCGATACAGCAGTTTACAAACACATATGGGGTGTTCCTGCAAACTACAGAATCAGGGCAATAAATATTGGGTTAAGTTTGGCTTTTAACCCTTGCTTTATTCCTGAAAAAATGGATTCAAATGGAAAATTTGCCAAAAAATCTAAATTCTGAAATTTTATGTCCATTTGCTATAAACCCTTATGGAACACCTAAAGGGTTAACAAGGTTTGTAAAATGAGTTTTGAATACCTTGAGGGGTGTAGTGTCTAGAATGGGGTCATTTTTGGGTGGTTTCTTTTATGTAAGCCTCACAAAGTGACTTCAGACCTGAACTGGTCCTTAAAAAGAGTTTTTTTGAAATTTTCTGAAAATTTTCAAGATTTGCTTCTAAACTTCAAAGCCTTGCAACTCTTTTGACAAAATGTTACTAGTGTCATAAAGTACAATATGTGACGAAAAAACAATCTCAGAATGGCCTGGATAAGTAAAAGCGTTTTAAAGTTATCACCACATAAATTGACACTGGTCAGATTTTCAAAAAATGGCCTGGTCCTTAAGGTGAAATAGGGCCGTGTCCTTAAGGGGTTAAAGAAGAACTTTTGCAAAAAAAAATATTTTCTGACCTGCTAGAAAGGCACTTGATTTCATCTGTAGTGAAGGTAATCTTCTTACCAGCAACTGTATTTGTGAGCTATTCCCTCCCTTCTGTTTCTTGGCTGCATCATGTGACCAGCAATCAGACTTTACAAATAACACAGCATCTTATGTGTGGACGGGAAGTCAGTTTCTCTATGTATTCCTATGGGAGCCTCAATGTCAGTCTCATAGGAATGAATAGAGAAGTACAGTAACTGACTTCCTGTTCTGTGTCAGTTGGAGATCAGAGAGTTGGTTACATGACACAGCTAAAAATAAGAAGGGAGGGCATAGCTCTCAAATATTACATTCACTACTGAAGATTACATTCACTACAGATAACATCATGTACCTATCTAGCAGGTTAGAGAATAACATTTTTTGCGGGAGTTCGTCTTTAAAAATATTGAATCCGTTCTATTGTAAAATGTATTGCCTCTGTGGAGGTAAATACGAAGTTTCAGCAAATATCGCAAGACTAACTTCGTCTCACTTTTACCATGTCACTTTGTTTATTCGCATAAATTACTGTATCAAAATACAAAGTTGAACTCTGCTTCATTAATGAGGCATGAAGCCAAGTTTGGCTTAGTATTTTGATACAGTAATTTATATAAATAAAAAAGGGACATGTGATAGAGGCGAGACTAAGTAAGTCTTGCAATATTTGCTAAAACTTCGGAAAGACTTCCGCAGAGGCAATACATTTTATAGTAGGATGGAGCCAATATTCTTAACTAAGTTTTTAAAAGAATCAGGTTTGGATACAGCAAACCGAACCTGACTCGCGCAACCCTAGTAGCGGTCCTAAATAATACTCTATTTCAAAGGAACACTTTTCAATTCCCTAAATGAATTTATAAAATTATATAATGCTGGATAGCCATATATTTTGTGAGATATTTCAGTTAAAAATCTAATGTTATACATTGTCAGAATGTTTATACTGCTCTGATAAACAGTTTTATATCTATGAAAATAAGCAAGGATCTGTAATGAAGGAGATTCCCAACTTATTTCCACAAATTTAAATTAACAGGCGTTCGTTATTTGTGCTGAGTTGAAGACAAGAGGGATACAATCGTATACAAAATATATATATTTATTTATTAAAAATCTGTGCAAATTAATAATAAAATATATAATTGGTGACAAAGAATAAGGATCAAATAAGTTCAATCAATTTGAAAACATAGGTCACGTGTAAGATATAAATGCAACCAATAAAATAACTTTTTAAATGCAATGGGTAGCTTACCAGTAGCTAACAGAATAAGGAGACGAAAGGCCCAGAATTGACACGGGACTTCTCCCAGCAAACAGATGTTCATAAACTCAAAAGTTTAACAGCTCATGGGCAAAATTTATCCCATCATGCACAAGTTTGGCTATAAGCCAATTTTATATTCAAAGTAAAAATAAACTTCCACAAATTTAATTCAATATGTATATCAGGCCAGACCATTGACTAGTAGATATGTCCCGAACTATTCGCCGGCGAACATCGCATGTTCGCGTTCGCCACGGCGGGCGAACATATGCAATGTTCGGTCCGCCCCCTATACGTCATCATTGAGCAAACTTTGACCCTGTACCTCACAGTCAGCAGACACATTCCAGCCAATCAGCCTACCCTCTCTCCCAGACCCTCCTACCTCCTATCAAAAAGCAAGGACAGCATCTATCTTAGATTCATTCTGAAGCTGCAGTGTTAGGCCCCATTCACTCCTCCGCAATTTTGTCCGCATCCATTCCGCAATCTAGATCCTACAAGAACTACAACTGTTTTGCAAACATATCCCTGCCTGTAGAATATGTGGATTAGACAAAAGAAAACTGTAACAGAATATCTCACAGCTGATCATTTAGTACAGATGTTATACGTGATACTTATGTCTCTATCAGAAATTGTGTCATTTGTAATAATTAAACTATGAAAGTGAGATAATTAGTTCCAAACATTAGCTTTTCACACATAACAAAAATACATTATATATACCACCCAATTCTATGTATTTCAAGAATATCAAACCCCTATGTTAATAATCCATACTAATACATTTCAATGGGTACACTCAAACAATACATAATGAATATAGTTTGGATATGATGAAAGTACGGGTTTATATTTTACTTCCAATTAGTCAATGAAATAAGCATATAGATGTTGCATATAATATCATAATATAATAACATTATTGCTAATATTATCACTGCAATGAATAGTAAAGTACATTAGGCACCCTTTAAATAAGACCCTTTCCTATTCATTGAGAGAGAAAATAAAATCTTTAGAACACTCCATCTTTTGTTCATTGTCTTTTGTAGAGGCCTGAAGGATCTGTATGGTACCTGTCTGAGACCCCCACAATTTATGACATGAGAATGTTTATGTTAAGATTCCTAACTCTTCCCTGTAAGTCTTTGTCCAAAAAGAATAAACTCGCATTGACCTTCTTGCCAGCAGACAAAATGGCTACTATGATGCCCATATACCAATCTGTAAAGTAATATGTATAGGGCTTTAAAATATAGATTTCTTTCTGCCCAACATTTCTGACAACCTAACTTATATCATGTTTTTAGCTAATAAAGAACAAACATGCCTGCCTGTAGATCGATGCAAGTCATTTTCAAATTTAGGTTAACTAATGTATGTAATTACATGTATAGGTCACAGATTGTTGCAAAGTATGTACTTTATCTTCCAAACACAGTCTGAAGTGAGAGGCTGTGTGAATCCAAACTGATCGCTGACTGAAGGTGAATGGAATGAGTCAAAGCAGGCCTGTGTAGCCTTTCAAAGCAATGATCAAACAAAACAGCGGGAAAACTTGGATTAGCATCAGAAAATGTTTTAACGGTGAAATAAAGGTAAGAGGGAACACAAAGACAAGATACAGTATATAGAAAGAGATCAGTGTATTAAGGGTCTAACATGACTGTTTTGCAGACACATTCCTGCCTGTAGAATATGTGGATTGGACAAAAGAAAACTGTAACAGAATATCTCACAGCTGATCCTCTACCAAAGATGTTACACATGATACTTATGTCTCTATTAGAAATTCTGCCATTTGTAATAATTAAACTATGAAAAATCCCTACAGCGAAGAGCAAATAGAGTTCTTCCAAGGTTTTCAATATGCAAGTCAAACGTTTGTTTTTGCTTGTTTTGTTACCTAGAATCCCCAAAAGTTGATTACAAAAAGTTAGAAAACACTTTGCCTGACACATTGGCTAAGTTATTAAAAAGTAAGTCTTTATTTGTATAACCAAAGCTAAATCGTATATAAAATGGTAAATGCTCTGCTTAGGAAGCAATTTGTGCAAGTATGATATAAAGAGTGTGCATGGCGATCGTTTCCGTCCTCCATTTTCCCTGATCAGGCTAAAACTTGAAGACATATTTACTTTCTCTATAAGTGCAACAATTTTTGCAAATGTGACTTTTTGTACTTCTCAATAGATTTTAAGAGGGGGGCGAGGAAATAGTCAGGATTTAGCAGGAAGAGTCAGGGCCAGTCACGACCTGCTAGATTTACAGTCACTGTAATTTATGCCAGAAATTAGTCTGAATTATGGTTCAGATCTACACCAACTTATAGCTGGCATAGATTTGAACTAGTGCTGCAGACACTGTCCGCACACCATCAGCGGCAGACAGTATTTCCTCCTAGCAGCCACCTATCTGCTCCTGATGACACCGGGGTACTAGCCCCTTGTAGAAACGCGTCGAGCAGTCTAGGCATCAACAGCCTTACCAGACACTGTGGATGCAAGTTAGGTATGGATTGATCCACTGCAGTCAGTTAGTACTTAGGGTGTACACTGACACCCAATAGTACAGACACTATTGTGCTGCTAGCGCTACTGTGCATACTAGTCAGGGCGCTGGCTGACTGCTATAATAGGACCCCACCTGCACATGCTGGACTATCCAGCCACAATGGCTGGCTTTGATTGTTGAGCCTTCAGCAGCAGCTGTGGTTCCCATTTCTGTGGATTCAGCTTGGCTGTGTGGTGGTTACCCCAAACAAATCTTTTGATGGGGAGCAATAGGACTGAGGTTGATATTTTTTGACACACCACTCACCCCTATTTGCACCCCCAGCCTTTTTTTTGGCATAACTTGTGGGTTGTATGCCCCAGTTTTATTTTTAATCATTGGTGTATTAATAAATACAGTTTTTTGTTTTAACGTTCATTATCAGGCTGAGATTCATAGATTTGAACTCTGGCACAGAGACTGCTGGGAGATGTGCGTAATTAAAATTCTGTGCCTCTTAATGAATTCAGTGCATATTTCCCTAGCACTATTTATACAAAACTGACATATGAAATGCCTCAGTATTTATAGAAAATTTTTTTTTTTCCATTGTATCTCTTCAGCACGGCTAAGGTTAATCTGCTCTTTAAGCTGCTGCATGGCTGTGTCCAATTAGAACCAGAGAAGACACCTGCATTCCGTTTATATGATGATAGTGGTGCCAATAAAAGCGAAGTATCCGATTACAGTATAATCCTTGGCACTCAAAGCATTAAAGCTCAAAGAGTAAATCTATAGAAGCAAATACATACATAGGGTCCAAATCAATTAATCATGCAGTATCAAGAAATGTTCATATATTTTTGGACGTCCAGAAGCATCCATGCTTCATACTATGGCAGACAGGCTCATATGGCTGAAGAAGATCTTTGGCCGAAATGCCTAATATTATATTAAGAATTTTTGATACTGCATAATCAATTGATCTGGACCTTATGTACATTATATGTATCAATAAAATGACTCTTTGAGCTTTAATGCTTTGAGTGTCATGGATTCTATTATAATTGGCTGTGTCCAACTGTTAATCAGCAGCTCCTATATTTACCTTGCCTGAGCAACGATCTTGCTAGGTCCCTATCTAGCTAGCTAGAGCCTGTAAAAGAGCTAGCATCTGTTTGTCTAATTCCTGGTTTCTGACCTGTGCCTGTTTATTGTACTGAACCTGTGCCACCTTCTCTGATCTGTAGACTGTTTTATGGATTCACACTACACTACATGTATTGCCTGTTCCCTCTGTACCATGCATCAGTGTCTGATCCCCGTGGGACAGCAGCCAACCACACTAGGACTATTCCAAGAGGTAGTGGCCTGGTGACTTCCCTGGTGAAGTCCAGATCCTTGTATAGGGGTTAAAAGGAGAATACCAGGATAATGCCCTTAGGTGTAGCCCAAAGTCAAACCAGTTGGTTGGCACAGTGGTTCTGCAACCATTACCAATAAAAAATAGGTTATTAATATGTTATAACAATTGATGGAAGTATCCCTTTAAAATATCTAAAAGGCTGTGGCTAAAAAAGCATTGCTTTTCCCAGGTTAGAGCCTTTGCTTTAAAGCAGAATTCAAAGGGTTCTCATTTGGCATTTTGCTATGGTGCCTCCTTTTTACACCTAGACACATTCTGATTTTAATAATATTACTTAAAAAGGCGTTGTCTGACCCCATATCAGTTTTTAAAACCCTCTTCCCACACTGCAGTACCTGTCAGGAGGAGACAGTAGTGGATCCTAGGCACCAGAACCAGGATAGGGTTAAAAACTCATATGGGGCGGCACAACCCCATTAATGTACACTAAAGTTTTACGGAGGTTTTAATGCAGTATGTAAATCCGTCTCTGTACAGCTTTAAAATGTATAGACTCCGGCAAGGGAAATTCATAAGACTTCGGTGAATAATTTTCAACTTGAAAGACTTCGAATATTTTTAAATGTTTTTCAATTTTAAAAATAAACAGTAAGGAGCTTAACTTAACAAAAAACAGTAACAAACTGACTTTGCAAAAATATATTTTATAAGCATGTATCCCAGGATATAAAATTTCTTTGGATGGAAAGATTCTCTAATATTTAGTATTTCCCCTTTTAGCAGAAGGAACTACTTGTAGGCATTTTGGATTTTTACACATCATCTCCCATTATCCTTAAAAGGGTTATCTCACAATCTGAAAAAGAAAATATGGATATCTGGAGTAATCCGCAACATTATAACTATGTCAATGCAAGAAAGCTAATTTTGAACAAATTTATTTCATTAGAATTAATTTGCTCATCTCTAGTCCAGTAGGGAGGCAGAATAAAAACTAGACAAGCATTTCTAGATAAAAGTGTTAGGTTTAAAGATGTGCCAAATTTAAGATCATGTGACAATTGATACATTTGTTGCAAAGTGTGCAAATGTAGATAGAAAGCAAAAGTGATTTTAAATATTATTGAATATTGAGGGCACACTCAGCATTTGTGATACATATTGGACCAATTTAATAATAGACAATTCAGTAAAATGACAATGCAATAAAAAACATATAAAAGCATCAAATATAAAAGCATCAAATATAAACCCACATGAGAAGCCCAAAGCTTGTGTGGCCAGGCAGTCACTCAGGTGTGAGAATGTAGTGTTGATGTAAACAGTCAATATAGAATAAGACTGCTGGTGGAAAAAAAAAAAAACAGTCAATATTAAATAGGACTTTGCTGGTGAAAAAAGGCTGGTCCTCTCTGTACTCTGATATGGACCCCTTTGATGCCGTCCTACAAGTTGCAAGTAGTATTGAACTTAATATACACCAGCATATGCCAGATGGCTCGTTTCAATAAACCTTGTTGGAGAAAAGGTGATCCTCAAATAGTTCATTCGCAAGACAATTAGTATTTGTTAGACAAAACATGGACTTCTTACCCCCCTCCGTGTAGTAGTTCCTGCAGCGCAGCTTCTGGGAGTTCCGTCAGACACCTGCGGCATCCCGCGTGGTGTCCTGGGCCGTATTGCAGCGTCCCACGTGACCCTGACGTGAAGCGCGCGTCGGGGGTGGAGGTGTCTTCTAGGTCCTACTGCCAGACCTATGGCTTCGATGATATCGGCATTTTTTCTTTGTTAGCAAAATAGAAGGTGGCAATAGTTGTAGTGTCTGTATCCAGCTTATACTTTGTAATAGATCACCGTGCTCTAGCCCAAACGCATTTCGGGGGACAGCCCCCTTCCTCAGTGGTTAGCCATGGTGATCAAAATTGGGACATATATATAGTCCCATATCAAATTGCTTTTCAGTGAACTCGAAAAACCGGACTGGATTGTTTCTTTAATAAATGTGAATTAGAGATGAGTGACTCCTTAGATAAAACCACATATGCTATGCTAAAAACCGCATATAAAAACGCATATAGTATACCAAATGACATACTTAAAAAACGCATATAAACTGCATAAAAACATACACCAGACTAAAAAGTGATCCCACGGAGCAGTATTTTGACAAACTAAAGGAATACTGTGAAAGAGGAGTTAAGGCAGGTTTTCTATTAGATAGGGAGGCAAAATTTATACTGGACACCGAAAAAAGAATTCCCGCTTTTTATTGTGTCCCAAAGGTCCACA
Source organism: Bufotes viridis (assembly GCA_033119425.1). Classification (NCBI taxonomy): domain Eukaryota; kingdom Metazoa; phylum Chordata; class Amphibia; order Anura; family Bufonidae; genus Bufotes; species Bufotes viridis. The sequence continues at coordinate 444,058,645 of CM065589.1, read as the reverse complement.
AAAACATACAATCCCCGCCTGGACGGCCCATTGTCTCGGGAATTAATTCTATATCTTGCAACTTGTCATTATATATAGACAAGTGGCTGCAACCATATGTTAAAAAAATGCCCTCATATATCTGAGATACTACGGATATTCTTAAAGAATTAGAACAAATAGAATGGCAAGAGGGCTGGACATTGGGAACTTTAGATGTTGGATCTCTGTACACCATAATTGAACACCAAAAAGGCATTGAGGCCCTACGACAACAACTGTCTATGGAAAAACAGATCCCAGTTGAACAACTTGAGTACATTTTAGAAGGGGTCCAATTCATCCTTTCACACAATTATTTCTGGTTTGAACATCAATTTTTTCTACAGAAAACCGGTACTGCCATGGGCACCAGATTCGCCCCCAGCTATGCCAATCTATTTTTGGCACAATGGGAAAGGGAGACTATCCACCCATTGCTGGGGGCGAGTCTGGTGCTATGGCGCCGGTATATCGACGATATCGTCTTTATATGGAGGGATTCACGACAGGAATTAGATAGGTTCCTAGAAGGGATCAATATAAATGATAAAAACCTCACTTTTACTCCGACAACCAGTCAAGAAGGAGCTGAGTTCCTGGATCTGGACATCAAAATAAAAAATTATAGATTAGTATGTAATACACATTTCTAACAGGTTAGCAAAAATAGCTACATCAAGTTCGATAGTTGTCATCTGCCTAGATGGCTGGTCAATGTGCCGACCAGCCAATTTAGGAGATTGAAATGAAATTCCAAATGTCCATTAAAGAATGTCTCACATGCAACTCCACCGATGTGATTTACATGGTGGAGTGTACATGTAAAAAACAATACATAGGGCGCACTAAAAGACCGTTGAAGAGAAGGATATCCGAACATGTAGCGAACATTAAGAAAGGCTACGAGGTACATTCATTATCAAAACATTTTAAATTATTTCATAATTGTGACCCTTCAAGCATGACTTTTATAGCTTTGGAAAAAGTAAAAAGATCATGGCGTGGGGGTAATCACGTTTTTTCCATGCCCAGACAGGAGTCCAGAAGGATTTTTGATTTTGAGTCTATGTTACCCAGAGGCTTAAATGCGGAGTGGGAGATTTTTGGATATATCTGAGCAGGGTGGCACGTGGTGACAGGAATTCGGAGTCTGGCCGTTATCCGACACTCCGTTCTCCTCTCCCTATGTGTCTCCCTTCTCCATTTTTCCACTCTTCAATCCACCTCTCTCCCGATTCAAGACTCCCTGCTTGCCAAGTTGTATATATAAATAACCATATCTTTTCAATAATTTTATAATGCTGTTAAGCACTTATATGCAGTTTATATGCATTTTTTAAGTATGTCATTTGGTATACTATATGCGTTTTTATATGCGGTTTTTAGCATAGCATATGTGGTTTTATCTAAGGAGTCACTCATCTCTAATTCACATTTATTAAAGAAACAATCCAGTCCGGTTTTTCGAGTTCACTGAAAAGCAATTTGAGCGTTTGGGCTAGAGCACGGTGATCAATTACAAAGTATAAGCTGGATACAGACACTACAACTATTGCCACCTTCTATTTTGCTAACAAAGAAAAAATCCCGATATCATCGAAGCCATAGGTCTGGCAGTAGGACCTAGAAGACACCTCCACCCCCGACGTGCGCTTCACGTCAGGGTCACGTGGGACGCCGCGATACGGCCCAGGACACCACATGGGACGCCGCAGGTGTCTGACGGAACTCCCAGAAGCTGCGCTGCAGGAACTACTACACGGAGGGGGGTAAGAAGTCCATGTTTTGTCTAACAAATACTAAGTGTCTTGCGAATGAACTATTTGAGGATCACCTTTTCTCCAACAAGGTTTATTGAAACGAGCCATCTGGCATACGCTGGTGTATATTAAGTTCAATACTACTTGCAACTTGTAGGACGGCATCAAAGGGGTCCATATCAGAGTACAGAGAGGAGCAGCCTTTTTTCACCAGCACAGTCCTATTTAATATTGACTGTTTTGTTTTTTGTTTTTTTTTCACCAGCACAGTCTTATTCTATATTGACTGTTTACATCAACACTACATTCTCACACCTGAGTGACTACCTGGCCACACAAGCTTTGGGCTTATCATGTGGGTTTATATTTGATGCTTTTATATTTGATGCTTTTATATGTTTTTTATTGCATTGTCATTTTACTGAATTGTCTATTATTAAATTGGTCCAATATGTATCACAAATGCTGAGTGTGCCCTCCATATTGATTTTCTACATTGCAACTCTATACAGCTTAGGGTATTAGCTAAGGAGTGTGCACCTCAGTCACATCCATATAGGTACGACAGGTGTAGCCGCTGTGTCTTTCTATTATTGAATATTACCCTCATAATAAAATACTCCATAGTCATTTATATGACCTGTCAACAAAGCTGCCCAAAACCATAACATTTCTACCAGCATGATTTACAGATTAAAATAGGATAAATGGCGCTTTGTGGGTTTAACAAAAGGGTACAAGCCACAAGGGCCTTAACCATGCACACCAGTTAATTTCTAAGATAAAATAGAGGAACTCTAAAATAATTATAATCTTTATTTATATACACCCAATATATTCAACAGTGCTTTACAACCAGGGGGTTCATGTGCAAACAATGTCATAAATAACATAGCAGCAAACCGATCAATAATAAAAACAAGTGAAATGAGGGCCCTGCTCACAAGAGCTTACAATCTATGAGGAGATAGGGGTCACACAGAAGGTGAAAAGTGCTTATTTTGCACAATGTTCCAGCTATCTTACACAATAGGGGAGTAGAAATAAAGCTGCATGAGCCAGTTACCGATCAATATCTGTAGTGCTTCTGAGTGCATGGGGTGTGGATATTTGATGATGGATCAGTTTCAGAAGAATGATATGAAGGAGGGGGAAGGGTGAAAGGAAAAGAGTTAGATTATAGGATGTGATAGGCTAACCTAAAAAGATGGGTTTTTAGGGACTGCCTTCAACTGTGGATGTTGTGAATTAAGCTCATGTCATAAGACATTCCAGAGAACTGGTGCAGCTTGGAAGAAGTCTTGAACATGAGAGTGAAAGGTTCAGATTATGATGGACGTTAGTTGTAAGTCACTGGCTAAACACAGAAATGAGGGAGAAAATGTGGGGAGCACTGTGGAGAGCTTTGTGGGTGAGAATGAGCAGTTTACTGCAGACAGACATGGACAGTCAGCCCTAACCTAGAACCAAGCCTGCTTTAGCTACCTATTTGCAGTGTATGCCCTAGGTGGCAAGACCGCAACTGGCTGAAGTCCCTATGCTACTAAGGTGCAGAGACAGACAAACACATTGAGACAAACAACACAATATGTATGTTTAGTGAAAGGAGTTTCTAAATATTGCATAAGCCATCACTTTCTGACTGGTAGAGGTCCTACTGCACCAGTTCAGCAGCCTGATCCCGAAGATGGCTCTGAATGCACCAGCTTAGAGTGCCTTCAAACACAGCATGTACATACATGGTTTTCTGGCACAAGGACTATACCATTAGTTTAAATGTAAATTACTGAGTATAGATAATCAAAAAGATAGTTCTGGTATCCTTATAAAGAGAATACAAAACAACAAACAGAATTATTTTAGGACCCTTAAGATTTACCTTTTAATCCAGATAAGATAAAATGCTCCCTATATATTAAGGCGGATAATGCACCTTAATATATAGGGCACATTTTATCTTATCTGGATTAAAAGTTAAGTCTTAAGGGTCCTAAAATAATTCTGTTTGTTGTTTTGTACTATACCATTAGTTTGTTAATTTATGTGGGAGAAATAGGAAGGGTTTGAACAAAATAGTAAATGGAAAAAGTAAATACACAATTATAGCTGCACTTAGAATGTATTGGTTTTCCTAAAATGGGCAGCTGAGCGATCAACCCACTGCTAATCTTCTCCAGCACCTTCCCTCTGCAAAGAGAAACAGAGCATTGCATAATGTTGCTAAAGATGTTGTTGTGTCACCGGGGAGTGTGGCTCAGCAATACGTCTCTCATGGTGCATCTGTGCAGAGGCTGAGGATCACGCTACTGGAGCTTAAACAAGTACGTAATGACCGGGTTTGTCCAGTTATTTTACAAGTGATTGCCTGTCCTTAGGATAGGCCATCACTATCAGATTGGCTGGGGTCCAGCACACTGTGCCCCTGCTGAGCAGCTGTTCTGCAGTAGCTCAGTTGAGAACTGGACAGTTCTGTGCATTATGCAGTGGATGGAGCTCATTACTGCATCACTGCTCCCATTCAATTTAATGGTAGCAGTGCTGCAGTAACTTGCTTAGTCCATTACACAGTGGACAGAGCTGTGTAGTTTTGGTCAAAACTCCCAGCACCAGAACTACTGCAGAATAGCTGATCAGTGAGCTTATAGGGTGTTGGAACCCCATTGATAGTGATGACTAGTGTTGAGCGAATTGAGCTTCGGATCATAGATCCAAAGAGATTTGTTCAAGCGCTTTTTTTTAATACTGTCTGGAGACACTGTCTCTGTACAGCATTAAACATTTTTGCCTCTACAGAGGCATAGTATCGATCAGATTCAAGCATGTTTAGACCAAAATCTGTTCCCAGGTCTCTTCTACATGTTCCCAATGGTGCATACTGGTTGACTCACTTGGCTACAAATACAGCTTTTTCTTCAAGTCTACCCAAAAGCTTTCAATTGAGTTGAGGTCTGGGGATTGTGGGGGCCAATCCAGCACCTCTACTTCATTATCATTGAACCATTTCTTTGCCAATCTCAACGTATACATCTGGTCGTTTTTTCCTGGAACACTATGTCATCCTTTTTAAACCCATAATACTTCAGTGTGTGCAGTAACTCGTCTTGTAGGATACTCATATATAGCTCAACATTGAGACCACCATCAATCATGGTCAAGTATCCAACACCTTGTGGTTTGTGAAACAACCTCATATAATCAGGTTCCTCCACCGAACTTGACATTTCCTTCTATTTCTCGATCCATTAACCCCCTTTTCCCTTGTTTCTTTGAGACAAATTTGCACCCATCAGAGCCCCGTCTATTGACTTTGTCTCATCACTCCAAATCACCCATTTCCAATTTTCTACTGTCTACTGTTCGTACTTTTTTGCAAACTCGAGCCGAAGCTTCTTATGGCAATACTAAAGTTGAGGCTTCCTCACCTTATTTCAGACCACCATTCTAGACTTGTGTACAGTACAATTCTAGACACGTTGCACAATACTTGCATGGACATCTCACTATTACAAAGCATAAAAGCCGCCTCCACTGCCGTGTTTGTCACACCAGAACTGCAGACCTTGTGATGAGCTGACTTGTTGACTTGAATATTTTGCCTGGACGTCCATCTCTTGTCTTTGGAATGGATGGACTGACTTAATTTTGTATTTTTCCAACTGTCCTTTGGATCAACTTGCAGGTTAATAGGCTGGAATGGATGGACAGATTTCTTATTTTGGCCTTATAAACTATGTTACTATGTTATGGGACTCACATGATGCAGTTTGGCAAAATCTTCTTCATGACTGCTCCTGTATTCAAACCAGTGACCTTTTGTTTGGGAATTAACCTAATAACAAACTGAACTATTAGGGAATGTGAGAACAAGTTGTAATTTCTAGTATACAGGAAGAAAAAGATTGTTCCACCACCAGGAGCAAAACAGTAACAATGCAGTTACATGACAAGAATCTGAATAACTAATCATACTGTATGCTAAATAGGTGCAAGTCCAATTTATGTATGAGATAGCCAAGATGATTGCCTATAAAATAATGGAAGTCTCACGTTCAAAGCTTTAATTGATAGTAAGTTATGAAGCCTGAAAGTCAAAAGTTCAAAACGTTACCCTTTTTCTTGTCAGTAAATAAAAAGGCCAATACCGATATTTCACGCATGATCTATTTATACCGAGGACTGTGACAAGGGGACATCCACTACATCTAGAGCAGGGATGCCCAACCTGCGGCCCTCCAGCTGTTGCAAAACTACAACTCCCAGCATGCCCGGACAGACTACAGCTATCAGGCTACAGCAAGGCATGATGGGAGTTGTAGTTTTGCAACAGCTGGAGGGCCGCAGGTTGAGCATGACTGATCTAGAGGAATGATGGTTTCTACATCAATATAGGAGATTTTGTACTGTGACAGCAGTCAGACAGTAGAACTCTGCCAGGGCAGGTTGTCATGGCACTCTCTGCCAGGGCAGGTTGTCATGGCAACCTCATTAAAAGAGTTCAAGATGGTCTAGATGTTTTTCTGGACTATAATTTCAGTACCCCACAATAGGGTACTTGTAAATTGTTATTTAATGCTGCTTGATGTATTGTGCCCAGTTTAACTTTGTATGGCTCATTCAGGATTAAAAATCCTGGTTCTGCCTCTGTACGAAATTAAGTGTTGAACTTAAGTCAGCCCTAGCTCATTGTGTAGTGTGTAGTGGAGGAAGTGAGAGTAAGCTACATGTGCTCACTCTTCAGAGAACTAGGCTTAAGCTTCAGAGAACCTTCATCTCTGAGAGAACTACTGAGAGAAAAAGTTCTCTTCTTCATAGCACTCCAGGAAAAGAGAAAGGAACGAACCAAAAAGGTCCATAATCTGCATAGTTGAACATTGGAGTCAGTAAGACTTTATTGCAGTGATAGGGACACTGCTAAGACACCCCTCACACCTGGACATGGTCTGGCCCATCATATCTTAACCACTTCCAGTCCGGACCATTTTCCCCTTACTGACCAGGCCTAATTTTGCAAATCTGACATGTGTCACTTTATGTGGTGTTAACTTTAGAACACGTATCCAAGCCGTTCTGAGATTGTTTTCTCGTGACATATTGTACTTCATGATAGTCATAAATTTGAGTCAATATATTTCACCTTTATTTATGAAAAAATCTGCTTTTAAAACAGAAAGTGATACCTCATAAAATATATATATAAATACATTATGACATAATAATATTAAAAGTTACAGTTACTAGAATTTTGGAGATGGGTCATTGATCCAGGGAGTTATTCTGGTTGCCAGATTGGCATCAGGAAGAATTTTTTTCCCCCTAAGATGAGGAAAATTGGCTTTTGCCTCATGTTTTTTGCCTTCCACTGAATCGACTTTGCAGAACGATAGGCTGAACTGGATGGAATATGTCTTTTTTCAGCCTTATATACTGTGTTACTATGAAATACCACCATTCAACTGGACAATATACTGCTGCATGAAGCAGTATTTAATTCTTTTTTTTTTTTCTTTGCTGTAACCTCTGCTGGGGATGAGAACCTAGCCTTACCATACTACTGCAGCCACTTCACCTCAGAGACAGTGTGATTATGCACAAATCCACATTTGTACATTATGCACGTTGACTCCTTTCTGGGCTTTTCATGCTTTTTATTTTTGTAATGGTAAACATTTAGATATAACTGGGGAATCATTTCATCTTGACATTTACAAATGCCCATACAAAAGATTTCTGTAATATATCCAAGCAGAAATAGGTTCAGGCTTTTTTTAGCAACAAAGAAAAGAACACTCTAGTATATTTCTAATATTACTAGATATTCCTAATAAACTGGTGTTCCAACCAAGCTTTTGACCAATAAAAATTTAAATCCTCTTTAAATCTAAGACCAAATGGGATAGTCAACCTACAATTTTAGCCATAAAAAGATAATAAGATACGGCTTGACCTTATGACCTGGTATAAATTAAATGAAGATGGAAAGGTTTCTTAATATATATCTCACTTGTCAATTGACAAGGATCCACCTACTATATAAGCTATTGTAAGTGTGAAAGAAGTCCATAGGAGACCATGCATTTAAGTTAATGTGGCTTCTATATAGTATAGGTTCCATCAATAAACTATAAGACTTCATTTTCAAAAGATGTAGTGTCACACAGCTGCAAATTGAGTGGGGGATAGGTAAGTTCAATAAATAATTGACATCCAAATGGAAAATCAATTGAAAAGTGCCAGGGTGTTATTGCAGTCAGTTAATCTTCTTTGACTACAGTCTTTTCTGAAATATAGAGATTTTCTAAGAAATGCCTATTAATTCATTTCTTTACTTTTGGGTTTATTAATATTTAATGAAATGTAATAGAACTTCTTTTTACCGAGCAGTTTTATAATCCAGAGCGGAATTCTCTCACTTTACAATGTTTGCTGACAAAAATTGATGCAAGTCCCTAAATATGGACAATCTTTTTGCTAATGAGGTTTCAATCTCAACAGCCTCTCAGATCTGCAGTGTTACAGTTCAAGTTTTTAACTCTATTATAATATTTTATATTCCCATATTACCAAGTTACCTAGCTACAATAATAATACCCCATATTTTTCAACTACAAGACACACTTCAAAAAAAAAACCTTATTGAAAAAAGTATTCATCTTATAGTCCAAAGTTGGGGGGAGCGACCAGCAGTAACAAACTCCTCTGACCATTTCCTTAAAGTGGCATAGCAGGATTTTAATATTAATGACCTATAATCAGGATAGGCCTTTAATATAAAATTGTTGGGTTCTGACACTCTGCACTACCGAGTAGCTCCAGTGCTGGAATTTGGTGCCAGAACTACACAGATCCATCTACTGTGTAGTGGAGGGAGATGGTAACTGAAGAACTGTGTAATGGCGGTTGCTGACCGCCGATGTTCCCCTACTCACCGCCACAGTCCCGGGCTCCATGTTTAGGCAAGCACTGTCCTCCTGGAGACCTCTGTCATTGTCCACGTCCAGCCGCATTGCGTGGCAAATAGCGGCGGTGCTCAGCTGCTGGTGTCTCCCTATTTACCGCCGCCGTCCCGGTTTCTGTCCTTCCAGGTGCTGTCCTCCCCAGATGCAGCCACCATGGTTTCCTTCCAGCCCCGGGCACAGCATGGCTTCCAGCCTCTTCCCTGTAGCACATTTGCTTAAGGGCCGGCGAGGACCTTCCTGTGATTCAAGGGTTAAGCACATGTGACCAGTGCTGACCTTCTGAGCAATCCCAGCCTTCCTGCAACTACATAAGTGGTGCAGCCCTCTTCCCAGGTGCCTGTGTTCTCCTCAGGGAAGTCTATCCCCACCATCAGGGTTATTGGGAAAACGAGGGGTTCTACCCTTAGAGCAGAATGATCACATGGCACAGTGGGTCCACACCCACTGGTTCGTGACACAAGGATGACAGGATTCACCGAGGCTGGCAAAACATAAAAAGAGATGTTCTCTGAGTGTAGAACCCCTATTTGCATCTTGAGGGGTATGGTGACAAAAAGCACAGGTTCAGAAAATGGTACCCCATACACAAGCCACTGACTGGGGCTTTTCTAGAGGGAAGGTAGGGACCCGATACTGATGGACTATAGCAGTGATGGCGAACTTTTAGAGACCAGAGTGCCCCTAACTGCAACCCAAAACCCACTTATTTATCGCAAAGTACCAATGCAATTTAACCTGAATACTGAAAAATACCAGCCAAGTTAAGCTGTGGGGTGTGTCTTACCACAGGCCCCAGTAAAATGAATGCCCCTGTTTGCACCCCCTTGTATTAAAAATTTCCCATTAGTGGCCCCCAGTATTAATAAGGCCCCCATTAGTGGCCCTCAGTATTAATAATGCCTCATTAGTGGCCCCCAATATTAATAAGGCCCCCATTAGTGGCTCAAGTATTAATAATGCCCCATTAGTGGCAGGATGGGCAGGATGGCACCTGCAAGAACAGAGCCCAGGATGGCAGTGGTGAATAGGTAGACACTGACAGCTGACCACCGCTGCTACCGGCCACGCAAAATGCGGCTGGACGCTGACAATGATGAAGGCAGTCAGGGAGGACATTAGTCGCCCAAACAAGGTGCCCGGGATAGCGGCAATGAGTAGGGGGACATCAGCGGCAATCTACAACCGTTACAGTACCCCCCCTTAAGCCCCTCTTCTTGAGTCCAAAACTAGACAAAAACCTCTTTATTATATTTGGGGTGTGGATGTTCTCCTCTGGTTCTTAAGACCTCTCTTCGGGACAAAAGCCTTTCCAGTCCACAAAATAATAGGTCTTCTTACCATGCTTCTTGGTGTCCAAGATGCAGGAGCAGACTAAGAACTTAAAGTGGTCCTGGAAAAATACTAAAAGTGTCCCCATTTTGTAGTCGATCAAATTTGATGGAAGGCAGGGCCAGTAATAACATATTGTGGCACATTATACCACCCCAACAGAGCCAAATATGACAGTCCATCACAAAACGCTGCCCCAGCAGCAAAAAATACATCCCGAAAAACTTCCACTGGTCGGTTGTGAAGAGGGATCAGGCGGCACCCTGGGCATTGGCCCACCGGGAAATTTCCCTGTAAGTTCTATGGCCAATCAGCCCCTGCCAAGATGTCTTTGACTTCAAATACATTGTCAGAATCTCCATTCACCAGAGTCGAAGTAGATGGAACAGCAGAAAAGTGATTTAGAACTACTGGTTTTAGCAAAGACACATGGAAGGAGTTAGGAATCCGCAGAGAGAGAGAGAGGCAGACATAGCCCATAGGTGACCTTATTGATCTTCTTCAATACTTCAATGGTCCCAGGAACCTAGGGATGAATTTGAAACTAAAGAATTTTAAGCAGATATTTTAAGAGGAGAGCCATACCTTATCTCCTGAGGAGAACTGTGGAGGTCTTCTTCGTTTCTTGTCAGCATTTACTTTAATACAGTATGAGTCAAAGCCTTGCTAATGCATTCTTTGGTCTGACGCCAAAACTTCAAGAAATCTCTAAAAGAAGAATCTGCAGCAGGAACCCCAGAAGACATGACAAGGATGTCACCCATAAATGGCAAAGAACGCATAGGATCCAGAAGACTCACTAGAATGGTTATTATAGGAAAACTCTACCCAAGGTAGTAATTGTACCCAGTTGTCATGTTGAGCAGAGCTAAAGTGCTGAGATAGTTTTCTAATATTTGATTGACCCACTCTACCTGCCCATTGGTCTGGGGCTGATATGCAGTGGCCAGGCTTGGGATTGCCCCAATGCTACGCTGAGTCCTCCGGGCACTGTCAAGGTGTCACCACGTGTTGCTGCTCTCTGGAAGGGATGGTAAGGCATGGTGCACCCCAATGGGAAATATGTCTAGAGGTCAGAGTCTGTAGTTAACCAGTGTGCCTCTTTATTGGAGGAATTCAAAAGCAAAATAATACAAGCAAAGCATAGGGCTGGCTTCTCCAGTATCCTACCTGGCAGAAGAAGGGTTTGATCCTGAGGAAAGGCCTGAGCTAGCTGTCCCACTGTCTCTCTTCAGAAGGCTGGTACCTGGTACCTTGGTCAAAGGCTGGTGATCCAGGGTCTGTGGCAGCATAACCCTGCCTCAGCATCTTCTTCTGGTCACTCAATGGTCTGGCAGAGTCTCCTCTTCCAAACATTGTTTCCTAACTGCAGAACACTAGGGACTCTGAATGCTCTCCTTATACACAGTTTCTAGCTAGATTGGAACCTTCTAGTGGGAGGGGTGGAGTGGAAAAACTCAGCACAAGCAATTACCACTCCCGTCTGGTATAGACTTGCATTAGAGCTTCAATGATACTCAATGGCAATGACAATGCAGTTTTGTCCTGACAAAAACAAGTTTCCAGACATAATAACAGAGCTAAACCAGACATTCAAAAGGTCAGTCTGTCTGGTTTTGGTGGTAAACAAGTCTGGCTTTTTCTCTCCAAAACATGCTCTTCCTTAAACCCAATGGCAGCTGTGGAAAATTACCAGCTTCTTATTCAAAGTCCCAAATGTCTCTCTGTATTCATTAATTCTTCCCCCTAGCCTTGTAAATACAGTGAAGATAAACAGAATATATATCACAACATATATATAAACAGTATTAAACCAAGTTAACCACCTTTCAAGTGAAATAAAGCAAAGAGTTGATGAATTTGTATTGGGGAAATATGGGGCAAATGTCTACAAATGTCCAGACTTCACAGTACCCCTGCTGTAGGGCACTACAGATACCCTGAAGAAAAGTCTGCCCATAGGCTAGTATTTGTCTCCTTTTGGCAGGTGGCACTTAGAGTTCCTCCTGAGAGGAATGTCTTTGACTAGGACAGAAGCCACGGTGATCAGACATGCAGGCTCAATAAAATACTTGGGTTCCTCTTGCTCATCCAATGAATCAAAAGAGCATGACAGAGCATCTGCCTTGATGTTTTTGTTGGCTGGGTGGAAGTTCAAAATTAAAACGAGAAAAGAAAAGTATCCATCCGCTTTGGCATGGATTTAGACGCCATCCAACTTTAAGAAGAACTATCTGGAAACATCTGAATGATGAAGAAGAGGAGATCTGGGATGTGAGGGACGAAAAATTTGGAATGAACTGAAGATAAAAATTAAAGAAGCCCAGAAACTGTTGTATGGTGCAAAGACCCTGAGGGCATAGCCAGTTCACTACTGCATCCAACTTCTCAGAGTCCATCTGCAGCCATGTTGTGGAGATGATGTACCCCAGGAATGGCAGAGATGACTTCTCAAAGATGCACTTTCCAAGTTTGGCATATAATCGATTTTTCCCTTTGCCACTGTAAAACCAACCATACATGCCTTCTGTGAGAGGTCAGATCAGAAGAATAGATCAGAATATTGTCTAGGTAAACAATCACACACACATAGAGCAAGTCCCGGAAGATGTCATTAATGAATTCTTGGAATTCGTAGTGACCATCATGGGTGTTAAAAGTGGTCTTCTACTTGGTCTTCTACTCATTGCCCTCACAAATTAAGACCAGATTGTATGCACCATGCAGGTGTAAGTTTATGAAATTCTAAGCCCCCCGGATCCAAGGATGACAGGATTCACAAAGGCTAGCCATACATCAAAAGTGATCATCTCTGAATGTAGAACCCCTATTTGCAGCTTAAGATGCATAGTGACAAAGAGCATGGGTTTGGGAAATGGTGTCCTATTGATTGAAGCCACTAACAGGCTTTTCTAGATGGAAGGTAGGAAGCTGGTACTTATGGACTAAAGCCTGCTGAATGAAGTTACCAGCTGAGTCCAAGAACAGCAAAATTTGGAGAAGACTTCTCTTTGTCCAGACCCACCTCTCCCACTGGTCCTAGACATTGGCATTTTTCGGCCTCTGTGGAGAATTATACACAAAGTAGGCTTTGCCTCAATAATGCAAACAAAGGTTCTGTGCTCTATGACATTGCTGTTCCTGATCAGATAACCTGAGGTGTTCTACTTGCATGGGCTCTTCAAAAGGAGTGGACACTGGAGGAAGTACCGGCCTCTGGAAGGATGGTACCAGACAAGGTGATCTTTTAGTGCTGATCCACATATCAATTCTTGTGGTCTTGAGCTCATTCAGAGTGGACAGGCGGTCGTGACTGGCTAATTCATCCTTGAATCGGTCAAAAAGGCACTCCCAAAACACTGCCAATTAAGCCTCATTGTTCCATGTAAGTTCTAAAGCCAGGGTACGGAACTGGATGGTATATTGTCCCACAGTCAGAGAGCCTTGGTGGTGGAGGCATCTGGGCAGGATGGCACCTGCAAGGACAGAGCCAGAGACCATGGCGGTGAATAGGTAGACACCGGCAGCTGACCACTGCTGTTACCTGTCCCGCAATGTGGCTGGATGCGGACAATGATGGCCAGGGAGGACAGTGCTTGCCTGAACAAGGAGCCCGGGAACGCTGTGGTGAGTAGGAGGACATCGGCAGTCAGCTACCGCCTGCATCAGCACAACCCCAGTCCTGGTCCGGAACTCTGGTCAAATCCTACACTGGGGATCATCCTGTCAATCTACATGTTTATTGGAAGTTCAACTTATTTCCTCGCCTCCTGTTCCTGAAGATCTACCAGGTCTTCCTCCACAGTATGTCAACTTTGCGGACGTTTTCAGCAAAAAGGAGGCTGAGACGCTACCTCCCCACTGATCCTATGATTGTCTGATAGACTTTCTGTAGTCAAGTCTACCCATTCTTGCTCCCTGAGACCCAAGCAATGTTGGAATACATCAAGGAGAATCTCTAGAGGGGGTTTATCCGGAAATCTGCCTTACCAGCTGGCGATAGGTTCTTCTTTGTAAAAAAGAAAGATGGTTCCTTACGGCCCTGTATCGACCACTGAGGGCCAAATAAAGACTGTTACTCTCTACCACTGATTTATGAACTTTTCAACAGGATCCTTGGAGCTAAGATCTTTACAAAATTGGACAAGCACGGTGCATACAATCGGATTTGCCTTCATGAGGGCGACAAATGGAAAACTGCTTTCAACACCTGTGACGGCCACTACGAGTATCTTGTCATGCCTTTTGGTCTATGTAATGCTTCCACAGTGTTTGAGGAGTTTCTTAATTACATTTTCCGGGACCTGCTATATGTCTGTGTGATTGTTTACCTGGACGATATTCTGTACAGTTAGTTTTACAGTAGTTGATAAATAATCGGCTATATGCCAAACTCGAGAAATGTATCTTTAAGAAGCCATCTCTGCCGTTCCTGGGGTACATCATTTCCGACACAGGGTTGCAGATAGTGAACTGGCCATGCCCTCAAGGACTTCGTACTATACAGCAGTTTCTGGGTTTCGCTAATTTTTATCGTCAGTTCATTCCTAATTTTTCATCTTACCAGGGCCGGTTCTAGGTCAAATGGGGCCCTGGGGCGAAAAACAATAAGGGCCTCCCCCCCCCCATGGCAATACACTTCCCTACCCCCCCCCCCCTTATGGCAGCACACTTCCCTCCCTCCCCCTTTCATGGCAGCACACTTCCCTCCCCCCGGCACATTTCTCCAACTCCAACATGGGCCAGTGGCAGATGGGAACCAGTTGTTATCTTTGCACCTACCTGTTGGAAGTTAGCTCAGGCTGTGTGTTGGCCTCCCTGGCAGAGACTGAGTCTGTGGCTGGCCTGGCGCTCGCTCCTTCCTTCTTTCTCTGGGGGCGGAGCTCAGTGGCAACGTCAAACATGAAGACGTGCCTGTGCGGCAGCTATGCTCCAGCAGCCACTGCTCTCTTAAAGAGACAGGCAGGCTGAGGCAGCAGGGCGTAGCTCACAGCGGCCGTGGGCCCCGCCCCCTCCTCACTCTTTTCCATTAGTCCATGTGCACTTTCAGCTCTGTTAGCCGGCCGGCGGCTGCAGCAAAATAGTAGACAGTCTAGTTAGTTTGCGGACCGGCGCCGGGGGCCCCTAAGGACTCAGGGCCCGGAGGCAATTGCCCCCCTTGCCTCTATGGAAGCGCCGGCCCTGCATCTTACATCCCCCATTTCTGCTCTTACTAAGAAACGGGTGAATGCCAGGGCTTGGACTCCAGAGGCTGAAGCCACTTTCGTCAAATTAAAGAAATCCGTTGCCTCGGCTCCTGTTCTTCACCATCCTGATGTCTCCAAAAAATAATCTTTAGAAGTGGATGCTTCCTCCATAGGAACTGGTGCAGTTTTATTACAGAAAGGTTCTAAGGGCAAGATGTACACCTGTGGTTTTTTTTCTAAGCTCTTCTCCCCTGCCAAGAGGAACTACTGTATAGGAAATAGAGAGCTTCTGGCCGTTATCTGTTAGAAGGGGCTCAACATCCGGTGGTAATCTTCACTGACCATAAAAATCTTACATGCCTTCAAATGAATCCTCGCCAAACCAGATGGGCACTCTTTTTTTCTGATTTAAATTTGACCTTCACTTTCCCCTACCGTTCCCCTACCGTTTGTGCTTGAAATAAGGTCGCCAGGACCAAACGTTCTGGGCTGTTACTACCCCTTCCTATTTCTGATCACCCATGACAACACATTGCCATGGATTTTATCACCAAGCTTCCACCCCCTGCCAAATATACTGCTATCTGGGTGGTTGTAGACTGGTTCTCCAAGATGGCTCACTTCCTCCCTTTGTCCGGTTTATCCTCTGTCACAAAACTTGCCAACTTGTTTTTTAAGCACATATTCCACTTGCATGGACTACCTTTGCACACCGTTCTCTGTCATTTATGGACACCATCCTTGTACCACTCTTCCTGTTCCAACATCCTCTGGAGTTCCTGCTGCCGATTCTTCTTTTAGGGATTTCCTGAAGATATGGCGTAAGACCAAGAACTGCATTAGCAAGACTTCGACTCGTATGAAAGTAAATGCAGGCAAAAAATGATGAAGGCCTCCTCAGTTCTCATCAGGTTTGGTTCTCCTCTAAAAATATTCACGTAAACTCCCTAGTTTCAAATTCACCCCTAGGTTTCTGGGCCCTTTTGAGGTGTTGAAGATAATTAATGAGGTCACCTATAAGCTATGTCTGCCTCAGGAGCGGACACAGACAGCAGAGGGCCCCTGTAAAAAAAATGTGCCTGGGCCCCCCCCCCCTCCCCAAACCACACATACGGACGTAAACATATACAATAAGTGCATAATCATGGAAGACCAAGCAGCATATAAGGGCCAGGAAGCAACATTCAATAAGTACAGTACCAATGAAAAAGAAGGGAAAATAAAAAAAATAAAAATAAAATAGATACAGTGACCCCTTTGAGCCTACACAGTGCTTTTGGCCAACAATGTGTCATGCAACCAAGGATCACAGCAGCACAATGCTGTGATGCATTGAGTTAAAATGAATGGGGTCGTATTTTGACCTTGAAGTATCTTAAAATCACAATCGAAAAGTTGCAAGAAATTCAGCAGGTTGGATTTTTTGTGACCGTAAGGTCCCGGCCCCATTTACTTTTAATAGTTTTAATGTATCGTAGTGTCGCTGCAATCTTTGGCTGCACAATGTGTGTTGCAGCCACAGCCATCTTGTGGTTCCAGCCTAAGGGCCTATTTAGACGGCTGTGCTTTACAGTCCGCAAGATGCGGATCCACAAAACACGGAGACTGGCCATGTGTGTCCTTTGATAGAAAATTCCTATTCTTGTCTGCAATTGCAGACAAAAATAGAACATGTTCTATCATTTTAGCGGGGCTGCGGAACGGACATATGGATGCAGACAACACATGGTGTGCTGCCCACATCCTCTGCGTACCTGAATGAATCCACACCTATTCTGCAAAATTGAGGAACAGATGCACACTCCTTCTCAATGAGCCCTAACACGCATACTGGACTTTCATACATGCAACCGCTCTTTTTCACACAACCTCACACATGCAGGCACTCTCACATACACACACATCCTCACATATGCAGGCACTTACATATACACTTGTACACATGCAGGCACTCTCATATACACACTTGTACACATCTAGGCATTCACACATACACACTTGTACACATGCAGTCACTCACATACATTGTCACACATGCAGTCACTCACATACACTGTCACACATGCAGTCACTCACATACACTTGTATACATACAGTCACTCACATACACTGTCCCACATGTAGGCACTCACATACACTGTCCCACATGTAGGCACTCACATACAATGTCACACATGCAGTCAATCACATACACTGTCACACATGTAGGCCCTCACATACACTGTCCCACATGTAGGCACTCACATACAATGTCACACATGCAGTCAATCACATACACTGTCACGCATGTAGGCCCTCACATACACTGTCCCACATGTAGGCACTCACATACACTGTCACATATGCAGTAACTCACATACAATGTCACACATGCAGTCAATCACATACACTGTCACACATGCAGTCACTCACATACACTTGTACACATGCAGTCACTCACATGTAGGTGCTCTCACATACACTGTCACATATGCAGTAACTCACATACAATGTCACACATGCAGCCACTCACATACACTTGTACATATGCATTCACTCACATACACTATCACACATGTCGGTGCTCTCACATACACTGTCACACATGCAGTCACTCACATACACTTGTACACATGCAGTCACTCACATACACTATCACACATGTAGGTGCTCTCACATACACTGTCACACATGCAGTCACTCACATACACTTGTATACATGCAGGCACTGTCACATACAAACACTGTCATACATGCAGGAACTATTTCACACTGCATTATATACAGATCCCTTCCTCACCTGCTGGCTCTGTATTGCTGTTTCTTGTGTCCTCAGCCAGGCTCCTCCTCCTCTCAGTGGCACGGCTCCGTCTCCACACAGCAGCAGTGGGTCCTTCCTTCCTTCCTTCCTCACTGATTAGCAGAGCTGGCCCATTGGAGGAGCGACAGTTTTAGACCAATTAGCACTCCTGGTCAGTAAGGTTGGGTTCACAAGATCCTATTTTCGAGAAAATCACAGCAAAATGCAGTGTTTTTTGCCGCAATTTTGTAAAGATCAGAGCCTGCGGACACAGCCTTACTGAGCGGAGTGCTGATTACACAAAAACCTGTCAGCCCTCCTATGAATCAGCCTCTGAGCAGCACATTATCTTTCAGTCTAAAGTTTAGGAAGAGGGCCCCACTCAACGGTGGACCATTCGAAGCTGTATGGACCCCATCAAACTCTGGGCCCCTGTACCGCTGAACCAGAATAATAACCCCCAGTCACCCCCCATTCAGAATAATGACCCCCAATGGCCCCCACACTGGAGTACCACCCCAAAAATTAGGCATTCATCTGACAGAAAATAACTTGTGATGATGTGGCTGGAGGTACATTAGGCGGTCACTGGATACAAATTTTACTTTAGGCCACTGGAGTATGCACCCCAAAAATTAGGCATTCACCTGACAGAAAAGAACTTGTGATGATGTGGCTAGGGGTACATTAGGCGGTCACTGGATAAAAATTTTACTGTAGGCCACTGGAGTACAGGCCCCAAAAATTAGGCATTCACCTAACAGAAAAGGGCTTTTATGCCGCTGTATATACATAAGACAAGGACCATTCTTTGTTCTGGGTGGTGGCGTATATGTGTGGGCTGGCATAAGGAAATTCAATTACACGTGGTCGTCACAGGTGTTGAATTCCTCCGAGATCCTTGCCTCATTCATTTTGCTGTGCTGAATGTTCTTTCGGACAGGACACTCGACGAGGGGCAAGCCAAGAGTTCCATGGCAAATTGTGCCAGCTCTGGCCACAGGTAAAGCCTGCACACCCAGTAGTCCAGGGGTTCCTCGCTTTAGAGCGTCCACATCGGCCATTAACCCAATGTAGTCGGACACCTGTCGGTCTATGCGTCCCTGATGTTGGATCCAGAGGGTGGCGGTCGATGGGTTGGCTGCAAGAATGATCTCATATCCGAAGTGACCAACACATCTTCAAACCGCCCTCTTCTTGCATGTGCAGTCGGATTGGTACCCGCACCTGTTTCGCTGTGGGTGGAAATTCCTCTGCCAGCGCCTGCAACAGCAGAATGCAGCATCTCTTGCAGCAATGCCTGGAAATTCTGCATTCTGCCAGCCCTCTGTGATGCTGGTAACATTTCCGCCATTTTGTGTTTGTACCAGTGGTCTAAGTATGTTGCCACTCAGTACTGGTCGTTGCCCTTTATGCTTTTTATACGGGGGTCCCCCACGGACAACACCAGGGATTCTTAAAAGTTTAAAGTCCCCATCAAAGCCTGCTCTTCTCTTGCCCTCTCTACTCCTCCCCCCAGCCACCATCCTCCTCTGACTCCTCTTCAGACTCCTGCCGACTTGGCTCAGATGGAGTAGCCCCCCAACCCCCCCGGAATTCATTCAGCATTTCGACTTTCTCATCTTCCAGCTCCCGCTCCTCAATGGCTTGATCAATGACACGACACAATGCACGCTGCAGAAAGAAGGCGTAAGGTACGATGTCACTGATGGCACCCTGGCTGAGACTGACCAGTTTGATGATCTCATCAAATGGCTGCAGAAGTCTGCATGTGTGGCGCATGAGCAGCCACTGGCGTGGTGAAAAGAAACCAAGCTCCCCAGAACCTGTCCTGCTGCAGAGTTCGTACAGGTAGTTGTTAATGGCACATTGCTGCTGGAGCAGCCTATCAAGCATATACCAGGTGGAGTTCCAGCGGGTCGGGCTGTCACAAATCAGACGTCTGACAGTCAAGTGGTGTCGCCCCTGAATGTCAGCAAGGCGAGCCCTGGTTGTGTAAGATCTTCTAAAATGGCCATAGATTTTCCTGGCCTGCCGCAAGATGTCCTGACTGGCCTGTGACTGCAGTGCAGGACCAGTGTGGCTCCAGGCTTCCAGGCACAACAGCCACAGCACAGCATGGCAACGTCTCACCAGGGATGTCGAATAGGTTCTGGGGAGCTTGGGGGGCGCAGTGGAAGAGGCAGTAGCAGTGGTAAAAGAGGAGTCAGCCGAGGAGGAGACAGAGGATGGAGGAGGAGGAGAAGAAAAGGCAGGCCAGCATGCAATCCTTGGCGGTAACACCAAATCCGAGTTACATGCTTGACGGCCGTCAGAAGGTTCACCCAGTAGGCAGTAAAAGTTATGTACCTTCCCTGCCCATGTTTGCTAGACCACGTTTCTGTGGTCAGATGTATCTTGGCACCAACACTGTGTGCCAGAGATATATTTACTTGCCGCTGAAAATGGAGAAATATTTCCTTCCGGGCACCTTCCATTGCGTTGTGCCAATGGCCACAAATTTTCTAAAGGCCTCCGAGTCCACCGGTTTATATGGCAGTAGGTGGTGGTCTAGCAGTTCCGACAAGCCAGCAGTCAGTCGTTGGGCAAGAGGGTTATCCGGCATCAACTTTTTACGCTCAAACATTTGGGCCATGAAAGCATGCCTTCTGCCACATGAACGCAAGGACAACACGGTGGAAGGTGGAGGACAAACAGGAGAGAGGAGAAGGAGAAAAGGCAGGACATGGATCGCCGGGAGTGTGGCTTTGTGGGTTCTGACGGTGTTGCTCCCACTGGGCTCGGTGATGGGAAGCCAGGTGCCTTCTTAGGGTGGTCGTCTCTAGGAGAGTGTTGGGCTTACCGCGACTTATGCGTTGACAGCACAGGCTGCAGATGGCAACACTATTGTCAGCAGCTGACACGTTAAGAAAAGCCCACACTGTGGAGCCATGTGCCGGCGTCCTGAGAGCCCCATAAGTGACCGTGCATGGTGGATGGCTCGCTCCAGATACATTTGCAGTCTGCTTTTTGCCTTCTGTGCCCTGCGAGATCTGCCTGCTTCTCCTCCTTCTCCTCCCTCTCTGCTGCTTCATCTTTCTGAACTCCCTTCCTCTTCCTCTCTTGTGGGCACCCACATATGTGGCCAAAAATGGTACCAATCAAACCGTCATCTCATCCTGCAAAAAATTAGCCCCTACATAAGACAATTGTCCAAAAAATAAAAAACATATGGCTTTCAGAAAATAGAGACACTGAAACATTTTTTTATTGTCTCAAAAATGTTTTTATTGTGTAAAATAAGATTTACTAAATGCACATATTATGCATCAGTGTGTCTGTAACAACCTGCTCTATAAAAATAGCATGTGATCCAACCCGTCTGGTGAACGCCATAAAAAAGTACAATAAAAAATGTGGCAAAAAAAGGAATTTTTTATCACCTTACATCACAAAAAGTGTAATGCCTAGCGATCAAAAAGTTATATGTGCCCCAAAATGGTACCAATCAAACCATCTCATCCCGTAATGAGACCCTACCTAAGACAATCGCCCAAAAAATTAAAAAAATATGGCTTTCAGAAAAGGGGAACACAAAAACATGATTTAAAAAAAAAAATGTATTGTGTATATTTAAAATACAATTTTTAAAAATAGACTTATTAGGTATTGCCCCGTCGTTACGACCAGCTCTATAAAAATATCACATTATAGGTGAACATTGTAAAAAATAAAAACTGTGCTCCTAGATGGGAAAAACCCAGAAACTCAGCATATACAAAAATATAATACAAATATATATCTACTTATTGAAATCGATAAAACAAATAGATGCATAAATTGGCACAAAAGACGTTGGGACATCCAGTTATAGCATTGCAAGTAGTGAAAAAGGTGGGATAGAGAAACAAGTATAAATAAATACAAAATCAAACCATGTAGCTCCCCCACCGAGATAAAAAACCATGATTCACAACATGTACACAATACAGACCCAGTTAGTGGCAATGCTATAACTGGAAGTCCCAACATGTTTTGTGCAGTCTCCATGTGGTTGTGTTTGTCTTTGCCAATTTATGCATTATATTTTATTTTGTCTAAAATTGGCTGCATCCACAACATGTTAGGCCTCTTTCACACTTGCGTTCTGAGGATCCGGCGGGCACTTCCGTCCCGCCGGATCCGTCAGAACGCAAGTGGCCGGAGAGCATTTGAAGACTGATCAGTTTCCTGATCAGTCTTCAACATGCTTTCACTGTTACCATGGCAGCCAGGACGCTACTGGAGTCCTGGCTGCCATGGTACTCAGCAGCGGTGTACTTACCCCATAAACATTAACACCCTTAAAGACCAGGCCACTTTTTACAATTCCGCGCTACGCTACTTTCACCGTTTATTGCTCCGTCATGCAACTTACCACCCAAATGAATTTTACCTCCTTTTCTTCTCACTAATAGAGCTTTCATTTGGTGCTATTTCATCGCTACTGACATTTTTACTTTTTTTCCTATTTTACTTTTTTTGATGAAATTTTTGCAAAAAAACGACATTTTTCACTTTATGTTGGAAAATTTATCAAATAAAACTGCATTTCTCTATAAATTTTTCTCTAAATTTATTGTTCTACATGTCTTTGATAAAAAAAAATGCAATAAGTGTATATTTATTGGTTTGGGTAAAAGTTATAGGGTTTACAAACTATGGTGCAAAAAAGTGAATTTTCGCATTTTGAAGCAGCTCTGACTTTCTGAGCACCTGTCCTGTTTCCTGACGTACTACAATGCCCAGACAGTAGAAAAACCCCATAAATGACCCCATTTCGGAAAGTAGACACCCTAAGGTATTCACTGAGGGGCATAGTGAGTTCATGGAATTTTTTATTTTTTGGCACAAGTTAGCGGAAATGGAAATTTATTTATTTTTCTTTATTTCTTTTACAAAGTCTCATTTTCCACTAACTTGTGCCAAAAAATACTATTTTACATGAACTCACCATACCCCTCACAGAATACCTTAGGGTGTCTTCTTTCTAAAATGGGGTCACTTGTGTGGTATTTTTACTGCCCTGGCATTTTAGGGGCACCTAACCGTCAGAAGTAGTTTGGAATCCAAATGCGTAAAAATGTCCTGTGAAATCCTAAAGGTGCTCATTGGATTTGGATGCAAAAAAGGTACTCATTGGATTTGGATGCAAAAAAGTGCCACACATGTGGTATCGCCATACTCAGGAGAAGTAGGGCGATGTGTTTTGGGGTGTATTTTTACATATACCCATACTGGGTGTGAAAAATATCTCTGTAAATGACAACTTTGTATAGAAATTTTTACAAAGTTGTCATTTACAGAGATATTTCTCACACCCTGCATGGGTATATGTAAACATACACCCCAAAACACATTGCCCTACTTCTCCTGAGTATGGCGATACCCCATGTGTGACACTTTTTTGCAGCCAAGATGCACAAAGGGGCCCTAAATCCAATGAGTACCTGGACAGGACATTTTTACGCATTTGGATTCCAAACTGCTTCTGACGGTTAGGTGCCCCTAAAATGCCAGGGCAGTAAAAATGCCACACAAGTGACCCCATTTTAGAAAGAAGACACCCCAAGGTATTCTGTGAGTGGTATGGTGAGTTCATGTAAAATTGTATTTTTTGGCACAAGTTAGTGGAATCTGAGACTTTGTAAAAAAAAAAAAAAATTCCATTTCTGCTAACTTGTGCCAAAAAATAAAAACTTCCATGAACTCACTATGCCCATCAAAGAATACCTTGGGGTGTCTTCTTTCCTAAATGGGGTCACTTGTATGGTATTTTTACTATCCTGGCATTTTAGGGGCCCCTAAAGTGCACAAAAGTGTCACACATGGGGTATCGCCGTACTCAGGAGAAGTAGGGCAATGTGTTTTGGGGTGTATTTTTACATATACCCATACTGGGTGTGAAAAATATCTCTGTAAATGACAACTTTGTATAATTTTTTACAAAGTTGTCATTTACAGAGATATTTCTCACACCCTGCATGGGTATATGTAAACATACACCCCAAAACACATTGCCCTACTTCTCCTGAGTACGGCGATACCCCATGTGTGACACTTTTGTGCAGCCAAGATGTGCACAGGGCCCCAAATCCAATGAGTACCTTTAGGATTTTACAGGACATTTTTACGCATTTGGATTCCAAACTGCTTCTCTCGCTTTAGGGCCCCTAAAATGCCAGGATAGTAAAAATACCACACAAAAGTGACCCCATTTAGGAAAGAAGACACCCCAAGGTATTCTTTGATGGGCATAGTGAGTTCATGGAAGTTTTTATTTTTGGCACAAGTTAGCGGAAATGGAAATTTTTTTTTTTTATTTTTTTACAAAGTCTCAGATTCCACTAACTTGTGCCAAAAATACAATTTTACATGAACTCACCATACCACTCACAGAATACCTTGGGGTGTCTTCTTTCTAAAATGGGGTCACTTGTGTGGCATTTTACTGCCCTGGCATTTTAGGGGCACCTAACCGTCAGAAGCAGTTTGGAATCCAAATGCGTAAAAATGTCCTGTGAAATCCTAAAGGTACTCATTGGATTTGGGGCCTGTGCGCATCTTGGATGCAAAAGTGCCACACATGTGTATCGCCGTACTCAGGAGAAGTAGGGCAATGTGTTTTATGGTGTATTTTTACATATACCCATACTGGGTGTGAAAAATATCTCTGTAAATGACAACTTTGTATAAAATTTTTACAAAGTTGTCATTTACAGAGATATTTTCACACCCAGTATGGGTATATGTAAAAATACACCCTAAAACACTTTGCCCTACTTCTACCGAGTACGGCGATACCCCATGTGTGCCACTTTTTGCAGCCAAGTTGCGCAAAGGGGCCCTAAATCCAAGGAGTACCTTTTAGGATGGCATTTTTACACTTTTTTCTTCTCATGCTTCAGGGCCCCTAAAATGCCAGGGCAGTATAAATGCTCCACATGTGACCCCATTTTAGAAAGAAGACACCCTAAGGTATTTTGTGAGGGGTATGGTGAGTTCATAGAAGATTTTTTTTTGCCCAAGTTAGCGGAATTTGATTTTTTTGTTTTTTTCACAAAGTCTCCCTTTCCGCTAACTTGTGACAAAAGTTCAATCTTTCGTGGACTCAATATGCCCTCAGCGAATACCTTGGGGCATCTTCTTTCCGAAATGGGGTCACATGTGAGGTTTTTCCACTGCCATGGCATTTGAGGGTCACCGCAATCATTACATGTATGGCCAGCATTAGGAGTTTCTGCTATTCTCCTTATATGGAGCATACAGGTAATGAGATTTTTTTCCGTTCAGCCTCTGGGCTGAAAGAAAAACGAACGGCACAGATTTCCTCATTCGCATCGATCGATGTGGATGAAAAAATCTCTGCCAAAAAATATGCAAGAAAAAAGAGGGGCCTGGCGATTGCCAGGACATAGGGGCTCCGCCCAAACATCCATACCCACTCAGCTCCTATGTCCTGGCAAACGTGATTTCTCCATTCACATCGATCAATCGATCGATGTGGAGGAAGACATCTTTGCCAGATTTTTGATACAAAGTGTTTGCCAAAGCATATGAACTCCAACACCTCTCCTCAGCTCACATGCCAGGGCAAACGTACCTGTCCTGCAGAGGAGAAATCTCGTCTTGCAGCGCCGCATACACTGACTTCACGTGTCTTCTGACAGCAGCGCAATGCTTCTCTCAGAATTCACATCAGTGCTGCGGCGTTTTCGTCGGTTGGTCCGTTGGTCTGTTGGTATACCTGGAAAATAAAGGGTGGTTATGGGGGAAAAAAAAAAGAAGAAAAACAGGCAGCAGGCACATGACTTGAACGTTGCAAACTTTATAAAACCAGAACATTTTAAAACTTTTATAAAACATGAACATAAAAACCTGAACTAACTCAAGATTTTTTTTCTTGCTACCTGTTTAATTTTTTTGTTTTGTTTTCCATGTCACTCTTTATTTTCCTAGCAGAAACCTCTCCTTTCCCATGGGACAATGTGTAAAGTGTAAATCACACAGAGATGGTGCGAAGTACACTATACACGTTATCCCAAGTGAAAGGAGACGTTTCTACCGTTTCACACTTCTGCTGTAGCACACCAGCACCGTCCCTATGTGTTAGGGTCTCTCAAAACCTAGTGTCCTGAGAGACCCTAGAGCCTGAGTGGAAAAAAAAACTACCTGTGTAGTGCTGTCCCTATGTCCCTAAGTGTACCTGAGTGTGGTACTTCCGGAAACACTCTCCAAGGCATAGGGCAGGGTGGTCAGGATAGTCAGGACAGAAATAACGGGTGTCACGCCTTATTCCACTCCTGCTACAGACACGACATTTTTTTCGGGGTGGCGGATGGTTTGAGGTACCCGGCACAACGCTGGGGAAGTGCCGCTCGTGTAGACGGCTAACTACACTGGTGTATGGGGCCACGGAACCTCCTGGGTACAGGAGGTTCTCGACGATCTCTTCCTGGAATTTTAGGAAAGATCCAGTTCTCCCAGCCTTACTGTAGAGAACGTAACTATTATATAGAGCCAATTGAATCAGATAAACAGACACTTTTTTATACCAGCGTCTGGTCTTTCGGGAAACCAAATAAGGGGCCAACATCTGGTCGTTGAAGTCCACCCCTCCCATGTGGAGCTTATAGTCGTGGACCGAGAGGGGCTTTTCAACGACACTGGTTGCCCGTTCAATTTGTACTGTCGTGTCTGCGTGAATGGAGGAGAGCATGTAAACGTCACGCTTGTCTCTCCATTTCACCGCGAGCAGTTCGTCGTTACACAGTGCAGCCCTCTGTCCCCTTGCAAGTCTGGTGGTAATGAGCCGTTGGGGTAGCCCGGCGACTAGGTCGCACGGTGCCGCAGCAGCCAATCTGTTCTAGGAACAAATGCTTGAAGAGGGCCACACTTGTGTAAAAGTTGTCCACATAAAGATGGTACCCCTTGCCAAATAAGGTTGACACCAAGTCCCAGACTATCTTCCCACTGCTCCCCAGGTAGTCAGGGCAACCGACCGGCTCCAGGGTCTGATCTTTTCCCTCATAGATCCGAAATTTGTGCGTATAGCCTGTGGCCCTTTCACAGAGCTTATACAATTTGACCCCATACCGGGCGCGCTTGCTTGGGATGTACTGCTTGAAGCCAAGGCGCCCGGTAAAATGTACAAGGGACTCGTCTACGCAGATGTTTTGTGCAGGGGTATACAAATCTGCAAATTTCTGGTTGAAATGGTCTATGAGGGGCCGAATTTTATGGAGCCGGTCAAAAGCTGGGTGGCCTCTGGGACGGGAGGTGGTGTTGTCACTAAAGTGCAGGAAACGCAGGATGGTCTCAAAACGTGTCCTGGACATGGCAGCAGAGTACATGGGCATGTGATGAATTGGGTTCGTGGACCAATATGACCGCAATTCATGTTTTTGGTTATGCCCATGCTGAGGAGAAGGCCCAGAAAAGTTCTAAATTCGGAAACTTGGACTGGTTTCCACCGGAAAGGCTGGGCATAAGAGCTTCCCGGGTTGTCGGCGATAAATTGAGTGGCATATCTGTTTGTTTCTGCCACAACTATGTCAAAGAGCTCCGCAGTGAAAAACAGCTCAAAAACCCCAGCGCCGATCCTATCTGAGCTGTTTCCACCCGAACTCCTGACTGGGCGGTGAAAGGGGAACTAATGGTGCGGCTGAAGTTGGGGGCTGCCAATCAGGATTTGCCAGCACCTCAGGGACTCTAGGGGCTCTACGGGCCTGTTGTCTTTGCGGTGGCTGCGACGGGAAACTATTGCACGTGCCACCGTACCAGCTTCAACTGCCCTTCTGGTGCTCGCCACTTCACCATGTTCTACGGCAGTGCTGGTAGAAGGTCCAGGACGGGCTGCGCTGCTGGTGTATGCCTCACCACGTAATCCGGCAGCGCCAGCCCCACTCTGCTGCCCTTGAAGCGGATCCTGCGCAACCTGTGGTCTAGCGACACGGGGCCGGGTACGCCTGGTTCTATCAGGGACCTCCACCTCCTCGTCAGAACTTTGGGTCAGACTGCCACTGCTTTCTACAGGTTGGTATTCTGACCCGCTGGATTCGTCAGATGAGGGTTCCCACTCCTCATCCGACTGGGTCAGAATCCTGTAGGCCTCTTCAGAGGAATACCCCTTGTTTGACATTTGGGCGTCTAAATTTAGGGGTATTCCTGAGACTACCCAAGAAAAAAGCAAGCCTGTCTTACAATTGAGAGGGTAGCGAAGTACAGAAGCCGCTGCGATTGATAAAAAGATCAAAACTGATTTTTTATCGCCGCAGCGCTTGTGAGGATTGTGCAGTGATTACAAAAAAAATTTTTTTGTCACTGCGGCGGGGTGGGCGTGGGTGAACGCAGGTGTGGGCAACCGATCAGGCCTGATCGGGCAAACACTGCGTTTGGGGTGGAGGGCGAACTAAAATGACACTAGTACTATTATATATCTGACCGTGATCAGTTCTGATCACTTACAGATACTATAAAAGTACAAACGCTGATTAGCGCTACGCTAATCAGCGAACCAGTGACTGCGGTGCGGTGGGCTTGGCGCTAACACTATCTACCTACCAAAGGGGACTAAACTAAGCTAAACCTAACAGTCAATCTTAGTGAAAAAAAAAAAGTGACAGTTTACACTGATCACTTTTTTCCCTTTCACTGGATGATTGACAGGTGCTGAAAGGGGTGATCAAGGGGTTAATTAGGGTGATGGGGGGCTGATCAGGGGGCTAATGTGTGGTGCTTGTGTGTACTCACAGTAAGGCGTGCTCTCTCCTGGGTCCAACCGACGAAAAGGACCCAGGAGAGAGCACAGAAGCCATTTAATCGATCATATTTACAAATATGATGGGTTAAATGGCTCCTGATTCGTTTTTTTGAATCTCATCAGCCCGCCAGCGCTGCCGATTGGCTGGCAGGCTGATGACAAAGTTCTTCTGAACTCACCGCGATGCGCGATTTGCGCATGCGCGGGCGCTTGTACCCGAAATCTCGCGCATCGCGAGAGGACGCGCCGATGCGTCCACTCAGAAGATCGCAATCCTGCGTACGGCGGTCCGGGACTGGTTAATGACGTCACAGGCCCTGAACGGATTTCTCTCCATTCAGGATGCATTAGGATTATTCTGATCAGTTTCTTTCCGTCCTAGAGCCCCGAGGACGGAACTCTAGGACGGAAAGAAACAACGCTAGTGTGAAAGAGCCCTAAATTGTGTGCTTTAATGGGCTATATTGTACCACCTTGCCTATGATTTCTGCCGGCATCTGTAGACTGAAAAAATTCATTGATGGAACTGTGGTTATCTTTATATTTATTCATTCCTGATATTGTGTAACTTTTTTTTGTAAATTTAAAAAAAGTAATAATTGACATGGTAATCTGGCAGTCATGCTTTTGTTTCCTTGTAAAGCATCAATATCTCAAGAATCTTAGTGAGGCATGTATTACATATATAATATATGCATAGTCTCAACTGAAGCGTTAGAGATCGTTTGATGGTTTTATCTGACTAGAACATTTGTAAACAATACTTAAAGGAAAACTATTTTGCTCAGCTTATTTTCAACTTTTAACAGTTCAAATGTAAATAAAATTTTCAATATGTTTGCAAGTCTTTTGCTTTACTTATCTTGTACTGTTTTATTTTGTGTTCATACATAATGCTAAGGTAAAAATTCTACCTGTTTCCTCCTTTGGGTCCTTTCACACTAGCGTTTTCAGGATCCGGCATAGAGTTCCATTGTCGGGGCTCTATGCCGGAAAGAAACACTTCAGTTACAGATAATACAACCGCATGCATCCGTTTAAATGGATCCGCTTGTATTAACTTTAACTATTTTTTAACATTACCAAGACGGATCTGTCATGAACTCCATTGAAAGTCAATGGAGGACGTATCCGTGATAGAGAGGCTGTATTGTGTATTGCTCCGCATCCCAGGACGGAAAGAATACCGCAGCATGCTGCAGTATTTTCTCCATCCAAAAACCTTCAGTGACTGAACTGAAGACATCCTGATGCATACTGAACGGATTTCTCTCCATTCAGAATGTATGGGGATAATCCTGATCAGTATTTATCCGGCATAGAGCCCCGACGACGGAACTCTATGCCGGATCCTGAAAACGCTAGTGTGAAAGGACCCTTACCTGAAAGCAGTGCATTATGGGAGCTCAGATGGCAAGTACACTTGTAGAGCTAAGCTATTAATCACATGGATATCTCCAGGATGCAATATCCAAACAAAGAAGCTGAATAATTTCCACTATATTGTGGGTGTGAATTGCAAAGAAAACATAATACAACTGATAGTCAGTACAAGTAACAGAAAGTATTTACAATATTACTTATGCGGATTTAAGCATTGTTTCAATGTAAGGTTTTCCTCACCCCAATAAAACAAAGAAAAAAATACCAGCATGTAAACAGATATATTATAAAAGGAGTGCTGGTTCTGAATGACATTGAGTAGTGCTTCCAATCTATTAAAAAAAGTCTTTGTAAACTGTGGATACCTTAGTACATCATTACAGATTTTATCTGCAATTTATGTCTGCTTATAAACTGATGAAAGGTGCCTATATGAAGTACAGTACAGTTGCATCAACATACAGATTGCCTGTACTTTTCAGACTGCATCTTATTGTTGTTTTCAAATCTTTGTCTGCATGCAGATCCTGTGGCCAAAATATACAGTGGCACCCAAAAGAAACTATACTTACATTACCATAATAACAAAACAAAAATCAGTTATTTAAAAGTTAATTAATTTTAGTCCCGGCATCTGGTAGGAATATTTGACATTTAAGAAGTGAATTTCCTGCATTAATAAGTCCTCCATGTTTTTAATTTCTAAGGCAGTAGTGAAAATATTATCTCAGCACCACTCTGATCTCAAAAGACCCATACTTCATCACTGTAGATGCCTTTTCTGTTTATTGCAACATCATTTGTAAGCCAGCAGGCAACAAGTCACTTGATGACATTATTTCCCAGTTACAGATACACAAGATGTTCAGGGTGCAGCGTAGTGACACATAGAGAAGGTCATTGTAGTTAAGTAGATACCAATGTGTACTAATATATTTTTAAAAGTTATCCTTTTTCCTCACATAATTTTTCATAAAATCATTATCAGATTTGAGCCTTTGAAACCACTGACAGCACAATACAGATGACACGGGGAGGGGTGGAGACAGATCTATAGTGATGGTCATGTAGGTTGCAAGAAATCAAAGTTTTTTTTTACCTCGCTGCTGCAACCACAAGTGTCATGCATGTGGTCCCTTCATTTTCAGTGCCCTGGTCTCTCATTTAAAGGGACCCTGAGTTACCTCTACAGAGGAAACCCCCAAAAAGTTACCCCATCTTGGAAATTACACCCCTCAAGGAATTTATCGAGGATTGTAGTGAGTACTTTGACCCTACATATAATTTAGAAACACTTGGCTGTGAAAATTAAAACAATTAAATTAGTCACCTGAAATGTAGTTTTCCTGGAGTCTATAAGCAACAACATGTTATTGAGCAATAAGACAATAAAATAATTATTAACCATAAGAGCTATATAACCTCACAAAAAACCACACAAGTAAGGTAGTAATAACAGTTTATTGAGGGGAAGAAGGCTGTGCTGCCTACAGACTCCAGGAACGTCCTAAGGCAGCACACAATGGGATTTGGAAAGCAATATCTCAAGTAGGAGGCAAACACCTTCTCTAGCACTCTTTTGCCAAATTTGGAGCTCTCCTTTGCATGAAAGTCAAGCCACGTAACTACCGAGAAAATCTGATCCAATGGTATGTGACTGAACTCCTCCCAGAAAGAATCAGTAGCTGTAGTAGAATGTGCTTTAAGCAGAAGTGGCAAGTCAAGATTATTAAGAGCATAACAGTCTTGGATGGCCTGTCTGTGCCACTTGGTCAGGGTAGCATTTCTAGCTATGCAGCCTCTGTTAGTTCCTGTGTGCTAAACAGCTTACAACTTCCTAAATTACTCAGTCTGTTTTGTATAGGAAAGGATACACCTCCTGACATCTAGCGTATGCCACTTGCTAAGAACATTGTGAATTCTAGACGAAGACTGCTAAAACGATTTTTTGATTAATGTTAGATTCTGAAGCCACTTTGGAGAGGAACCCAGGCATAGTCCAGAGAATCAGACAATCACCTTGATGTCTGAAATTAGGTTCCCTGAGGGGTAGAGCCTGCCGTTCACTAGCCCTTTTTGCAGAAGTTATGGCTACCAAGAAAATAATCTTAAATTTTAGAGATCTCAGGGAAGAATCCTGCAAAAAAAAAAAAAAACAGTGGTGTGGTGGCACTCCTGTCCAACTCAGTGTGGATCGGTGCACGCCTCTAAGTCCACCCGAAGACCCAAAAATACAAATAATAGAAATACAGTATAGAGGGTCACTCAATACACCAAATCCACAGACCAGGAGTACCTAAATTATATAATTGAGACTTTATTGACCACAGTAATTAATCATGATGAAGAGTTCATCAAGATAATCCATATCAAATTATATAAAAAACATAGAGATATATAAAAAAAAAACTGTAATTCATATAAAAAGTTCATAAGGAGATTCCATATAAAGCCACAGCTTTGTGCTTATTAGTCCATTCAATTCAATCGACACTGAAATAAACTTTCCAATCAGATTTCTCTTTTGGCGACCGCACCAATCAACAGCTGTAGCCTTCATCACGTGGGACGCCACGGTTGATGACGTATAGGACCATGTGGGACACCGCGGCAGGTCCTAGAAGGGCGCTAAAGGAGCTGGATACACGAACGGCTGGCTGTGTCTGAAGGAGTGGTAAAGTACCCATACTCTTATATTCTTAAATTGGAACATTTGAAATAGAGTGCTTGTCATAGATATACCATTAACAGATATATGGGACTAATTTCAGTTGTCCAAAAACACAAATGAGGATGTGGAGATGGCATTTATGAACTAGACATCCGTTGAATCCACCATGCGCATATCCTTACCTGTGGCTAACCTTTCACACTGGTAAACAAATTGAATCTGATTGGAACGTTTATTTCAGTGTCGATTGAATTGAATGGACCAATAAGCACAAAGCTATGGCTTTATATGGAATCTCCTTATGAACTTTTTATATGGATTATTATTTTTTTATATATCTTTATATTTTTTATATAATTTGATATGGATTATCTTGATGAACTCTTCATCATGATTAATTACTGTGGTCAATAAAGCCTCAATTATATAATTTAGGTACTCCTGGTCTGTGGATTTGGTGTATTGAGCGACCCTCTATACTGTATTTCAAGATAAAACAAGAGATAAGTCCCAGTAGGTAGAACAGCCCTAGAATGTTCAGGGCTTTGAAAAAAATCCTTCTTAATGGAAGACAGAAAATTTGCCTCTTGGTTGGGCATTGATTGCCAAGAAATAGACTTTTAGCGTATTGAAACGTAGATATGTGTTCACCTTGTCTTGTAAATAACAGTATTCAGAGAATAACAATCAGCTGAATGGACATCACACCATGATTTGAAGATCTTCTACACTTGTATACTCTGGCAGTAGCTGGTATTATGGCAGCCAGAATGGTCTTTACAACTTGATCTGACAGACCTGATGTCTTTAAGGACTCCCTTTCAGCTTCCAAGCCAAAAATTGCAATCTGTGAAAATGTGGATGGAGTCACCCTTTCTGCAACAGAAGATCTAGTCTGCTGGGTAATCCCAAAGTTCTGCCCTGTGCCAGTGTCCATGCTAGAGCAAACCATGTCCTTCAGGGCTAGAACGAGAGGATGGCAATGGCTTCCACCTGGTCATCCACAATCTTCCTTAGAACCCTTGGGATTAATGGGAGGGGAGGACAAACGTTGACAAGACTTCCTGCCCAAGAGATAGAAAGGCTGTTTCTTGCCAGGGCCAAATCAGACTTGTGAATGAAACAGCAATTGGGAAGCTTCTTCCTTAGAACCCTTGGGATAAATGGGAGAGGAGGTCAAACATAGACAAGACTTCCTGACCAAGAGATAGAGAGGCTGTTTCTTGCCAAGGCCAAATGAGACTTGTGAATGGAATATTAAATGGGAGGCTTCGCATTAAGCTCTGACACCATGACATCTATTGTTGGATGCTCTATACTCATGACATCTATACACCATGACATCTATACTCCTGCGTTGAGTTCCCATTCTCCTGGATGGAGAGTTGTTCGGCTGAAGGGGTCAGCCTTCAGATTCAGGGCACCCCTGATGTGGAGTGCTGAAATGCCCAAAGTTTAGGTTTCCACCCAATCCATAATTCACTTGCACTCCTTGGCTAACAGAGCACTTTTTGTACCTTCCTGTTTGTTTATATAATACACTGAGGCTACATTGGTTGTCAGACTGGGCTAAGACTTGATAATTGGTCAGCAGGGGCTGGAAATGTAAGCTCCAAAGTTCCTTCCTGTTGCTTGACAGATTGTGTGGCTTCATCTTTACTCCACCCAGGGATGCTTCAGGTGAGCCCCCCATCCATCTGTACTGAGGATTTTTTGGGAAAGAGGCACCAAAGACTTTCTCTGCTGAAGGCTGTATAGCTGCAACCACTACTTTAGATCCAAACGCATTGTCCGGGAGATCCAGAGGGAGTTGTCCAGAGAAACCCAGCCCTTTTTTTTAACCTGAAAGGATTTTCTCTCGTAGGGCATGGAAGTGAGCTTTGGCCCAGGACACCGCATCAAAAGAGGATGTCAGCAATCCTAGAATTCTCATTGCGTACCGGATAGTAGTATGAGGGTGTCTTATCATATTGACACCAGTCAGGATGCTGAATACTCTGTCTGGGGATAAAGAAACTGTTATTTGCTTAGAGTTCACCAAGAAACCTAGAAACTTTATCTCTTGAACAAATTCAGGAACAAATTCAGACTTTGGCAATTGATCAGGAAGCCATGGGACTTCCGTAACTGGATAGTGGCTTGCAGATCCAACAGCTGCTACTGTTTCAAATAGGCTATAATCAGCCAATCGTCTAAACATGGAATTACACAAATTCTTTTAAATTGCAGGGCTGCTGTGAGAACTACTGTAATCTTCATAAAGACCTGGGGAGCATAAGATATACCAAAAGAAAGGCACGTGAACTGAATGTGGTGAACTTGAGACTTGACTCAGAGAGCTACCAGCAGAAACTTCCTGTGCTTTGGAAGGATTGGAACATGCAGGTAAGCATCCATTAAGTCAAGGGAAGCCATGAAGGCATTTTGCGTTAACAATGGAACTGGAGACCCGATTATCTCAATGTTTAACCTTTTCTTGAAGAGAAACGTGTTTAGAAAGGGTAAGTCTATGACTAATCTCCATCTACCCCCTGGCTTTGGAACCAGAAACACTCTGAAATACACTCCTAAGGCTCTCTGAGACACAAGGACTTCCTCGAGGCTCCTTTGAAAAAAAAATGTTGCTGAATATTTACCACCACTGGATTTGTGGTGGGGTTGATAAAAAAGTAATTGTGAGGGAAAGCCTTGAATTCCAGAGATTAGCTATTTGAGAAGCACAGCACCATACATAGTATAATGGCCAAGCTTAATATTGCAGCTCGGCCTCGTTTACTTCAATGAGGCTGAGCTGTGCCATCACTTGGCCTAGGAAAAGCTGAGAGAAGGTCGCAGTGCTCACAGGAGCACTTGTGCTGTCTCAAATAGCTGATCGGCCTGGGTGTCGGACCCCACCAATCAGATACTAATGACCTATCCCAAGGATAGGTCATCAGTAGTAAAATCTCGGAAAACCCTGTTAAGCATAGGCATGTTTTGCCGAATTTTCTTCCTCAGTGTCTTGTTCTAAAATCATGGCATAGCTGACTAAGCCAAATACAAAGTGCCCTGGCCACCAAACAGATGATAATGCTGTCTTTCAGTCTGCGGAGGACAACACAAAGTATTTTTTGAGCAAGGACTTAGCTTTCCTGTCCACTGCATCATTTAACAGAGCAGCTTGCTCAGAAGAAAAACTTATTTTATAAACAATTTTGCCACTGCCAGATCAACTTTAGGGATGTTTTCTCACTCTTCAGAATATTTAGAGTCTAATCTATAAGTATTCTTGAATCTCACTCTGGAATCAGATCTCTTTTCTGGCCTATTCTAGTCTTTATCTAGCCGTTCTTTAAGAGCAGGCTGACCTTGAAAACCTTTTTCTTGTGTTTTAGGAAAATAAAACAGTCTCTATCTTTTAGAAAGATGATCTACATCCTTGTCTGACTCCACAGTCTATGTAATGGCTTTAAGCAGGCTATGTAGAACTGCCTTTGTGTAATACATAATAATCATCAGGCTCATCTGAGTCAGACCAACTGGATAAAATTTCTTCTTCTGATTTAGATACTGAAGAAGATGAGGATGCATGTACTTTTTATGGAGAAAAAATAGCTCTTCTGCTTTGCTTTTGAGGAGTGAGACTGTGACCTCTTCAAACACCTTGGTTAACTGTGGACAACTGTAGAGGCTCTGGGGTGAAACAATAAATGGAACCACCGAGAAGTGACCCAATTTTGGAAACTATGCCCTACACTACATTTATTTATTAAGGGGTGAAGTGAGCACAGGTATTTTGAAAACTGGTGTGTAGACACTTTGCAGGGCTTTGGAGTGTGGATTCTGTTGTACACATACAGTGTAAACCTCTAATAAGTGACCCTATTTTGGAAACTATGCCCCTCAAGGTATTTATCAAGGGGTGGAGTAAGCATTTTGACACCACAGGTATTTTGCACAAATGATTGAGCCGTGGACCATTCAAAATGAAAATTGCAAGTTTTTCACAGATATAACATTTCAGTGCCCAATATGTTGTGTCCAGCTTGTGTCATCTGAGACTCATAAAATACCCCTTAAATTTTTAGGCAGTTCTACTGCGCATGGAAATGCCATAAATGTGGACGCAAACTGCTCTTTGGGTACATTGCAGGGTTCAGAAGGAAAAGACCACCTTTTGGCTTTTGTAGCACAGATTTGTATGGATTTAAATGCGCCATGTTGCTTTTGGACAGTCTTTGGGGTACTATTAAAGCTATTTTCTTAGAACCACATGTTTTTTTTTTATCTTTCCCTCCACGGGGCTGCATAAGGGCTTATTTTTTGCGGGATGAGTTGCCATTTGGGGTGCATAAAAGGTTTTGATCACTTATTTTCACAATTTATGAAATTTTTTTGGAAAGCAGGACAAATAAAAAGCAGCAATTCCACCATTGCTTTTTGGGTTTTGATTTTACTGTGTACACTGTCTGGTAAAAATGACGACATGTTAACTTTATTCTGCTGGTCAGAATGATTACAGAGATAATTTTATATAGTGTTATTTTATGTGTTACTACTTTTGCACAATTAAACCCTTTTTGGAAAAAATGTTTTTGCGTCGCCATTTTCTGAGAGCCTTTTTCTTTATTTTGTGATGGTCTTGTGTGGGGGCTTGTTTTTTGTGGTATGAATTGACATTTTCATTGGTACCATTTTGAGGTACATACGACTTTTTGATTGCTTGATATTATGTCTTTTGGGAGACTTCTGTCCATTTTTATTTATTGATATTATGGCATTCACCTGGATAGATCATATGATATTTTAGATTTTTCTAAAAAATTTAATTTTTTTATTTTAGTCCCACTAGGAAACCCCTTAGAAGTGGCACTGATTTCCTCATTTAAGGGGTTAATCGGCCACCCTTGGAGTTCTCTCTGATGATGACAGTTATAGCAGAAGCCAGGCTATCAGTAACAGTCAGGCCTCTGCTGTGAGCAATGAGCACAATTCCTGTTCCCACTTGGTCATTGCACCTTACATGTATGGCACAATGTGTGAACTACTGATTTCACACCTCTTCGTCTCTTTTTGGTATGTTTCTGCTCTGTCCAGCACCACTGACACCAGCAATTCTGTCTCAAAACTGATTTGATTCATATTCACACCTCTCTGTTTTTGCTACGTCTGTGTATTCCTGCTGTGTATATAAGCAAGCTGTATAGATCTGTATTTCTTCGCATCTGAGTTTGTCCTTATTAGGCCTAATACTCCTCCCAGATTTTGTTCACATTTGGTCATTTCTGTGCAACATCTAAGTACAAAGAATAAATGTAGGAATTATACCAGGAATTGAATACCAATACCCATACACATTGTTTCATATTTTTCCTCCACATCTTATCGCACCTATATCCCTCAAAATATTTCATTACCCAACACCAAGCAAGAAACTATTTTTATCTCAGAAAATCACAGCAAACAGATAATGCACTAAAACAACAGATGTAAGCATTATATATAGACTAAGCCCTCACTCTGATATGATAAAATCTGAGACTCTCAGCCAATATATTTTGATCAAAACACATCTGTGCCCGCCTACCTACGCCAAGGTAGTCTCAGTCAGGCAGGTCCTACTGTAAACCTACCTATTCCATTGGGCGTCCACATTCAGGAGAGCAGACCGTGCACATATAGTGTGCTGCTCCTAGTCATCTTTGTGTGCATCCAGCAAACAATGAGAGGAGGAGCACACAAAGCTATATGTACCACTTAATCAAGGCCGCCTGATAGATAGGCATGGCAAAAGTGCACAAGAATGCTACTCCCAGGATAAAATACACTCCCTCAAGTGTATACTACAAACTAAACAAAAAATACTGAGAAAAGATAAAATACAAAGATAAAAACCTCCTGTATGATATGATAAATAAATATGTGGATGTCCATGGCTACATTTATGGAAAAAAATCACAGAAAACAGATAACAATGCACTGATACAACAGATGCAAACATTATAAATAGTCTAAGCCCTCATTCTTATATGATAAAATCCAAGACTCTCAGCCAATATATTTTGATCAAAACACATCTGTGCCCACCTACCCGCTCCAAGGTGGTCTCAGTCAGGTCCTACTCTAAACCTTCCTATCTCACCATCCCTTCTATCCTCTCCACTTGTTACTTCCGCAAGCCTCCTAAGCACTAAAACCATCCCCTCTAAACACACTTAGCCACCTCATGCCCTATCTTACTCATGCCTACTATCTTTCATTCTACTTTTTGTTACTGCTGGAGACATATGCCCTATTCCTGGGCGCCCTCAACTAATCCCCACTATTCTTTCTCCTTTCTATCGCCGAGCCTCTACCACAAACTGCTCTCACTCCTCAAACCTCATACCCATTCACCCCTGCTTCCCCAGTTTCTCTGTCCAGAGCATTATGGAACTCACATTCTATTTGCACCATCTCCCTTATCATGCCATTTCTCTGTTGGTGTTCCACAAGCAGTGTCGGACTGGGGTGCCTAGGGCTCACCAGTAAAATTTATTTTGAGGGCCCACCATACGGGTACATTAAAATATTACCTGCTCACATAGCAGCAAGATGCTACCAGATGATTGAATATGGGGGTCCCTGCAGCAGCTTTTAGAAGGTAGGTCCTGGGTAAAAGAGGACACTGGCTAGATTTCCTCTATACCTAGAAGTCATCTCAGCCATCTGATTGTGTCTAGAATAATAAACTGGGTATGTTCTTTAATAATCTATCAACTTTTTTATATGAACATAGGCTGGTTGAGGTGCTGTACATTAAATATATGTATGTAGTGCAGTAAGTCTACTGTGTTATGTGCCACTTGTGCAGGGGGTGGGAGACTAGGTGCCCATCGGGGGATTCACTTGTACCCCTATGGGCCAGTCCGAGCCTGCCCACAATGCTCTATCCTGCGTCCCCTACTTTTCTCCATTCATACCTTCAGCTTGGGTCAGCTCATAGAGTCCCACAGCTTCCAATACAACCTCTAGGCTGATGACAGTCAAATCTATCTCTCTGGCCCAGATGTCACTTCCCTTTTATTTAGAGTTTAAGCATGTCTATTAGCTATATCTTCATTCTTCTCCTGCTGCTTCTTAAAACTCAACATGAAAAAAGAAGAATCATTATCTTTACCTAAAATCACTTAGCCCCCCTACCAGACTTATTCATCACAGTTAACTGTACCGTGCTTTCTCCAGTCTCACAGGTCCACTGCCTAAGGAAATCATCTTCTTCTACACTGTCCTTCAAACCACATATCCAAACCGTTACATCCACCTGTCGCTTTCAACTCAAAAATATCGCTTGTATTCTATCCTCACCCCTGAGTGAATGAAAATGTTAGTGCACACCCTTGTCACCTCGTGCCTGTACTACTGTGACATCCCCCTTCTAGCACTCTTGCACCCCTCCAATCTATTCTCACCTCCACTGCCCGGTTAATCCACTTCTTCTCTCAGTTGTCCTCTGCCAATCCCTTCACTTGCCCAGCTAATTCAATACAAGATACTATCAACTACATATAAGGCTGTTCACAATTTGTCTCCTCTTTACATCTGTGACCTGATTTCTAGATATATCCCCAAACATAATCTTTGGTTGTCACAGGACCTCTTTCTTTGTTCCTCGCACAATTGCATACAAGATTTCTCACGTGCATACTCTGGAAATCCCTACCCCAGCACATCAGACTCTCCGCCAACATCTATATTTTCAAAAGCAACCTCAAAACCCACCTATTTAGGAAAGCCTACCACCAGCAATAAGCATGTTGCCACCACACAGCAAGATGAGCAGCCTTTACCCTCAACTACTATGTCTTTCTCCTTTCTCTTGTAGATTGTAAGCTCTTGTGTGCAGGGTCCTCTCCCCCTCTGTACCTACATATCTGTTACTATGTTCATGCACATACTTGGTGTTTTTTTATATCATGCATGTGAACCCCCTCTTGAATGTATAGTGCCATGGAATTAATGGTGCTTTCAAATAAATAATACCGACTGACCTGCTGCGCTGTACATGTATGGTCCAGGTCACGGAATTTCCTTCTGCTGCATAACATGAAAAGTGTCCATTAAAGATGTGTGCATTTCTTAAAATTTGATTCGGGTCTGATTTTTCTCTCTGCAAACATCTTCCTGAATCGGATCACCAAAGATTCTAGTTCTATAGAATCTGAATTTTTCAAAAAAATTGGTTTGCCCTTTCATCCTATAGAATTAATTTGCTCATCTCTAGTGTTCATTACTTTAAATGTCCATAAATAAAAATCTATTAAAGATGTCATAGGAAATCAGTCTGTGGATGTGTACTATATTTTTATATATGACTACTAAAAAGGTTGATGAACTAATATTGTTTCTGTTTTGAATCACTGCAGTATGACCTATCACCATAATGATAGTTCTCCGTGATAACACCATATTGTTTGGTGTCTTCAGACATAATACCGTACCTTTTAAAAAAAAAAAAAAGTTGGCAGGTATAAAGCTTCCATCCATTTTATAGATGCTTCTGCCATTGACTTCCCTTACAAAAAATATACCGCATTTTTTGCTTTATAAGATGCACCTGATTATAGGACGCACCTAGGTTTTTGAGGAGGAAAATAAGAAAAAAAAAATTTTGAACCAAAAGGTCTGCTTTTGGTGGGATTTAACCTAATGGTGGTCTGTGGATGACACTATTATGGTGGTCTGTGGCTGACACCATTATGGTGGTCTGTGGCTGACACTGTTATGGTGGTCTGTGGCTGACACTGTTATGGGGGATCTGTGGCTGACACTGTTATGGGGGCATCTGTGGATGGCATGACACTGCTAGGGGGGGATTTGTGGATGACACATAGCATCTTATGCTATGTGTCATTCACAGATCTCCCCCTTAACAGTGTCCCTGTTAAGTGTAAGTGGGGGCCAGCATCTATTGTGGTTCTGTAATGGCAGCGGGGCCCGGTGCAGTCACTGTACTCTATAGCGCTGGGCCCGCTCACTGTACTAATACGAAGTATAACTGTAGCCAGAGTAATAATAATCTTCATGTCTATTAACTGAAACTTACTAAAGTCTAAGTAGCAGGCAGGAGGCGGAGGCAGGAGGCCGGGCAGGCGGGCACTTGCAGCGTAACTCACTACGTCACGTGCCTGCGCCGCCCACATGTGACGTAGTGAGTTGTGCTGCAAGTGCCCGCCTGCCCGTCCTCCTGCCTGCTACTT
Source organism: Bufotes viridis (assembly GCA_033119425.1). NCBI lineage: Eukaryota > Metazoa > Chordata > Amphibia > Anura > Bufonidae > Bufotes > Bufotes viridis. The sequence continues at coordinate 444,016,562 of CM065589.1, read as the reverse complement.
AGACTTTAGTAAGTTTCAGTTAATAGACTTGAAGATTATTATTACACTGGCTACAGTTATACTTCGTATTATAACAGTGAGCAGGGCCCGGTGCAATAGAGTACAATGACTGCACCGGGCCTCACTGCCATTACCAGACTAAATGCCAGCCCCCAGCCCCTCCTCCCTCCCACACTGTAACTGATGTATCGCCGGCCGCGCTGTGCAGCATAGCGGCCGGCAATACATCAGTGTCAGCGCACCATTTGCTTTATAAGACGCAATGCCATTTTCCCCCCACTTTTAGGGGGAAAAAGTGTGTCTTATAAAGCGAAAAATACGGTACTATTCAGAGCTGAACCCGGACATATCCCCTTCTTCCCCCACTCAGCCCCTATGAGGTGAGCATTGGAGCATTTCATGCTCCGTAGCTCTCCCTTTCCCTGCATTGTATTGCACAGGGCATGGGCTGTTTGTTCACATTTTACACTGCTAGTCAGAGGCTTCCGCCTAGCAGTGTTGCTGGTGACATCACTGGCACTGATGGGAGGGCCTTAGAGCTGCCCTAGTTTTACAGGCTAGGGCAGTGCTAAACTCCACCCATTAGTGCCGGTGATGTCACCGGGCTCACTGCTAAGCGGAAGCCTCCGCTTAGCTTCACCCATGGAGAGACCGGTACGTCATCGGATCTTCAATAAAAAGCCTTTGCCCTGCACGATTAAGCACAAGGCAAAGGAGATGCTCATATCAGGGTGGCTGTGTGGGTAAAATTGGGGATATGTCCGGGTTCTCTGAACCCAGACAACCCCTTTAATATAAATATATTTATTTACAGAGCTCACCACCTACTCACAAGCTGAAGTGTTTTCTAATGACAAACCTCCCCCATAGCAGCGTGTCCTCATTCCAGTTTGTGAGTATGAGGTGAGCTCTGTTCTGAGGGCAGACAGACACAGATGAGAGATAATCTTAGCTGTGATCTATAGAAAAAAATATTGCTTCACAGTGCTGATCCAGGCAGAGAGCGGGGCTTACATAGGGTTACTGCTCTGTGTAAAGACATGGCATATGGAATCAAAAAGCTTAACATTTGACTCATCAGACCAAAGTACAGATTTCCACTAGTCTGACATCCATTCTTTGTGTTTCTTGGCTCAAACAATTAATTTATACTAGTTTCTCATTAGTGGCTTCTTTGCAGCAATTCAACCATAAATAACTGAATCTTGCAGTCTCCTCTGAAAAGTTGATAATGTTGAGATGTGTCTTGTACTTGATCTCTGTAAAGCATTTATGTAGCCTCTAATTTGGGGCGCTGTTTCCAGTTTCCAAGGCTGATAACTCTAATGAACGTATGCTCTGCAGCAGACGTAGCTCTTGTTCTTACTTTCCTGGGGCTATTTTAATGGGTTTCATAAATGCACTTGAGGATAACGTGAAAGTTCTGGACATTTTCTGCATTGACCTACCTTCATGTCTTAAAGTAATGATGGAAAGTCATTTCTCTTGTTGGGTGGTTCTTGCCATAAGGTGGGTTAGAATAGTGGGTTAGAAGGACCCGGCTTTGCACAGGTATATTTCATCTATTTCATTTAATATCGACAGTATCCCCCATAACAGTGACCTCTACGGCACCCCGCCCCTTTAACAGTAAACTCCACAGTCCCCCCACCCATTAACACTGACCCCCCCACAGTGCCCCTCCACTTTAAAATGGGACCTCCACAGCAGCCCATGCCCTTAACTTTGACCTTCACAGCAGCCCGCCCCTTTACCAGTGAGTTTCACAGCACCTAACTCCTTTGACAGTGACCTCCTCAGGGGCCCGCCCCTCCACAGTACCCTGCTGCCTTAACAGTGACCTCACAGTACCCTTCTGCCTTAACAGTTACCTCCACAGCAGTTGCCCCTTTAATAGTGGCCCCTGCCCCCTTAACAGTGACCTCCACAGTGTCCGCCCCTTTAACAGTGACCTCAACAGCAGCCTGCTCCTTAACAGTAACATCCACAGTGAACACCTCTTTAACAGTGATCTCCACAGTGCCTGCCCCTTTAACAGTGACCTCCACAGCGCCCTGCCCCTTTAATGGTAGGGCTACACGACGACCCGTGCTACACGACGACCCCTGCCTCGCGACATTTTGTCTCAACAATTTTTAGAATGATAGTCTATTGTGTTGCACTGCGACATGTGACATGCTGCGAATGCGACACGACAGTTACAAAAAATCCATCCAAGATGGATTTTTCTGCAACTGTCGCACCGCAGTCGCAGCATGTCAACTGTCGCAGTGCAACACCATAGACTATCATTATAAGAATTGCCGTGTGACATTGGTGCGACATCAATGTCACACGACACATGTAGTAGTGTAGTTGTGCCCTATGTGTCGAGTGACACATGTCGTCGTGTAGCCCTAGCCTAAAACTGACCTACAGCAGTCAAGAAAAATGGCTGGGTTGTTATGGAAACCTGGAATAAAACTGTGTGTATGTGGAGACTAAGGGCCTGCGAGCTTCTTATGGCTGATAAGGGACATGTGACCGTGTGTATGGCAGTTGCGATATGAAGAGAAAGACTTGCAGGCTTGTAGTGGCCAATGCAAGTCATATTTTGGGAATATCTCAGGAACGGTACGTCCTAGGGAGCTGAGACCCCCACAAGATTTTTTTACAGGTAGCAAGAGAGGTGTATACCAAGTTTCATTGAAATCGATGGTTGCATTTTTGAGTGATCACAGAACATACATACATAGATACATACATATAATACATATATAAATAAATAAACAAATATATAAAGAAAGAAGATAGAAGATTGCATATGAATATTTGGATAGGTAACTGGCTCAGTGATAGAAAACAGAGAGTGGTTATTAACGGTACATATTCATAAGAACCATTTGGCCCATCTAGTCTGCTCAATATACTAAAGTGCATAATGAGATTGGGTCACTGTCACTAGTGGGGTACCTCAGGGGTCAGTACTGGGCCCTATTCTCTTCAATATATTTATTGATCTTGTAGAAGGCCTGCACAGTAAAATATCAATTTCTGTGTAAAGTAATTAACGCGGAAGAGGACAGTATACGGCTGCAGATGGATCTGGATAGATTGGAGGCTTGGGCAGAGAAGTGGCAGATGAGGTTTAACACTAACAAATGTAAGCTTATGCACATGGGAAGGAATAATGCAAGTCACCAGTACATACTAAATGGTAAAACACTGGGTAACACTGACAAATGTAAGGTTATGCACATGGGAAGGAGTAATGCAGGCCAGGCTCCTTCACATCACCCTTCCTGAATTCCATTGTCCTGCTGCTTCATTAAATTAGCAGAACAACAAAAATAGCAAAAGTGCTTAATCTGGGACATAACAGACAAATGGAGCTGAACTGGCTTCTTTGACTACAATGGAGTCTGTTCAGTTTACGTTCAAGATCCTGTTTTTTATACTAGACAAGAGTCCTGCATGTATGACTTTTTTGTCTGGCAACACACTAATCAGCGAAATGCATGTAGTAATTCTTATACTGTAGGAACATAGCAGGAAATTTGGAGGGAAATGTTCCTAAGGTATTGGGGTCATCCTGTTCAGAATGTTCACCCTGCTATGTACCACCTGGTAGTATGAGTGAATAGGGGCCCTTACCACCGTTCCCTCTAAACTATATTCTCTGGAGTTGAAAGAGTTAAACATTCCAAACTTTCCCTGCCTGCCTTTGGCTGCTCCCCCGACACCGGATGTTTTCATAAGGCTCATCAATGCTCCTTAGTGTGGTCCCTACAGTCCATTAGGACACTCAATCCTCAGTAGAACAAAGATCTCCCAGTATATAGGACACTGCTTATCAATGTATCCTGGAAGGTCCATTCCGACCCATAGCGGCTATATTGTATCTAGTATTGTGTATTTTGCATTTTAAGGTGTGTTAATAAAAGTTACTTTTGGTTTTCTTCTCTCTGCTCCACTGTTGAAATTGAAAAACACTAGCTTGGGGTCTCAGTCCTCAGTTGACTGACGATATATATGTAGGGTTGCCCCCTTTTCCAACAGAAAATACCAGCCAAGTTAAGCTACACCCCAAAGGGGGTGTGATTGTTGGGGAGTGGCTTAACATGGGGTGTTAAGTCGCTGTCATACTGTGACTCACAATAATATTAATGCTTCCATTAATGCCCCCCAGTAGTATTAATGCCTTTATTAGTGCCCCCCAGTAATATTAATGCCTTCATTAGTGTCCCCAGTAATATTACTGCCGCATTAGTGCCACCCAGAATTAATAATGCCCCCATTAGTGCCCTCAGTAATAGAAAAGCCCCCATTAGTGCGCCCCAGAATTAATATTGCCCCCATTAGTGCCCCCAGTAATAGTAATGCCCCCAGAGCTAAAAATGCCACTATTAGTGCCCCCCAGTTATAGTATTGTCCCATGAGTGCGCCCCAGAAATAATGCCCCTCAGTAAGAGTAATTGCCCCATTAGTGTGCCCCAAAATGAATAATGCCCCCATTAGTGCCCTGCAAAATGAATAATACCTCGATTAGTGTCCCCAGTTATAATAATGCCCCCATTAGTGCCCCCAGTAAGAATAATGTGCCCATTAGTGCCCCCTAGTGAGAATAATGTCCCCATTAGTGCCCCAAGTAAGAATAATGACCCCATTAGTGCCCCAGTATTAATGATGCCCCTATTAGTGCCACAGTGTTAATAATGCCCCCATTAGTGCCCCAGTGTTAATAATGCCCCCATTAGTGCCCCAGTGTTAATAATGCCCCCATTAGTGCCCCCTAGTCAGAATAATGCCCCCATTAGTGCCCCCAGTAGGAATAACACCCACGAGCATCCCTAGCATCACGGGTAAAGCTAGGAGGCTCGTCCCCGTCCCTTCCTGCCATTGGCTGCTCCGCTCCGACACCGGATGTTTTCATAGGCGCCCGGGGAGGAGCAGCGGTGCGGGGACCAAGAAGGCTCACTTTATGATGTTACATCATATATGTCCTGGTTCATATTTGTATAAGTTAAACTTTGATCAGTATTAGGAGCAGCAACTATATAGAGCAGATTCAGTATATATGGTGAGCCTGCTCCAACTGAACACATTCGAGGTCTGATGGAAAGAGGTACCATATAGAGTAGGTTCCCATCCAGAAGGAGGTCACCTTGCTGTGGTGGATGGGCACAAATGTTTTGGATCAAAATATATTTCCTTATTATATATAGTGAATATAGCATTAGTTCATATATTTTATGTTTGCAGAGTGCTGTTTATTGTGTTTGCTTCTACTTTTGTAGTTTCGGTCATCGCATGTGTACCTGAACATTCACTTCATTTTAAAGGATGACTAACTTGGTCTTTCTTTTTTGGAGCCACGGACGCAGTATCCCACGGGCACGGATGTGTGGAGATAGAGTGACTTGTCTTTCGCCAATTCAGCTTAGGCTACTTTCACACTAGCGTTTTTTGCGGATGGGTCATGGATCTGCAAAGACGCTGCCGTTACAATAATACAACCAAATGCATCCGTCATGAACGGATCCGGTTGTATTTTATCTTCTGGGGGACAGTGGGGGACGGATCCGTTTTCTATTGTGTCCGAGAAAACGGTTTGGCTCTGCTTCGTCAGGCGGACAGCAAAACGCTGCAGTCAGTGTTTTGGTGTCCACCTCCAGAGCGAAATGGTGACTGATCGGAGGCAAACTGATGCATTCTGAGCGGATCCTCTTCCATTCAGAATGCATTAGGGCAAAACTGATCCGTTTTGGACCGCTTGTGAGAGCCCATGACGGATCTCAGAAACGGAAAGCCAAAACGCTAGTGTAAAAGTAGGCTTACTTTACATGTTTTTCCCCCAGTTTAGGTTTTTATTACATAACGTCTCTTCGGAGCTGTGGTGGACCCACACATATTTTATGTTTTCTGGATATTGTACTATATGATTGCATTCTCTATACTTGCATAATAACTTGGGTGTCATTGGTTTATATTATTTACGTCCAACTTAGATCTGGTCTGTCTGTGGCCATCTTTATGGTGACACCTGTCTGACTGGAGACTTCTCGTGCTTTGTGAGGAGAAACTTCACCTGTGAAGGGTGTACAGCTATTTGCCTGCACAGTAGTGGGCTTCTGACAGCAGCTCAGGGGTTAAACATAAGGGGGTGGACATAACCCCCTCAGGACTCCACGGCGTCCCGTGTGCTGTGCTCCCGCCCTGGCTTATGTGAGGGACGGTGGGAGACATGAGGGGAGGAGAGCTCGGCTGGGAGGAGGGCAGCTGCTCCTGCATTTCTTCCTCCTTCTCCTCACCATCACTCTTCAGTTCTTCTCTCGGTGCACAGCTGTACGGAGCCCGGCATACGACTGAGCCAGCCTGCGTCCTCCCGCCACTCCCTTCTGCCCTCAGCTACCTCGGAAGCCCTGGGGATTCCTGTATGTCCGCGAAGGGCAGGAAATGCAAGGAGCTGCCCTCTGGCAGGGTCAGTTTCCCGGACCTGGGGGAGCGCGGGGGATGGCTGGCAAGGAATGGAGGTCAGTGGGCGCCCCTGCCACAGCCCCAGGGAGTGCTGGTCCTACCTGCGGAGAGCAGCTCCTTCGTTGCCGGGGGGTCCCACAGTGACTGCTACCACCACCACTCTCTGTGAGTATACTTCATGTTACTACACCCCGCCATGGGTAACTATGGGGCAGCACAGTTTTCTATTGCTCCTGACCCCCTCTCATAATGAAGGGCATGCACCCCTGTTATATATGGGAGTTATAGGGGAACTTTCTTACTCTTTGCCTGGGATTTCAGTCTTATACACAGAGCTCTCTATAAAACATTGAAGCTATTACTAAACTGCCATTATGTGTGCCACAGCTGGATACAAGGGTCATCAGGAGCATGTACAGGTTCAGTGCAACGCTGGAGATAGCTGGTGGAGGTTAGGTGCAATGCTGGAGAGAGCTGGTGGAGGTTAGGTGCAATGCTGGAGAGAGCTGGTGGAGGTTAGGTGCAATGCTGGAGAGAGATCTGGTGGAGGTTGGGTGCAATGCTGGAGAGAGCTGGTGGAGGTTAGGTGCAATGCTGGAGAGAGCTAGTGGAGGTTAGGTGCAATGCTGGAGAGAGCTGGTGGAGGTTAGGTGCAATGCTGGAGAGAGCTGGTGGAGGTTAGGTGCAATGCTGGAGAGAGCTGGTGGAGGTTAGGTGCAATGCTGGAGAGAGCTGGTGGAGGTTAGGTGCAATGCTGGAGAGAGCTGGTGGAGGTTAGGTGCAATGCTGGAGAGAGCTGGTGGAGGTTAGGTGCAATGCTGGAGAGAGCTGGTGGAGGTTAGGTGCAATGCTGGAGAGAGCTGGTGGAGGTTAGGTGCAATGCTGGAGAGAGCTGGTGGAGGTTAGGTGCAATGCTGGAGAGAGCTGGTGGAGGTTAGGTGCAATGCTGGAGAGAGAGCTGGTGGAGGTTAGGTGCAATGCTGGAGAGAGAGCTGGTGGAGGTTAGGTGCAATGCTGGAGAGAGCTGGTGGAGGTTAGGTGCAATGCTGGAGAGAGCTGGTGGAGGTTAGGTGCAATGCTGGAGAGAGCTGGTGGAGGTTAGTTGCAATGCTGGAGAGATCTGGTGGAGGTCAGGTGCAATGCTGGAGAGATCTGGTGGAGGTTAGGTGCAATGCTGGAGAGATCTGGTGGAGGTTAGGTGCAATGCTGGAGAGATCTGGTGGAGGTTAGGTGCAATGCTGGAGAGATCTGGTGGAGGTTCAGTGCAATGCTGGAGAGATCTGGTGGAGGTTCAGTGCAATGCTGGAGAGAGCTGGTGGAGGTTAGGTGCAATGCTGGAGAGAGCTGGTGGAGGTTGGGTGCAATGCTGGAGAGATCTGGTGGAGGTTAGGTGCAATGCTGGAGAGAGATCTGGTGGAGGTTAGGTGCAATGCTGGAGAGAGATCTGGTGGAGGTTCAGTGCAATGCTGGGGGAGATGTGGTGGAGGTTAGGTGCAATGCTGGAGAGATCTGGTGGAGGTTCAGTGCAATGCTGGAGAGATCTGGTGGAGGTTAGGTGCAATGCTGGAGAGATCTGGTGGAGGTTAGGTGCAATGCTGGAGAGATCTGGTGGAGGTTCAGTGCAATGCTGGAGAGATCTGGTGGAGGTTAGGTGCAATGCTGGAGAGATCTGGTGGAGGTTAGGTGCAATGTTGGAGAGATCTGGTGGAGGTTCAGTGCAATGCTGGAGAGAGCTGGTGGAGATTTAGTGCAATGCTGGAGAGATCTGGTGGAGGTTAGGTGCAATGCTGGAGAGAGCTGGTGGAGATTCAGTGCAATGCTGGAGAGATGTGGTGGAGGTTAGGTGCAATGCTGGAGAGAGCTGGTGGAGGTTAGGTGCAATGCTAGAGAGCTGGTGGAGGTTCAGTGCAATGCTGGAGAGAGCTGGTGGAGGTTCAGTGCAATGCTGGAGGAGATGTGGTGGTGGTTCGGTGCAATGCTGGAGAGAGCTGGTGGAGGTTAGGTGCAATGCTGGAGAGAGCTAGTGGAGGTTAGGTGCAATGCTGGAGAGAGCTGGTGGAGGTTCAGTGCAATGCTGAGGGAAATGTGGCGGAGGTTCAGTACAATGCTGTTGGAGATCTGTAAAGGTTCAGTGCAATGCTGGGGGAGATGTGGTAGAGGTTCAGTGCAATGCTGGTGGAGATCTGTGAAGGTTCAGTGCAATGCTGGGGGAGATGTGGTAGAGGTTCAGTGCAATGCTGGTGGAGATCTGTGGAGGTTCAGTGCAATGCTGGGGGAGATGTGGTGGAGGTTCGGTGCAATACTGGGGGAGATGTGGTGGAGGTTCGGTGCAATACTGGGGGAGATGTGGTGGAGGTTCAGTGCAATGCTGGGGGAGATGTGGTGGAGGTTCGATGCAATGCTGGAGGAGATGTGGTGGAGGTTCGGTGCAATGCTCAGTGAGATGTGGTGGAGGTTCGGTGCAATGCTGGGTGAGATGGGGTGGAGGTTCGGTGCAATGCTGGAGAGAGCTGGTGGAGGTTCAGTGCAATGCTGAGGGAGATGTGGCGGAGGTTCAGTGCAATGCTGGTGGAGATCTGTGGAGGTTCGGTGCGATGCTGGGGGAGATGTGGTGGAGGTTCAGTGCAATGCTGGGGGAGATGTGGTGGAGGTTCGGTGCGATGCTGGGGGAGATGTGGTGGAGGTTCGGTGCAATGCTGGAGGAGATGTGGTGGAGGTTCGGTGCAATGCTGGAGAGAGCTGGTGGAGATTCAGTGAAATGCTGGAGAGATCTGGTGGAGGTTAGGTGCAATGCTGGAGAGAGCTGGTGGAGATTCAGTGCAATGCTGGAGAGATCTGGTGGAGATTCAGTGCAATGCTGGAGAGATGTATCTTACACCTCCATCTGTGTATCTTCTGACTTGGAGGTGTAATGTAAGGTCGTCCTCCGTAGGCAGCCATTCACATTCAGGACTTCACAAAGCCCAATTCTGCCATTCTGAGATTTGGCTCCTGGGAATCAAATAACCAAATTACGATGCAGAAATGTCAGCCGGACGGTCTCTTAGCTTCGCCCGGGTAAGGTCCTCGGGGATTTCTGCTGTTACAGGATGGGAACTGAAACCTTTTTCTACTTTCCGAATCTGTCTGATTTGTACGGGTTCTGCACTTCGTGGCTCTGTGTCTGGTCATCTAGATCATAGATGGTTTGGATCTGGATTTCTATGCATTGTCGGGAATATTCGGGGATCTGTTATTCAGTTGATGGTCTCACATTTATTTAACCTATATATTATACCGTCCAGTATCTATATCCATCAATGATCATATCGTGTATATATATATATAAGGTTTGGTGGTCGTGTATTGTATGTTACTTCTCATTTCTGTAAAGGTTTGGATGGTCATATACTATATATTATATACTATGTACAGTTTTTGATGCTCCTATATCGAGTCTCATTTCTGTAACGGTTTGGATGGTCATATACTATATATTGCTTTTAATTTATGTACATGTTTGGATGGTCATGTCAACAACCAGCATACGGTACGTCTCCAAGGATGATCTCAGAAGCTTCTTGGTGGCCATATATATACATTAGTCTAAAAAACAGATGATTTGAAACCAAACAAACGCTCATTGGATGAAATGTAGCCGACCAATGATAGACCATTATCAGTGGAAAAGTTTGCGTCCGATACTCAGTTGAAAGATCTTTCATTCAAAGAACGATCATTCGTTCCCAAAAAAAGAAATTTTCTTTGAAAGAAGGTTCCCGGAGAGATCTTCGGTCCCTGGCTGTTTTTCATTGAACATGTATGGGCAGATTGAACAGTTGTAACGTCCAGTATGGAGTAAAATGTTGACATGGGGACGTTCCTGTGAAAGGAACGTTCACCAGATGTTTGTTCAACCAACTTCCATCGAATGTGTATGGCCACCCTTAGACGTCTATGTTCATTGGTTTTACTGTAGGTGTGGGTTTCTCTATGATAGTTATTTACTGGGGTAGATTGCAGGGGGAATATTACATTTCACCTGTGAAATCTTGGGAGATTCTATGAGCAGTAGACTCTATCCTTAAGACATCTCACTTTCTCCAACCCCAGCCCTCAGGTCTGTCAGTGTGTGGATGCAGAGAAAGGAACGTGTGCCAGTTCTATCTGCCATCTGCTCCACAGTCCATACAGTATCGGTTACAGTATACTATGATTTTTACTCCGGGTGCCTACATTAGTCAGTCAGCGGCAGACATGGTCTTTGTGTGTTTGTGGCAGAGTAGTACTCCTATGTCATTACAGTCAGCCATTAATAGTGCCCTTGTGTCCACTGTACATTGTGCCCTGTTAGTAAGAACGTAGTCATAATCCCAAATTCCCAGTGTATTTCACTGATTGACTGGGTCATTCGTATATCAGATAGATGTTCTTGTGTAAAGTGTGACCCATAGAGGCGTCCCTCATAGCTAGCTACTATAGGCCCAGTGTCATCGAGAAGTCCATCTTAGGCTACTTTCACACTAGCGTTTGGGCTTTCCATTTGTGAGATCCGTTCAGGGCTCTCAGAAGCGGTCCAAAACGGATCAGTTTTTCCCTAATGCATTCTGAATGGAAAAGGATCCGCTCAGAATCCATCAGTTTGCCTCCGATCAGTCTCCATTCTGCTCTGGAGGCGGACACTGCTGCCTGCGGCGTTTTGCTGTCTGCCTGACGAAGCGGAGCCAAACCTCCTGGCACATAATGTAAGTCAATGGGGACGTTTTCTCTGACACAATCTGGCACGATAGAAAACGGATCCGTCCCCCACTGACTTTCAATAGTGGTCATGACGGATCCGTCATGGCTATAGAAGGCATAATACAACCGGATCCGTTCATGACGGATGTATGCGGTTGTATTATTGTAACAGAAGCGTTTTTGCAGATCCATGACGGAGTGTGAATGTAGCCTTAGTTAGGTCTTGGGTCCACTATGTTGTCCATAGCATGGGATGTGATGTGAATTGTCTTGCTCTCCTGTCCTGGCATAGCAGTATGGCGGCGGGTATGTGTACAAGCTCCCACCAATTTTCATTTTTGATTTTAAAGGGGTTATCCAAGACTTATAAAGACCTTCCATACTTACCCGGTCCCCGTCACTGGGTCCAGTGTCTGTCGCTCCCAGGGTGGCTCTTCCTTTCCCTGCAGCACTGAAAACATATCCGTCAACGGGGCACACATGACCGCTGCAGCCAATGACAGGCCGCAGCAGTGACCTGCTCCCCTTGTGTCAAGTGACCAGTTGTTGTGACACACTGTGGCCTTTGGCTGGAGCAGTCACGTGTTCCCCCGTCAACTGATGTTTTCAGTACTGCAGGGAGAAGAAGAATCAGCCCCGGAGCGTTAGACCCTGAACCCAGGTAAGTGTGATCTCCACCGTCGGTCAGCCACTCTGGCGGGTCTGTATTAGGCCTTATTCACACGTCCGTAGTGTTTTGCGGATCCGCAAAACACCTTGCCACCAGCCCTATAGAGATACCTATACTTGTCCGCAATTGCGGGCAAGAATAGGACATGCTCTATATTTTTGCGGAGCCACCGTCCGGAAGATCGGCAGCGCGCTCCGCAAATGCGGATGCGGAGAGCACAGTGTGTGCTCTCCGCATCCATCTCGTCCCCATTCAAAATGAATGGGTGGAACGGGTGCGGACGTAGATTGTGGACGTGTAAATTAGGCCTTAGTCCATAGCTTGTTTTTAGTCCATTGTCCATGTATTCACATTCTCGATGGTTTTATATTTCATTTGAAGGTTTCAGAATTGCATAAATTTGCATTTACAACGACGATTAAACATTTTACTATAACTATCATAGCATATTGCTTGAGTGTTACTGAATTTATTGTGGATTATAAAGAGTACTTGCTTTAAACTTGAGCAGCTAGTCCCCGAGGACCAACATTTCTCCCATTAGAAAATGAAGCTAAATGAGCAGTACTGGGTCTGCTGTGTGTCAGTCCTCTTATCTTTCTGTCTAGTAATTAAGTAATTATCTGGGTAATAATGTACAGTATATGCCGTGTGACCTTAGAGTTAGCAACAGCGCCCTCTGCTGTACAGATAGTGATGCTCTCAGCGCTGGTGAATGACAGGGAATATCTTTATCTAGAGTTTTTGTGCTTTGACTTCATGTGGTTGAACAGCGATGATAAAAATATATTTATAACTATATAACCTTTGCTCCTCTAAACAGATGATTTCATACAACACAGATTAAGCAGCTATGTTATAATTGCAAATAATAAATACTAATGGGTTCTAGCAAATAGAGATGAACAGATTTCTTGAAATTCATTTTGGGTCCCATTCTGACGAATCGGTTGGCAGATCCTATTCAGGTATGAATACATTTGACCCGAATCCGATAGGCCCAAGTCCCCCGACACTGAGGACTGTACCGCAGCCCTCTCAAGCTCTTAAGACAGCATTAGTTTCCATTCACACATGCGCAAAAGGGATCCGGATCCGTTTCTCAACATTGCGCAACGGATCCGGACCCATTCATTTTTAATGAGGCCGGAAAAGATGTGCTGTCCGCATCTGCACTTCCGTTTCGCACCCGCACTTCCAAGAACATGTTATTTTCCGGGAACATGTTATTTTCTTGTCCGCAGACACGGACAAGAAAAGGCATTTCTATTTAAAGTGGTGGCCATGTGCAGTCCTCAAAATGCGGAACGCACTTGGCCGGTGTCCGTGATTTGCGGACTTATGAATGGAGCCTTAGTAATATCAGAGTGACAGTGACCTTGATGGCTATGGGCTACAAACTGCCCGTTTAATAGCATATTGCACGGTCTGGTTTTAGTTTTGTCATCTCTGTCTTCTCTCTGTAAAATGTTTGTCTGCTGTTTGAGAGATTCGTCTGAATTGAATCAGAAAAAATTCATATTTGGGTGGAATTCAGATTTTCTGGGGAATTCAAGATAACTTTGGAATCAATTTGCTCATCTCTGTTTTCAAACTATGGAATTTCCTTATTGTAAGAAAACAGGTTCCGTGTGTGTATGCTTGTATTTCCGTCACTTCTCCCAAGAGCTCCCGGAGAGTCTAATACCTGGTACTGCTGTAAATACTATTAATACTACTGCTGCTACTATTACTAACGTCTTTATGTGCGAACCTCGGACGGCAGGGCTCCAAAGAAAGTATTTCTTTACTATTTCTTTTACATTTCAATGCTAGTTTGTCTTCTGTTGCTATACATAATACTGCATGCGGCAGGTCAATCCAGCGAGCTATCCTCCGGATCAGGCATAGCCAGATAGTGTCGCACGCCCACTGGACCCCATAGACTATAAAGGGATCTGGCGGGAATCTGGTCACCCCCCGGCATTTGGTTGGACAAATATTGCTTTGCACGACAGTTTCTGTCCAGCCGATATAGTTATAGCAAGAATACAGTTCTACTTGGGTTAAAATACTGAAAAAAAATTGAATTCTTTTTTGTTCATAGCCATATTTAAACTTTTTTTCAGTTATCTGTACGGAGCTTTGTACGGAGCTTTGCGGGGCGAACTGTACTTTTCAGTTATACCATTTTGGGGTGTGTATGACTTTTTGATAATTTTTTATTTAATTTGTGGGGGAGGTGAAGTGACCAAAAAAGGGCGAATCGGCCATTTAGATTTTTTTTTCTATTTTGCCGTTTGCAGTGCAGGATAAATATTTATATATATCCACCGATCGCTGCTAGGGGGAGCCATTGCAGGCTCGGGAGCCTGCATTCACGGGTTTTAGTGCTTTCAAATGCCGTGGTCATGTTTGATGGATTAAATGTGTGCCATCTATGTTAGTCTCGATCACAGACTTAAGCCCTGGGTGTCTGCTGTTTAAAACCCGTATGGCACCAGCTGCACTCATAAGAGGGCGCCATCTTTAAAGACCCGCCCACCGCTGTGCATGTGCAGCGCTGTGCGGGAAGGTGCTAATGTATAGTAAACATATATACCACATATTTTAGCATTTGCATTTATAGGGAATCTGTTACAACAAATTTGGACTATTATCTGCAGTAAAACATGAGTGGTATTTCATATACAGAGCCCAGATCGATGTACTGCCATAATGGAGAGGACCCCTATGCGCCTGCACAGCAATCATGACAAAGTCTTTCAGTGCAGCTCTGAGCACTAACAGCGTGGGAAAGAGGGCAGTAGGAAAATAAAAAATAGCAATCTGGAATCCTTATTTGCAGTAATATGCATGTATTACTAGGTTCCCTTTAAAACACCTTTTATTGGGAAATCAGTAGAAGCTTTTGCCTTCATACAGTCTGATCTAGTAGTAGTTGTTGTTCACCAAGCATCTATTTTTCCCAGGCAGGAAACTGAAAATGTGATATTGTTGAAAATGGCCATCTATTCAAAGAAATAGTCTATATTGAAGAAAAGTCTATATGGAATTGTCCAAAACTATCAGAAAATGCAAGGAAATGGAGTCACCGCATGAAAACAGTGAATCATAAATTGTGATTTTGAGATCTTTACTTGTTGAAAATAAATTTCTTTAAGGACACCTATGTCTCATAAGTTGATTTCAGTCACTGCCATATAACAACCTGACCTGAACCGCAGGTAAATGTCCACACGGCAACTTTATTGTATCCGTATTAGCCTATATAACTACTGAGTGACTGGTTTATTGAGCTTTATGTCCCCCCATTGTCAATGGAATGGACCGATCCCCTGGACACAAGTATCACTATGCGCCGATTAAGTCCCTCTTCCTGTTCTATTTTGATTGCAAGCTCTTATGGGCAAGGTCCTCTCTCCATTTGCCTCACTGTCTAATGCTTGTTTGTTATATCTACATTGTTGTTTCTCCACATGTAAATCAATTGATTTTGATTGTTGATACTATAAAAAAGAGAGAGAGAGCGAGTATTACATGTCTTAACTGAAAAAATACCCTAGACATAAGAGAGCACGCCAAAAGCCAAATTCCTTCACTCACTGTCAAATTATTTAAATGCAAGATATGAACAAACATATTGATACACACTATTTAATTATTAAATTCAGGTGTTTCATTCACTCCTATTGCCACAGGTGTATAAAATCCAGCACCTAGTCATGCAGTCTGCCTTTACTTACGTTGGTGAAAGAATGGGGGTCTAAAAAGCTCACTGAATTCTTCTATACCTCTATATTTATATCATACTGAATATTTATAATAAACTACCATATTTTTAAATCAATATTTCTAATCAGCATTTTCCAGTGCCTAGATAAGTGAGTGCCCTCCACAACTACTTCTCTCTTATTGATTTACTCTTTTGGGTAAGGGTGTCACCCAAGGAGAGAGCACCACTACCATGTGTATCAGTGGGTGAGCCATTGTACCTTATTTTGTCTTGCAAACCTTATATTCACCCCACAATCGAGCTCCCTACTGATATAACATGGATATCTGGAGTCATATGGAAAGCAAATGCAAGAAGGTGGATATGTACATTTTTGAAAACACTGAACTACCAGGAAACATAATTAGAAATACTAGTGAACTATTTAAAGATCTAGAAAAATTACTTTACAGACAACTCAGACAAAAATGGGAGATCAGATCCCTGAACCGCTATCTAGAGAGTGGAATAATCCCCAAAGGTTTACAACTCACTAAAGAGCCAGCACAAGATCTATATAGTGAGGATTTCTCAAAAGAATGGAACACATTCCTAAACATACAATCACGTACCTTGATACAAATGATAATTAAAAGACGAACACAGATCTCTGAACAAATTACAACTGAAATTGTCAAATTAAAAGAAAAAATAGACACACTACCACATGATGAGGAGTACAATAAGTGGCAAGAATGGATCTGCAAGGGACTAGACAACCTAGAAAGAGAGATAGTATCTAAAAAAACGAAGAAACTAAAAACTCAGACAACAAGAGAGACATATAATATGAGCAATAGCATTAACACTCCGACCATACTAAGGGAAGAACTAGAAGAGAGACCAAACAGACATGTAAATCATGATCAGAAACAATACGAAAGTAATATTCCGACCTATAACCGCTATGAATTCTTGACAAATCAACATTTTTTAGATCAGACCCCACCCGACCACAGAGCAAGGAACAGAGACAACCCGAGATCCCCAACAGAGAGAAACATGAGAACACCTTGACCACACGATTACAACCTACGACACAAACGTCAGAGATATTCAATCAGCCCAGAGAGAAAATCCCCTGTGAGATACACACACAATCACCACCAACAGACAAGGAAACAGGGAACACAGAATCAAAGAGACAAAATGACAAACGAAAGAATATACGAAGGGGAAGGTATAGTCACAAAAAACACACGGAGAACACACGACACACGGATATGACACATGACACAATAGTCAATTTGAGTAAAATAACACTCTCTGTAACACAAAAACCTTTTAAATAAGGGTCTAAAATTTTCACCCACCACTACCTTGGACAAATTCAGCACTTATATAGGCATTGAAAAATTTATTAGGAAAATCTGTCTCAAAAAATATTTTTTAAAAAACCCCATCACCAAAAACTTAGAACAGACCACCACTGAATACACCCACACAACACTCAAAGAAAAATCTAAAAAATTCCCCCGACATGAAATTAGTCAAGAATTTCGAAAGAATATCGAATCAGATATAAGAAGATTGAACAGTAAAAAAACGGTTAGGAAAAATCTGACCAATCAGGAAATGAAAGCAGGAAATGAAACAACTGCAAACCCAACATGATATAATTATAAGACCAGCCGATAAAGGGGGAGCAATAGTGATACAAAGCATGGAGAATTATGACAAAGAATGCATGAGACAATTATCTATGACTGATACATATAAAAAACTCAAGAGATCCCACCCAAGACTTCCAGAAAGAACTAGCGGAATACTGCAAAACAGGTCTAGAACAAAAAATCTTTCTAGAACGAGAATACAACTACATCATAAACAGTCCAAAATGACTACCCGTATTCTATTGTCTTCCAAAAATACATAAGAACCATGACAACCCACCAGGTCGTCCAATAATATCAGGTATAGGATCTATCACATCCAACCTATCACAGTATATCGACAGACTATTACAACCGGTAGTCAAACAAATTCCATCATACATTAAAGACACCACTGACATTATATCAACCCTTGAAAAAATAGATTTTGGTGAAGAATGGCTGTTGGGGACTATGGATATTACCTCCCTCTATACCATCATCGATCATGAACAAGGGGTGAAAGCCCTAGAATCACAATTAATAAAACACAGCCAACTAAAGAAAGAACAAATCAACTTTCTAAAAGAAGGAGTAAAACATATTCTGACACATAACTATTTCTCATATGAATCAACATTTTACCTACAGGAAAGGGGCACCGCCATGGGTACCAGGTTCGCCCCCAGTTACGCCAACCTCTTTTTGGCGGAATGGGAGGAAAAAACCATCACCCCATTCCTGGGGACGGACCTGGTACTCTGGCGACGTTACATCGACGATATAATCTTTATATGGAAAAATACAGAAGAAAGCCTACAAAATTTCCTAAGTCACATAAACAACAATGACAGAAACCTTACCTTCTCCACCAATACAAGTAAGACTAATGTCGAATTTCTAGACCTAAAGATTTCCACTTCAGAACACAAACTTATCTGTACCACATATCGAAAACCCGTAATGAAAAATGGATACATTTTATACTCAAGCTGTCATCTCCCAAGATGTCTAACCAATATCCCTACCAGTCAATTTAGGCGATTAAAAAGAAATTGTACACTAAACGAAGATTTTGAAAAAGAAGCCATTGAACTCAAACAACAACTTGAAGCTAAAAAATATCCAACAAAAGTGATAGAATCATCCCTGAACAAAGTAAGAGATATGAAAAGAGAGGACTTCTTCACAGATAAAACAACAACCAAACAAGAAAACAATACAAGTCTGATCCTCCCCTACAATAGCCAATACAAAACAATAGATAAGATCATTAATACCCACTGGCACCATCTACTAAAAGACAAAATAATAGGCCCAACACTAACTACCAGACCATTGATCACATATATCCGAGCACCTTCTAATTGCACCATCAGTGAGAAAAACAAAATATTCAGGCACAAAACATAACTGGCTATTATCAAAAGGTTTTCACAGATGTGGCTCCTGCAATAACTGTAGAACTACTGAATTTCAGAAAAAAACTACAGAAATAAATAAAATTAGGGAGACACTATCATGCAACTGATCAGACATCATTTATATCTTACAATGTCCGTGCAATAAACAATACATTGGACGTACCAAGAGAACACTAAAAACCCGCATAGCCGAACACATTTACAATATCAAAAAAGGCCTAGAGACCCATTCCCTATCATCCCACTACAAACATTTCCACAACAAGGACCCCTGTACCCTACAGTTTGCGGCCTTAGAGAAAATTAAGAAACCATGGCGAGGTGGAGATCACATAGCTAACATGTCGAGAGCTGAATCCAAATTCATATTTGAATTTGACACCATCATACCAAAAGGCCTAAATGCTGAAATGGAGTTATTTGGATTTCTATGATCCAAAAAGGGGGGCCCGTCGCTGGGGGACGAGGAGTCGACTGCCCGGCTGTCTACCAGCGCGTCGACTCCCCCCTTCCCTGCCGACTGACCTCCCCCCCCCCCCCTCTCCAATCAAATCAAAAATTACCAATTAAAAATTAAATTTAAATCTAAAATTAAAACATAATAAACATACACTACATATCACAATATGATCAACACAACACCCCGAACAATTAATCAGACTTTTGATGGTATACACCCTGATTATTTGAATGAATGAATTTCTTTCTCCACCCCAATGATGACATCACTGACCAATAAACCTCAGAGACTATAAAAGACCTTCAAAATACGATAACTGGTACCCACTGAAGAAGGGACTGTGTGTCCCGAAACGCGCTTGGGCTGTACCAGTACCGGAGGACCTACGGACCACAAGTGACATCCAGACCCCAGGAGCGCTCTAATACACCGTGCACAGTGTATCTGATGCGAAAACAGACCGCATCATTATCCACTACCACCATCTATCTCCACGTGTGACGCCGACCTGAAGCTCAGCAGGCGGGAAAGATTGGGACTCTGAGCGCTCACAAGCCTCGAGCGTTTACTGCGCGCATCAACACAGAACGAATATCGGCACTTTGAAGATTGGTAACGTAGCCAGTGTAGCACCCGACCAAATATTGATATTGTTATAGAGCTAACAAGCGGTTTGGAAACTTTATTGTGCTATTTTACCTAACGGCTGACCCGATAAGTATACTAATAAGGGGATACAAGTACCGTTACCAATAAATACTACCGCCAAAGTGTACTCTACTGCTGTTCTGCACTCATATTAAGACCAGCTACGCTGTTGAGGAGAAATACAGCCTCCGTACTATTTAATATAACACCCTATCGAGTGGTGACCCATCCCTACATATTCAGCAACTTTTCCAAGACACTATGAACTTTTTGGGACTCATCTAAAAAGAACTACATCATTACATATGGATTACTATTGACTATTTTAGCTGGACAATCTGAGCACACATAAGGAATCAACTACTTTTCCGCTATATTAACACTTTGTTGTGTGGTCAGGAGATATAATTTTGATACCCCTCCTATCCCTCCCACACAAAATTAATTAATTAATTTTTTTATGTATTATATTTTTTCTATTTTTTAATTTTTATGGAATTATTTTTTATGTGTAAACTTCTGTTAAGAAATATTTTGGGTATATCCTATTATCTATTTGCCGGATCCGTTTTTCTTCTATACCTCTATATTTATATCATACTGAATATTTATAATAAACTACCATATTTTTAAATCAATATTTTTAATCAGAATTTTCCAGTGCCTAGATAAGTGAGTGCCCTCCACAACTACTTCTCTCTTAATGATACTGTAATAAGATGCCACCATTACAACAAGTCAGTTTGTGACATTTCTCCCTTACTAGCATGGCCGGTTTTAGACAAAATGTGGCCCTGGGCAAAATCAATTGTGGGGCCCCAAGTCCTGTAATAATGTACTTACAACACAGATACATTCTGTTGATTTTGGTCCTCCCTCACAGATTTACACCCCATAAGGCTCCTCACACAGATCTGCACCCTCATGGCCCCAAAATACACCACATACTCACTACCCTCACAGCAATAAGTTTCCCTCACTCACGGCATTTGAGAGTGTTAAAAACTGGAAGCATGGGCTTCCTCTTCAGGCGCGCTTTCCCCCAGCGGAGATTGGGGAAAGCACCCTGTTCTATAAAAAGGCCGCAGCCTGTACTAGGCTTCCAGGCTCATTGTTAGTATATCCCAGTTTAGCACAACAAGTAGAATAGATAAGGCGCACTCACCATCCCTTCAAAGTCTTCTTTATTGCAGAGAACAAATAGATATACAGGGGGACTCACATGGACAGCAAATTCACCGAAAACAGCGACGGCCGTTTCGCGGACTCACCGCTTCATCCGGCTGTTCAGTCATACAAAAGACCGCGCCCGCGCTGGTTATATGCGTCACTGCCGGTGGGGCTTGACCTGCCCATCACCTGGCAGCCAGGGACGCTCAACAAACAGCGCCTGCGCTAAAATAGTGATTCAAAGGAAACATATTAAAAACAAACAAATGAGCAGCATATTGAATAAATATACAAAGGGATGCGGTAGGTCGCAGTAAATCGCGATCAAATTCATTCCTACCGCGTACACCTTAAACAACGATGGAACGGGTATCAGGTGTCCCTACATGAGCAGAGACGCGAAAATTCCGGATGCGAAAAATTCCTGCGGTAGCCGCAAACAAAGCTCATCGTGTCATGTGAACATCGACAGGTCGTTGCGTTTGTTCAAACCCAAAGGACCTGTGGCATCAGCTTTTATGATAAACATCGCTTCCTTTTGTAGCAGTGAGCGATGCCTATCCCCTCCATGAACTGGTGGGGGTACATGCTCCAAACCTGCAAACCTCAGCACGTTCGCATCTCCTCCATGCCGATGTTTCACATGTTCGATTAAGCGGGTGCATCCTTTTCCTGTGTGGATGGAATTTCGATGTTCGCGTATGCGTTCCAATAGGGACCTCTTGGTTTTCCCTATATAGAAGGCATCGCAGACGCAAATAACTACGTAAACCACAAAGGTTGTCCTGCACGTAATGAACTGACTAACATAATGTTCAATACCTCCAAAAAACAAATGGCGCCCTCGCAACATATAGCTACATAGTGAACAGTTTCCACAACGGTAATTCCCCAAAGGCTTTCTAAGTGACAACCAATCCTTTTCCTTATGTGTGCTAAACCTACTGCGTACTAGCACATCTCTAAATGTACGGCATCTCCTGAATGTTACGATAGGTTTTGGGGAGTTGGGTCAGTGACTGAACCCTTGTCGAGGTACCTTGACTGGCTGCTGCGTCCTATTTTGTGTAGGTTCCCCACGTATCTAGGTGACACCAACGACTTCCTCAGGGCATTGGAGGATTTTCAGTGGCGTGATGGTTGGAGTTTGGTGTCCCTGGACGTGGTGAGCCTATACACTCGTATCCCACAACGGATGGGAGTTGACGCAGTTCTCGAGCTCATCGAACACACCGGTAGGGACCCATTATTTGGGGAATTCATAGAGGAGTCTCTATTGTTTGTCCTGGAGAACAATGTCTTCCAGTTCAATGACCAATGGTTTATGCAAATTTTTGGGACAGCCATGGGGACGCCCGTCTCGTGTACTTTTGCGAATATTTTTTTAGGTAGGTTTGAGGACAAGTTCATTTTTTCTACTTTGAATCCCTTCCTCAGTTCCATCTGTATGTTCTTGCGCTACGTGGATGATATCTTCATGGTGTGGTCGGGGACGCAGGAGCAGTGTGAGCAATTTGTGGCACATCTCAACAGTGTGAACAACATGAACATGATGTTCACCCTCAATTTTGGGGGGTCGTCCATTGAGTTCTTGGATGTCCGCGTAACTGTAGTAGATGGTGCCTTGAGTACCGAAGGGTACCGAAAGCCCACTGCGACCAATACCCTGCTGCACCGTGAGAGCTATCATCCACGTAGCGTGAAGGAATCTGTCCCGTATGGACAATTTCTAAGACTCAGGCGTATAAACAGCCAGGATGATACTTTTTTGAGACAGTCTGAGGAATTGAAGAATAGGCTGATTCAGCGTGGGTATCAAGTGAAGCAGCTGGAAAGAGCCTTGGAAAAAGCGGTGGGTCACACGCAGAAATCGCTGCTAGCGAGAGGAGGTCGCAAGAAGAAGGTACTAGAGGGAGGTCAGAGTAGGTTCGTGTTCATATTTAAACATAGTCCAATGGCGGACAATATAAAGAAATGTATCCTGAGCAATTGGGAGATTCTAAGGTCTGAGGAGAGTCTGAAGGAGGTAGTAGATCAAAAACCTATCGTAACATTCAGGAGATGCCGTACGTTTAGAGATGTGCTAGTACGCAGTAGGTTTAGCACACATAAGGAAAAGGATTGGTTGTCACTTAGAAAGCCTTTGGGGAATTACCGTTGTGGAAACTGTTCACTATGTAGCTATATGTTGCGAGGGCGCCATTTGTTTTTTGGAGGTATTGAACATTATGTTAGTCAGTTCATTACGTGCAGGACAACCTTTGTGGTTTACGTAGTTATTTGCGTCTGCGATGCCTTCTATATAGGGAAAACCAAGAGGTCCCTATTGGAACGCATACGCGAACATCGAAATTCCATCCGCACAGGAAAAGGATGCACCCGCTTAATCGAACATGTGAAACATCGGCATGGAGGAGATGCGAACGTGCTGAGGTTTGCAGGTTTGGAGCATGTACCCCCACCAGTTCATGGAGGGGATAGGTATCGCTCACTGCTACAAAAGGAAGCGATGTTTATCATAAAAGCTGATGCCACAGGTCCTTTGGGTTTGAACGAACGCAACGACCTGTCGATGTTCACATGACACGATGAGCTTTGTTTGCGGCTACCGCAGGAATCGCGATTTTGGCCGGATCGCGATTTTTCGCATCCGGAATTTTCGCGTCTCTGCTCATGTAGGGACACCTGATACCCGTTCCATCGTTGTTTAAGGTGTACGCGGTAGGAATGAATTTGATCGCGATTTACTGCGACCTACCGCATCCCTTTGTATATTTATTCAATATGCTGCTCATTTTTTGTTTTTAATATGTTTCCTTTGAATCACTATTTTAGCGCAGGCGCTGTTTGTTGAGCGTCCCTGGCTGCCAGGTGATGGGCAGGTCAAGCCCCACCGGCAGTGACGCATATAACCAGCGCGGGCGCGGTCTTTTGTATGACTGAACAGCCGGATGAAGCGGTGAGTCCGCGAAACGGCCGTCGCTGTTTTCGGTGAATTTGCTGTCCATGTGAGTCCCCCTGTATATCTATTTGTTCTCTGCAATAAAGAAGACTTTGAAGGGATGGTGAGTGCGCCTTATCTATTCTACTTGTTGTGCTATATTGCTTCTGTTGAGGCTAGCACCCCGATCCCAGGACTGTCGGATGAGGCCGTAGTGGAGTCCTCACACGTGTTATACAGGCATAGGGCAGTGCCCTCGTTCATTCTTTTTGACTATATCCCAGTTTAGGCCACTAGATGGCAGCACTAAACTGTACTATAGTGATTTCTATACAGAATAATGGAGCAACTTACATCTGATGATTGAAAGTTGTGGTCCACTTGGGGGACTTAACAAAAAGAAAAAAAAAAAGTTTTGAAAATATAAAAACAAACTTAAAAATTAAAATCACCCCCCGTTCCTCAAAATAAAAAGAAACAAAAAAATAGCATTATGGGCATCGCTGCGTGCGAAAATGCCCATACTATTATATATTTTTATATATATATATATATATATATATATATATATATAAAAGTTACCCCATATGGTATATGACGTAACAGAAATAAATAAAAAAAAAGGCTGAATCGCCATTTTTTCATCACTTTATTTCCCAAGAAAATTGAATTTTGCCCATTTTTAAGATTCAAAACCTTATACCAGTGATGGCGAACCTTTTAGAGACCGAGTGCCCAAACGGCAACCTAAAACCCACTTATTTATTGCGAAGTGCCAACACGGCAATTTACACTGAACACTACAGTCCAATATAGTACAGGGTGGGCCATTTATATGGATACACCTTAATAAAATGGGAATGGTTGGTGATATTAACTTCCTGTTTGTGGCACATTAGTATATGTAGGGAGGGGTGGACTTTTCAAGATGGGTGCTGACCATGGTGGCCATTTTGAAGTCGGCCATTTTGAATCCAACTTTTGTTTTTTCAATAGGAAGAGGGTCATGTGACACATCAAACTTATTGGGAATTTTACAAGAAAAACAATGATGTGCTTGATTTTAATGTAACTTTATTCTTTCATGAGTTATTTACAAGTTTCTGACCACTTATAAAATGTGTTCAATGTGCTGCCCATTTTGTTGGATTGTCAATGCAACCCTCTTCTCCCACTCTTCATACACTGATAGCAACACCGCAGGAGAAATGCTAGCACAGGATTCCAGTATCCGTAGTTTCAGGTGCTGCACATCTCATATCTTCACAGCATAGACAATTGCCTTCAGATGACCCCGAAGATAAAAGTCTAAGGGGGTCAGATCGGGAAACCTTGGGGGCCATTCAACTGGTCCACGATGACCAATCCACTTTCCAGGAAACTGTTCATCTAGGAATGCTCGGCCCTGACACCCATAATGTGGTGGTGCACCATCTTGCTGGAAAAACTCAGGGAACGTGCCAGCTTCAGTGCATAAAGAAGGAAACACATCATTATGTAGCAATTTTGCATATCCAGTGGCCTTGAGGTTTCATTGATGAAGAATGGCCCCACTATCTTTGTACCCAATATACCACACCATACCATCAATTTTTTTGTTCCAACAGTCTTGGAGGGATCTATCCAATGTGGGTTAGTGTCAGACCAATAGCGGTGGTTTTGTTTGTTAACTTCACCAGTCACATAAAAGTTTGCCTCATCACTGAACAAAATATTCTGCGTAAACTGAGGGTCCTGTTCTAATTTTTGTTTTGCCCATTCAGCAAATTCAGTGCGCCGATCTGGGTCATCCTCGTTGAGATGCTGCAGTTGCTGGAGTTTGTAAGGGTGCCATTTGTGAGTAGCTAATATCCGCCGAAGGGATGTTCGAGTAATGCCACTCTCCAGTGACATGTGGCGAGTGCTAAGCTGTGGGCTCTTGCTGAATGAAGCTAGGACAGCCACTGCTATTTCTTCATTAGTGACATATTTCATGCGTCCACATTTTGGCAAATCCAACACTGAACCAGTTTCACGAAACTTAGCAAACAGTTTGCTAACTGTAGCATGGGAGATGGGTGGTCTCGTAGGGTGCCTTGCATCGAAATCTGCTGCAATGACCCGGTTACTGCGTTCACCAGACATCAACACAATTTCTATCCGCTCATCACGTGTTAACCTTGGCGACATGTCAATGGCTGTAAACAAAGAGAAACTTGTAAATAACTCATGAAAGAATAAAGTTATGTTAAAACCAAGCACACCATTGTTTTTCTTGTGAAATTCCCAATAAGTTTGATGTGTCACATGACCCTCTTCCTATTGAAAAAGCAAAAGTTGGATTCAAAATGGCCGACTTCAAAATGGCCGCCATGGTCACCACCCATCTTGAAAAGTTTCCCCCCTCACATATACTAATGTGCCACAAACAGGAAGTTAATATCACCAACCATTCCCATTTTATTAAGGTGTATCCATATAAATGGCCCACCCTGTATATCTTCCATATACTTAGTTATTTATCTATAAAAGCCTGCCTACATTCAGTGCACTGCCTGTGCTGATGAATGACAGGAAAAGTCAAAAGCATATTGGTAGACCATAGACTTTATTCAGGGTGCGGGTGCCCACAAAGAGGGCTCTGAGTGCCGCCTCTGGCAGCCGTGCCATAGGTTCGCCACCACTGCCTTATACCTTTTGTTTGCTACACTTTTGCATCTACTGTAGATGCAGAAGTGTAGCAAACCAAAGGCACCTTATTGAATCCTAAAAATGTCTGAGAACGAAATTGTTTGTTCATGATCATCATCTAACAAACTAGCCAACATTAACATTGCATATTTTATGTGGAGCTAAAATTTATGGTTTTTCAGAAGCACAAACAGGAAATGATGCAGACAAATGAAAACCGTATGAGAATGCGTGATTGTACACTGTTAACCATTGTTTGTCTCCCTACTGATGATGACTGCCATGTAAACAGCAATTAACTAGCTCCAATCAACATGATAATCAACATTTTTTCCAGAAATCTGCCCATATTAAAGTACCTTAAAAGGCATCTGTCAGCAGATTTGTCCCTATGAAGCTGGCTAACCTGTTTCATATGCGCTTGGCAGCTGACGACATCTGCGTTGGTCCCTTGGTCATATGTGTCCACATTTGGACACATTTGGAGAAAAAATGATGTTTTAATATATGCAAATGAGCCTCCAGGAGCAACAGGGGCGTTACATTTACACCTAGAGGCTCTGCGCTCTTTGCAACTGCTGCATCCTCTGCACTTTGACAGGGCCGGGCTTGATGATATTCTCACTGCCAGGCCCTGTCAATCGAAGTGGAGAGGATGCAGCAGTTGTAGAGAGCCGAGCCTCTGATTGTAATGGCAACGCCCCCGTTGCTCCTTTGCTCCTAGAGTCCCATTTGCATATATTAAAACTTAGTTTTTCTCAGCAATGCTGGCACATATGACCATTGGACCAACAAAGATGCTCTCAACTGCCAAGCACACATGTAACAGGTCAGCCAGTTTTATAGGTACAAATCTGCTGACAGATGCCCTTTAGAGGGCTTGTCTGACCTCAGACATTGGGGCACTTCGCTATAGGTGTGACCTGCACCTATCTTTAGAACGGAGCCTGCAAAGTGAAGGAGGGCGCATTGTGTATGTGCGGTTGTCCCCCATTCATTCCTATGGGAGCGCTGAAAATTTCCCTCAGCCACATAGAAGTGAACAGGATAGTGGCCACACTGAGCTGTTCTTAACAGTATTTAGAAAGCATTAACACCTCGCATCTGCTCATAGGATATGAACGTCCTATGGGTGGATGTTTAACTCTGAATCAAAGTTCTGGAATGTCTTTTCAGAGATCAGTGACAGCAGGGCAACCCGGAGTGAAGCCAGGGACTGTTCCCAGGTGTCCCTGCCTTCTAGATCGCTGCATACCGAGCAATGTGCTGCTTCCTGTCCCAGCCCGGCGGTCATGTGGCTGCCGGGGCTGGGAGAGTGCAGGAGCTTTCGGGTCTTCTACGATCAGCCTTGCACTGAGGCTGTACAGCACAGTATAGTGCTATAGAGCCTCTCTGGGGGCTGTATTTCCACTGTAACTTGGGCTACTATATCAGCCCTAGTTACAGGAGAAATTAATAGTGGGAAAAAAAAAATTAAATCAAATGCCCCCAGAGGTCTTGTATGACCTTATGGGGGACAAGTAGGGATGTCCCGATACCGATACTAGTATCGGTATCGGGACCGATACCGGCATTTTCACGAGTACTTGTACTCGTAAAAATGCCACTGATACCACTGCCGATACCGGAAGTTCCGGTTCGGCAGCGGCTATATTCTGTTTCATTAGCCCTAACTTACTGTGCCCGTGATTACTAACTATTAATGCGCATTCCCTCCATGCTCCTGCCCCGCGCGCCTTCTGTAATCATAAAGTGGGCGGAGCGGGCAGGCGGGACATGAGGCGCATGGAGGAATCGGGCAGCTTGAGCTCTCAGTTCCTCCATGCGCCTCATGTCCCGCCTGCCCGCTCCGCCCACTTTATGATTACAGAAGGCGCGCGGGCAGGAGCATGGAGGACTGCGCATTAATAGTTAGTAATCACGGGCACAGTAAGTTAGGGTAATGAAACAGAATATATCAGCTGCGGGGCCGGTGTATGAGTCAAGCTGCACCGGCCCCCGCAAGTGTAATCTGGGTGACACTAATGGGGGGGATCTGTGGATGGCATGTATATAGCATAAGATGCTATATATGTGTCATCCACATAGCCCCCTAACAGTGTCATCCACAGATCCCCCATTACAGCCTCATCCACAGATCCCCCATAACAGTGATGTCCACAGGTTCCCCCCCATAACAGTGATGTCCACAGGTCCCCCCCCCATAACAGTGATGTCCACAGGTCCCCCCCCCAAAACAGTGATGTCCACAGGTCCCCCCCCCCCATAACGGTGACGTCCACAGGTCCCCCCCATAACGGTGGCGTCCACAGGTCCCCCATAACGGTGGCGTCCACAGGTCCCCCCATAACGGTGACGTCCACAGGTCCCCCATAACGGTGTCGTCCACAGATCCCCCATAACGGTGCCATCCACAGATCCCCCATAACGGTGCCATCCACAGATCCCCCATAACGGTGCCATCCACAGATTCCCCATAACGGTGCCATCCACAGATCCCCCGTAACGGTGCCATCCACAGATCCCCCATAACAGTGACCTCCACAGATCCCCCCATAACAGTGCGTCATCCACAGATCCCCCATAACAGTGTCTTCCACAGATCCCCCCATAACAGCGTCATCCACAGATCCCCCATAACGGTGACATCCACAGATCCCCCATAACGGTGTGTCCTCCACAGATCCCCCAAAAACAGATCCCCCTGGAGGCACATTGGTTTGAAAACGCTATTATATTCCAATTTATTAACACTTGTACAAAGGAAAAAAAAAAGCCGTTGTCCATAGCAACCAAATTCCAGCTTTAATTGTTTTCATTGCTATCAGTAACTGCGCCGCTGTTTATATGAGGTATCAGTAATTGGTATCGGCGAGTACTTAAATAAAAGTATCGGTACTCGTACTCGGTCTTAAAAAAATGGTATCGGGACATCCCTAGGGACAAGTGTACAAGTGTAAAATAAAATATTTTTTTTTATAAAAAATAAAAAAAGGTTTCACATGTAAAAATTTTTTCCCCAATTAAGTAATTAAAAAAAAAAATTAAAAATAGGAAAAATAAATAAAATAGGCATATTTGGTATTGCCGTGACGGCCGGCTCTATAAATATATCACATGATCCATCCTGTCCAATAAACACCATAAAAAATGAAAACTATGTAAAAAAAAAAAGCTATTTGTGTCACCTTACATCACAAAAAGTGCAAACCAAGTGAACAAAAAGGAGTATTTCCCACAAAATGATACCAATAAATCAGTCACCTCATTCCGCAAAAAATGAGCCCCTACATTAGAAAATCGCTCAAAAAATCCAACAACTATAGCTCTCAGAATATGGAGACATTAAAACATATTTTTTTGTTTAAAAAATGCTATTTTCGTGTTAAAGTGAAATAAACAAAAAGTATACATATTATGTATCGCCGTGTCCGTATGAACCTTCGCTATAAAAATAACACATGGGCTAACCCCTCAGATGAACACCTTCAAAAAATAAAATAAAAACTGTGCTAAAAAACCCCCCAAAGTGCAACACCAAGCGAGCAAAAATGCGTATTCCCCCCCTATGTACGCCGTAAAAAAATAAAATAGAAACAGTGCCACAAAAAAGCCATCTTTTGTCACCTTACACCACAAAAAGTGTAATAGCAAGCGATCAAAATGTCATATGCACCCTAAAATAGTGCCAATCAAACAGTCATCTCATGCCGCAAATAATGAGACGCTACCTAAGACAATCGCCCAAAAAGTAAAAAAACTATGACTCTCAGACTATGGAGAAAAAATTATGTAAAACCTTAATAAATAAAAGAAAGTATGCATATTATGTATTGCTACATCCGTATCGACCGGCTCTATGAAAATATCACATGACCTAACCTCTCGGATAAAGACTGTAAATAAAATAATAAACGGTGTCAAAAGTCATATACACCCTAAAATAGTATCGATTAAACCGTCATCTCATAACGAAAGAAATGAGCACCTACATAAGACAGTCGCCCCCCCCAAAAAAATCTTTGGCTTTCAGAATGTGGAGACACTAAAAAAAATTTTTTTTCAAAAATGCTTTGTTATGTAAAACTGAAACAAAAAAAATAAAAAGTAGTCATATTTGGAATTGTCGCGTCCGTAACAACCTGCTCTATAAAACTAGCACATAATCTAACCTGTCAGATGAACATTGTAAATAACAAAAAATAAAAACTGTGCCAAAACAGCTATTTTTTGTTACCTTGCCTCGCAAAAAGTGTAATATAGAGCAACTAAAAATCATATGGACCCTAAAATAGTACCAACAAAACTGCCACCTTATCTTGTCGCTTCCAAAATGGGTCATGAGTCTTCAAATGTGACATTGTGTCAAAAAAAACAGTCCAGCAAAATCTGCCTTCCAAAAACCATATGGCGTTCCTTTCCTACTGCGACCTGCCATTTGGCCATACAGCAGTTTACAATCACATATGGGGTGTTTTTGTAAACTACAAAATCAGGGCAATAACTATTGTGTTTTGTTTGGCTGTTAACCCTTGCTTTGTTACTGGAAAAAATAGATCAAAATGGAAAATTTGCCAGAAAATAGAAATTCTGAAATTTCATCTCCATATTCCATTAACTCTTGTGGAACACCTAAAGGGTTACCAAAGTTTGTAAAATCAGTTTTGAATATCTTGAGGGGTGTAGTTTCTTAAATGAGTTAACTTTTTTGGAGTTTCTACAATAGGGGTGCATCAGGGGGGCTTCAAATGGGACATAGTGTCAAAAAAACAGTCCAGCAAAATCTGCCTTCCAAAAACAATATGGCGCTCCTTTCTTTCTGCACCCTGCCGTGTGGCCATACAGCAGTTTACGACAACATATGGGGTATTTCTGTAAAATACAGAATCAGGGCAATAAATATTGAGTTTTGTTTGGCTGTTAACCCTTGCTTTGTTAGCGGAAAAAAATGATTAAAATGGAAAATCTGCCAAAAAAGTGAAATTCTCGAATTTAATCTCCATTTTCTATTAATTCTTGTGGAACACCTAAAGGGTTAACAACGTTTGTAAAATCAGTTTTGAATACCTTGAGGGGTGTAGTATCTAAATTCTAAATGGGGTCATTTTTTGGTGGTTTCTATTATGTAAGCCTCACAAAGCGACTTCAGAACTGAACTGGTCCTTAAAAGATTTGCTTCTAAACTTCTAAGCCTTCTAACGTCCCCAAAAAATAAAATGACATTCACAAAATGATCCAAACATGAAGTAGACATATGGGAATGTAAAGTTATAACTATTTTAGGAGGTATCACTAATCACTATCTGTTTTATGAGAAGAGAAATAGAAATTTAGAAAATTGTGAATTTTCCAAATTTTTGGGTAAATTTGGTATTTTTTTTATAAATAAAAATAAAATATTTTGATTCAGATTCACCACTGTCATGAAGTACCATATGTGACGACAAAACAGTCTCAGAATGGCTTGGATAAGTAAAAGCCAAAGTTATTCCCACACAAAACGACACATGTCAGATTTGCAAAATTAGGCCTGGTCAGGAAGGGGGCAAATGGCCCGGATGCGAAGTGGTTAAGAAAATTGCATTAGAGGCATTTCATTTTGCAATTGCGTTATGGTCCGTGGTAATGGAATCAATAACGCAATTCAGCATATACTCAAACTTGAAACCTTAAAGCTGGCAAATGATAATCCATGCCCCCTTTCCCGATAGGCCACATCCACTTTCCTCTAAACCACCTGTCAGTCATAAAAAGACTCTAAGACATTCTTTTGCTGCTAAAAGTTCTTGCAACTTCTTAGAAGCCAATCTCTTCTCTCATTCCCTGATAGGAGTACAAATCCCACTATACAATGTGCTGTAATACCTATTTGTTCTATGGATTTGCTGCATGCAAATCTGGGAGAGAGAGAAAAGTAGGTTAATATATTGTGCACTGCACAGTGTTCTGTGGAAAAATGACATTATTATAGCATATATTGTTACTTTGTGTTGAATCCATAAGACCCCCATTTATATAGCAGGGGGATTATAAACTGTTCAGAATTGCTGTATTTTCCAGCAGCGAATATCTTTTCTGTGCGTTTCTGTAACACAATGTCCTTTTTTTCTAATGTTACCCTTCTTTAGCAAGTCTGTGTTCCAACAGAAATAGCAAAAAACCTGAGAATCTGTCAAACATTTACAGACCTTTTCTTTGAACCTAAGCTCTTATTGCACAGCACTTACATAAATATTAGAAATTCATTTTGAATGGACAGAAGGCTTACTTTCACTTGTCTCCTGTTGAGTAATAAAAAACAAAATACTTGAGATGATGAGCATGATGGTGTAGAACAGCGTGGCTCACAGTCGGTTATCCTTCAAAGGTGAGAACATTTGTATTCTAGTTACATTATGGAAGCAATTGAAATGTTATGGAATTGCATTATGAGCAATTCCCTAGTACTGTAAAATGACTTTTGCATTGCTGCAATGAACTAGTGCCCTGCAAGACAGCCTGTAAGGCTCTTATGGGCAACCCAATTCACCGTTGGTGCAGCCTGTGTAGCTACACAGGGACTCTATAGACAAAGGGTCCCAAGGCACTATTAAAATGGACACTGAAATTACAGTTCTAATGAACTGGATGAAGGGTGGACTAGAGAGTCATAGTAAGGGACAAGGAGCACTATGGTGAGACCATTACTCTTAAGCCTCATTCACACGTCAGTGTTTTGGTCAGTGATTTCCATTAGTAATTGTGAGCCAAAACCAGGAGTAGAGGCTACACAGAGATAAGGTATAACGGAAAGATCTGCACCTGTTCTGTGTTTAGAGCCGCACCTGGTTTTGGCTGGAAATCACTGATGGAAATCACTGACCAAAACACTGACGTGTGAATGAGGGTTTAATAAATTAAGCAAGAGTCTCACATACTATTTTTGCACAGGGGCCCTCTGTTGTCTACGCCCGCCCCTAGAGCAAATTGGCTTGTTCTGTGAAAACTTCTATTACGGACTGCCATCTTGGCAATAGTGATCAGAAAATCCCAAGCTCACTACAGAAACTTGCTTTACTATTGCTTTACTATTGTAAGTCTATGCACCATTTTGCATCAAAATTGCACCACAATTGTGGAGTAAAAATCTGTCTGAACTCTTAAAGTAAACCAATTAATAGGTGGTACAGAGTTAGGGAAAAGTGTCTATCGCTGCTCCACTGTGATAATTCTAGTGCAAGTCTAGACCGCCTGTAAAAGCTTACACCATCTTTAGGATTAGTAAATCTGGGCCAGTATATTATAAAGCCTGCAGCCACCACTAGAGGGAGCTCAGTGCGTACGAATTTTTACAGTTATCAGTGGCTGATGGAAAATGCTGTGGCTTATGAAAAATGCAGTAAATCTATGTCTGGAACAGGCCGCCCATTCCCCAAGCATCTACAGCATTTGCGCAGTTTTTTTAAATCAATGTCAAGAACTGACTGCTCACTTGCTGCCTTACGTATAGAACCCAGTGACAGGTAACACAGTAGTTAGTGTCATTTTCTTCACCTCTCAGTGGTGTTAATGTTATGGCTGATCAGTATGCAGCATGCGATCTGTGGGACTTTTGACATTTGCACTGTTCTTTCTGGCAATGTTATTATACATGTGCAATATGTTTGGCCTTATTTTATTGACTCTGGTTGGTATTATGACAGAGGCAACAGACAATGAGATTCTCTTAACAGGCTGCATCCATTTTACTTCCTATTTTTCTAAAAAGGAAATAGTAAAACCCCCCAAAACAGTCAAAGGAAATCTTCTATGACTTTAACATAGGAGAATGCGACACAGCATGTTACCTCCCGTACACTGCTCTTCTCTATTAAAATCCCAGAAGTTTGCACGGGCTAGCAGCTACCGTTATCCTCTAGTGAGAGCAATAGGCATAAATGATATATGACGTACATTATTTCATTGCCAGCATGAATTGTTTTACTTTTTCCTTTGCTACTGTGGATATATATATATATCTATATTTAATATACAATTGATGCTGATTTGATATTTTTCTTTTGTGCGCTATAACATCTTTGTCTATATACATTGTTATTTATATTTTATAGTAACCCAAACCCCAAATGCACATCTCAGGAGCAGCCACAGTCAGGGTGGGTTCACACAACAGTTGAAAATGGCCATGCGACGGCCAACCTTTTAATGGCCGTAACACGGCTGTTTTCAGAACCATTGCAGGCTATGTGGCAGTGAATAGTGGCCATCCAAAAATAGAACATGTCCTATTTTTGTCCATTTTGACAGCTAACCGGACTCGATTGAAATCAATGTGCCTGTTTTTAACGGCCGTTTAGACAGAAATGCAGCTGTTAAAAACTGGTACGCTGTAAAAAAAATAATAATCTCCTTGCCAACAGGCACCCGCTGGGACACTTGCTCTGCACTGGAGACAGGTCCTGCTGCCTTCAGTGCGGAGGAATGTTCCATTCAGTGCCCGTGGTGAGGTATTTTTTTAATTCTGTCTATACAAATGAGACTCATAATTTCTTCAGGGGCACAAATGAGAGTCATAATTTCTTCAGGGGCACAACGCGTTTGATGATAGGACATGCACATTTTATTGAGCTTGTGAGTAGAATAAATATTTTTATTTAAACTCAGTTGGCATTACTTCACTATGTCGGGCCATATTTTCTGTTCTTTAGGAGATTAGAGCATCGACCTTTGTGATAATCCATGCAAAATACTGAGAAATAACATCGCAAAGACACTCCATTTTTTACTTCTTATGGGAACCTAGACTTATTCTAAGCAGCGCGGTCTTTCCTTTTTTGTTTGAATTGCACTGATGAAATGCCTGTATATAGTGGACAGTTCTGCAGCCAATCACTGGCCTCAGCGGGTAACGTCACTTGACCACGGAGGCCAGTGACTGGTTGCAAAGATCAACTGGAGTATATTGGCACAACAAAGTCTGGCAGAGAGGATCAGAGCAGTAGAGCTGGAATCAGTGGGGAATAAAATGGGAAACTTTACATTCCTTTATTATTTTACCACAATTGATGGTGGTGAAATTTTTAAATATGTCGGACAAACCCTTTGTCTAACCAGTTAAATGTTTTTGGTTTTGCCTCTCTGCATTTCAGTGGCCAAACATTTTTTAAAACTTTTTTCATTGACCAATATGGCTGTGTGACGCCTCGTTTTATGGAGCAGACATTGTATTTTCTAATCCTGTTTGGAGGGAGGGTACATATATAGTTACATAGTTAATACAGTTGAACAAAGACACAAGTCCATCAAGTTCAACCGAAGGATAGGCGAGGATGCGAATCCCAGAAAGAAGTGAGATTCAGATTTCTACACATTTTCATAAGCATTAATGTCATTTACTTTTAAGAATTCATCTAAACCCTTTTTAAAACTGTCCACTGTTCCTGCTGTGACCACGTCCTGAGGAAGTCTATTCCACAGATTGACAATTCTTACAGTAAAGAAGCTTTGATACTTCTGAAGGACTGAACTTTTTCTCCAGTCGGAGGCAGTGCCCCCTTGTCTTTTGAGCGCATTTTGCATGAAACTGTTTTTCACCGTATTTTTTGTATGGTCCATTTATATATTTATATAGGTTGACCATGTCCCCGCTTTGATGTATCTTCTCAAAACTAAATAAATTCAATTCTTTTAAACGGGTATTCCCATCTTAATGATCACTGTTAAATCTGTTAATGATTTAACAGTGATCATTTTTCTAAATATGTTTAATTAACTAATTCCCACCCCTTAGAAGAAATTTAAGATATACTTACCTGACTGTTGTCTTCTTTTCTCCTGACCGGGCCGCGCGCAGTCCTGAAAGCGCACGCCGACACCGCGCATGCGCTATGGTGACTTCTTCCTGGCCAGTATAGTATACTTGCCAGGAAGAAGTCACCAGGGCGCATGCACGGCGAAGTGCGCGTTCAGTCCAGCGCGAGGCCCGGCCGGGAGAAGACGTCAATCAAGATGGAGCCCGTCCCCAGCCAGAATTCAGGAAGTGAACGGCGCGCCGGGAGCAGGTAAGTATGAAACGGCGTCGTGGGACAACCCCTTTAATCTTTCTTCGTAACTAAGACCCTCCATGCCCCTTATCATTTTAGTCGCTCTCCTCTGTACTTTTTTCAGCTGCAGAGCGACCTTTCTATGGACTGGTGCCCATAACTGAACTGCATATTCCAGATGAGGCGGCACCAATGCTTTGTAAAGTTGTAATATTACATCCTTGCCTCGTTTAATGCATGAATCCATGCCTCGTTTAATGCATGACAATATCCTGGTGGCCTTAGAAGCAGCTGATTGACATTGTATGCTGTTATTCAATCTATGATCTACAAGTCTCTATAAGTGACTCTCCCAGTGTTACATCCCCTAGGACATATGATGCAAGGAGATTATTACTACCAAGATGCAGAACTTTACATTTGACCACATTGAACCTCATTTGCCAAGTTGATGCCCAATCATTCAAAGTGTTCAAGTCAGCTTGTAGTTTATGGACATCTTCCATAGACTTCACAGTACTACATAGCTTAGTGTCATCTGCAGAAATAGAAATGATGCTATTAATCCTGTCCTCAATATCATTAATAAATAAATTAAATAATAGAGGACCCAGCACTGAACCTTCGGGTACACTTATAACCTGGGACCATTTTGAATAGGAATCATTGACCATAACTTTCTGGACACGGTCCTTCAGCCAGTTTTCAATCCAATTACAAACTATACTTTCCAAGCCTATAGACCTTACTTTACCTATTAAACGTCTATGAGGGACAGTATCAAAAGCCTTTGCAAAATCCAGAAACACTACATCCACAGCCTCCCCTCTGTCAAGGCTACTACTCACCTCCTTATAAACACAAATCAGGTTAGTCTGACAGCTTCTGTCCTTGGTAAACCCATGTTGGTTATCACTTATAATATTTACAGTCACATACTCCTGTATATTGTCCCTTAAGAGTCCTTCAAACAGACCCCCGGAAACAGTCCTTTTTCTTTTCTTTTTTATCATTCACATTTCAAACTAAATAACTAGGTAAATTAGTTCTTCAGGCTATTACGGTTGTATAAAAGCCTAATGTGTGTCATTTTTAGTTTTTATGCACAATAAAATGTATTTTATACTAAATAATTAATTTTTGTAAATTTGTTTATTTTTTATTTTTTGCTGAGCTACAATACCACCACAAACAACCTGGACCTGAGTGCTGCCATGTCATGGGGAAAGCAGTCATGTACAATTGTGTAAGACTACATAAATAGTACTGCTTGTGCTGAGTCTAGATTGCTAATTTTTACATTAATACTCTCAATCATAATGCAGTGTAACTGGAATACACCGGCAGTCAATGTATTTTAGCAGTGATTGACAGCAGCACAGCAAGGAAACAGGGAGAAGTATGCACGTGAATATTAGCAATACAGACTCCGCGCTAACAGTACTATTCATGTAGTCCTGCACTTATTTGCACTTTGGGGAGGTGACAGACTCCCTTTTACTGTTCTCTCATTATTTCTTTAAATAATGTAAAACTATACCATACAAACAACATTATTCATACACTGCCAGAACTAAAACTCCAGTAGAGCAGTGCTTATGCAGCGAGCCAGTGCAGAGAATGGGAGTGGTAGTGGACCCGATGAGATTTTTGTCACGGTGTACTACCTCAGGCCATTGGGGATTACTGTGCAGTGGAAATGTAATTTGAATAATGTTTACTGATTGCAAAATATAACTTATGGTGCGCACTCAATAGCAATATATTCAAAGTGCAGTTTCTGCCACTAGTTGAGGAGGTATGAAGTCAGGTTGGATGGCTGCAAATGGTACCTTGTGTGTATAGGTGTCCACTGTAAGGTTCAGACTTGATCTTTATCTGGCCTACTGGTAGTTCTGGCAGTGGTTCCTCACCTTGCAGTAGTGTCTGTAATGCAGTTTTTTGCTGTTCACACTGCTGTCTTGTCTCTCAAGTGCCTACTTGAGGCAGAATTAAGTTGGTCTCTCTGGAGAATCTTTCCAAGAAGCAGGAGCTCTGCAGTGTACTTCCTCTACCTTCAACCCAGTCCCACCAAGAGTGGAGGAACAGGGGGGTTAGTCCTGTTCCTGCCAACTATTTGCCATCCACTCTTCCTTTATTAGAATATATGGCCATAACAATGAAAAATACATAACACTACATATAAAATACATAACACTACATATAATAAAACATATTACGTATACACTGACTAAAAATATAAACGCAACACTTTCGGTTTTGCTCCCATTTTGCATGAGCTGAACTCATTTTCTGAAAATCTGAAACATTTTCTACATACACAAAAGACCCATTACTCTGAAATATTGTTCACAAATCTGCTAAATCTGTGTTAGTGAGCACTTCTCCTTTGCCGACATAACCCATTCCACCTCATAGGTGTGGCATATCAAGGTGCTGATTAGACAGCATGAATATTGCACAGGTGTGCCTTAGACTGCCCACAACAAAAGGACACTCTGAAATGTGCAGTTTGATCACACAGCACAATGCCACAGATGTCGCAACATTTGAGGGAGCGTGCAATTGGAATGCTGACTGCATGAATGTCTACCAGAGCTGTTGCACGTGCAATGAATGTTCACTTTTCTACCATAAGCCGTCTTCAAAGGCATTTCAGAGAATTTGACAGTACATCCAACCGGCCTCACAACCGCAGACCACGTGTAACCACACCAATCCAGGACCTCCACATCCAGCATGTTCACCTCCATGATCGTCTAAGACCAGCCACACGGACAGCTGCAGCAACAATCGGTTTGCATAACCAAAGAATTTCTGCACACTGTCACAAACCATCCCAGGGAAGCTCACCTGCATGCTCGTCGTCCTCATCGGGGTCTGGACCTGACTGCAGTTCGTTGTCGTAACCGACTTGAGTGAGCAAGTGCTCACATTCGATGGCGTCCGGCACGTTGGAGAGGCTTTCTGTTCATGGATGAGTCCCAGTTTTCACTGTTCAGGGCAGATAGCAGACAGCGTGTGTGGCGTCGTGTGGGTGAATGTTTTGGATCGAGTGGCCCAAGGTGGAGGTGGGGTTAGGGTATGGGCAGGCGTATGTTATGGACAACGAACACAGGTGCATTTTACTGATGGCATTTTGAATGCTCAGAGATACGGTGACGAGATCCTGAGGCCCATTGTTGTGCCATTCATCCACGACCATCATCTCATGTTGCAGCATGATAATGCACAGCCCCATATTGCAAGGATCTGTACACAATTCCTGGAAGCTTCCCAGTTATTGCATGGCCAGCATACTTACCGGACATGTCACCCATTGGGCATGTTTGGGATGCTCTGGATCGGCGTATACGACAGCGTGTTCCAGTTCTTACCAATATTCAGCAACTTCGCACAGCTATTGAAGAGTAGTGAACCAACATTCCACAGGCCACAATCAACAACCTGATCAACTCTATGCGACGGAGATGTGTTGCACTGCGTTAGGCAAATGGTGGCCTCACCAGATACTGACTGGCATTTATATTTTTGGTTAGTGTGTATATACACATTAAACAATTGTAGATACCCTGAGTTCTGGGGTACTACACTTCGTATTTGCTTGGTGTTCAGTGTAATGTCAAGACCTGTCAGTACTGAAAAAATGACATTGTGTCCTCTGAAAATGCTCTTGAATCATGAGTTTCTCTGTATTTTAAGCTGATAATGAGTAACGTTTAGAAAACATAAATTTTTCAAGGTGCTGTGCATTTCTAGCAGACTAATCTGCTTAGTTGCTTACGTTACTTTCACACTAGAGTTTTTTGCAGATCCGTCATGGATCTGCAAAAATGCTGCAGGCAACGTTTTAGTGTCCGCCTCCAGAGCAGAATGGTGACTGAACGGAGGCAAACTGATGCATTCTGAG
This sequence comes from Bufotes viridis, assembly GCA_033119425.1. NCBI lineage: Eukaryota > Metazoa > Chordata > Amphibia > Anura > Bufonidae > Bufotes > Bufotes viridis. Next base: position 443,976,126 of record CM065589.1, on the reverse strand, counting down.
CGGATCCTTTTCCATTCTGAATGCATTATGGCGAAACGGATCCGTTTTAGATCGCTTTTGAGAGACCTGAACGGATCTCACAAACTGAAAGCCAAAACGCTAGTGTGAAAGTAGCCTGACTGAAGTCTCTTTATACTTTTTCCCCAGGCTATACTGACAGTTCTGCTGAAACCCATGTCTTGTTTCAAATAATCAACTATATTATTTGTCAGGAAATATGTGCTTGTGCAGCAGTGACTGAAAGAGATCACAGGAACAGCAAAAAAAAGCCACTGCATTTCACTCAGAAATATTCCGAATATGTTTGTTTTTATGACGTTAAATACATTTTAATTGACTATAATATAATAGATGGCAGAAGGTAGCAGAGATACTGTCCATTACAAAAGCTATTCCTTTTAGGCATCTAGGGGGACATTATCATTTGCAGTTGTTTTTGTGTCAGTTTTAAAGGAAATGTGTCATCAGAAAATGTACTATTGTTTAAATTACATTTTTATTTTTAACATATTTTAAAGAGTTTTTGATGATATTATTTTAAATTTTTCATGTCAATATCTATATGTAAACAATAACCATAAAATCCTGCAGTTTTCGCATTGGCCAATAAGAATAATAATAGGCGTCAGCCTATTTTCTCTAAAGTCTCTACAGATCACTTTACTGCAGTTATCTGCTTATCTATACACAGAGGCAGAGTAAAAATACTCCTCTTACAATTTTTGAGGAGTATTTTTAGAGAAGAGGAGTGCGAAAGTTGAAGTAATTTTAAATGCATAATACGTAGCCTGCACTTGTTCATATCTGCGTTTGGAGCCTCCATCACAGATTTTGTTAAAAAGACTGGACAAAAAAATCCTTACATGCAGGACTTTTTTGTCTGGTAAAAAAAGAGGATCCCAAACAGAAACTGAACAAATCCCATCATATTCTTTGGAGTCTGTTCAGCTCTGTTCCTGTCAGTTAGGCTGGGTTCACATCATGTTTCAGTCATATATGTAATGTACATGAAAAATCTTATGTAACGTACATTAAAAAACTGGTAGATACAGTAGTTTTGTAAATGTAAGATTCAGTAAAACCTGTAATTTATACATGTGTATCTATGCTTTTTCTACCTCCTGTGAACAGCTATTGGTACAGGAGGGAGGTGTTATCAGTGACTGACAGCTATCTCTGTATGCACACTTATACACACTGATATCAATCACTGATTACCCCTCTCCCCTGTTCTGATAGTTGTTCAGGAAGTGAAAAAAAAGCAGAGATACAAATGTATAAATTGCAGGTTTTACTGAATCTTTTGGCACAAAACTCTATATATTAGTCTGCTTGGCTTTTTCGGCCTTATAACATGGTTCTTGCAGATTGCACATCATTTTTTAGCGACAGGTTCTCTTTAAGTCTGGCTTTGCTTTGTGTGTCTGCACAAAATTTATGAAATTGCTTACCTGAATATATTTGGGATGAGTGCAATGTGGTTCATACCTATATGTGTTAAAGTACACCAGGGTTGCGTGGCATGGAGTTGTGACTTTTTTGTGACTTTTGCAAAAATTAACATAATGAGTGTGCCATAATCTAGGTCTAATCTCACTTTTAGCCCTTAAAGGGGGTGTCAGAGTTCAGAGATGAACCCTAACAATTTCACCCAGATAGCCCCCTGTTATAAGCATCGGAGCATTTCATGCTTTTTGTTTATAGCAACACACTGCTGGGCGGAGACTTCTGCCCAGCAGTGTTCCCGGTGACATCATTGCTCTAATGGGCGGGCTTTAACACTGCTCTAGCCATTTTACAGGCTAAGGCAGTGCTAAAGCCTGCCCATCAGAGCCGGTGATGTCACTGGGCTCAATGCTGGACGCCTAGCAGTCCTTATGGAGAGCCCGGTACTCCATAAAATGCCTTTGCCCAGTGCTCATAACAAGGGGCTGCCTGGGTAAAATTGTGGGCATGTCCTGGTTCAGCTCTGAACCCGGACAACCCCTTTAAAAAATAGGGACATCTGTTCTTATGACTCTGTGTTCTGCCGTTCCTTTATTATTCCTGCCAGAAGTTTTGAAAGAATTGCTAGCAGTCTACAATACAGGTCCATCGTGGAGTTACCAGTTGGGGGTACTTGCCTGCACAGTCTAACTAGTTTATAGACAATCTACTTAGACAATAGTTTATAGACAGAGTACTGTCTCTCCTCAGTGCGACCACTATATATGGAGACTTATTGGCAATGTTGCATGGGAAAATAATACGCAAAGGGATATCTTCCTGGGAGAAACTTCTTTGTATAGACAAACGACATTATAGCATAAATCATAAAGCATACAATTGCTATTTTTTGAAAGTTTATTTGGAGCCTTACTTTAATCATGGCTTTACAGTGGTGTACAATACTCTTCAGTGAAGCTCAGAACAGTGAATTATGCTTAATGGATTTAGTTTTTGAATGTTATTATTTCCAGAGGGCTGAGATCAGAAGAAAGAATGGGCGTAATGCTTGACTGTTTCTATGATGCTGAAATGGCATTGCCCTTTAAATTATTTTGTTGTTTTTGTTAGTGAATATAACTGTTTCAGTCGACAGATTGGACGCAGGCCGTTCAGTTGCTTAGGGTTGAAGCTCTTTTCCAAGTCAGCCTTAGAATCATTTTTTAGCTCCAGTTTGATTTATAAAGGCCAGAAACCAATTGCAGTTTCATTATATATCTGAATGCGCTCAAGAATTATTCCCTGACCTCTTCGTGGCACAGGCTTAAAATTGCAAACCTTAGACATCATTTTAAGCTTGGTTTTCTCGCAATATAGTTATCATCTAAGTACCATAAACCTACTATATTTTGTTTTTATGAATTATGACTTTCCAGTTTTTCCCTAACATTTATTGGCTCACCTTGAATGCACTACACATATTTATGGAAATCTACTTTTTTAAAGCTTAAAATATTAATACATGCATAATCCTAGTGTTATGCCGCAAGCTGGTGTTTAGCTCTTTTAATGACAAGACAAAAGCCAAACCACTGACATATGTACTCTGTATTTAAAAGGAATGTATGTTTTAATCATCTGTTTTTATTTGAGACTAGTGTTTATGTTAATGTGCAAATAAACCTTATTTCTATAATATTTTTCCATTTTCTTGACTTAGCGATTTTCTGTTTTTTACTCCATGCCTTCCTGGAGCCATAACATTTTAATTTTTCTGTTTACATAGATGTATTAGGGCTTGTTTTTGTGGGAAAAGTTGTACTTTCTATTGGCACAATTTAATACTGCATATGATATAATGGAAAGCTTAAAAAAAAAATTCCAACTTTTATGGGTTTCATTTTTACAAAGTTTTCTATGTGGTAAAACTGACATGTAAACTTCATTCTCCGGGTCAATGTGATTACAGCAATACCAAATTTTTGTTATTTTTTTGTTACTTAAAAAATAAAAACTTTAGAAAATTTTTTATTTTTTTTTGCATTGCCATCTTCTGACCCCCATACCCCCATACCTTTTTCATATTTACATCAGAGTTGTTTGAGGGCTCATTTTTTGTTGGGCAATCTGTAGTTTTTATAGATACCATTTTGTTGTGTATGACTTTTTGATCAGTTTTTATTAAATTTGTATTGAAGTAAGTGACAAAAAAAGGTTGATCGGCCATTCTTTTTCCCATAAGGCGTTTACCATACAGGATAAATTTTTTCTTATAGTTTGGGCATTTTGAGATGCATTGCCAATATTCTTTATATTGTTTATTTTTAGATTCAATACAGGGAAAACGGTTTATTTGAACATGCAATATCTCTTTGTTTCTCCCATAGACTGAAAAAACTGTGAAAAAGATTTAAAAAAATGCTGCATGGTGTGATAAATAAATATGTGGAAGTACATGGCTGCATTTCAGGAAGAAAAATCACTGAAAATAATTGCACGATAGATGCAAACATTATATATGGACTAAGCCCTCACTCTGATTTTATAAAATATCATATCAGAAAAAGACTCTCAGTCAATCCATTTGATCAAAACACATCTGTGCTTGCCTACTCAGTCAGACAGAACTTACTGTAAAACCATTGGGCATCTACATCCAGGAGAGCAGACCTTGCATATATAATGTGCTGCTACTTGTTACCTCTGTATGCAGTAAAGTAGGGCTGCAGCTATCGATTATTTTACTAATCAAGTATTCTACTGATTAATCCGACGATTAATCGAGTACTCTAATAAGAAAAAACGAATTAAAAGAACGTTTTCTATAAAAACTCATCAGCCACTGCCATCAGTCTCCCTCCCTTGTGCCATCAGCTTCCCTTCCCTTGTGCCATCAGCTCCCCTTCCCTTGTGCCATCAGCTCCCCCTCCAGTGCCATTAGTTCATCCCAGTGCCATCAGCTCCCCCCAGTGTCATCAGTTGCTTCCCACAGTTGCCCCTCCAATGCAATTAGTTCATCCAGCAGTGCCACCAGTTCCCCCTGCAATGCCACTAGCTACTTCCCCAATGTCACCAGCTCCCCCACTCCCCTCCTAGCCATGAGTGCCCAGCCCTATCTTTTCTGTAGGGGTGCTGCCGACACTCCAGAGATCTTCTAGCCTCTTCTTCACACGCTACACTGGGATCTGAAGTCACACAGCATCAGGTCATAGTGCATGCTTATGTGCACTACCTCTTGATGATGTGTGTACTTCAGGATCCAGTGCAGTGATGTCCGGGAAGGCGGGTGACCATGGAGCGGGAGTAATAGCAAGCTCTTCACTCACACTCTGTGGTCACATGGCACAAACAAATCGTTGATGCAAAAAATTTGCATCAACGATTTTTTTATGTGAAGTTAATCAATTAATTTAAGTAATCGTTTAGCCCTACAGTCAAGCCTCTAATGAGAGGAAGAGCAGCTATATGTAGCACCTAATGAAAGTCACCTGTGAAATAGGCAGGGCAAAAGTGCCCAAAAAACTGTTACTCCCAAGTTGGGATGATAGGAGCACATACAGACTTGAAGGTGCCACTCCTTCAAGTACTGTATATACTACAGACCAAAAAAATATGGCTAAGAATCTCAGATTTTATCATATCAGGATGTATATAATATTTTTGGCATCTATTGTGTTAGTGCAGTTATTTTCAGTGATTTTTCTCCCATAGACTGCAATAAATTACTATTGCAGTCTATGGGAGATTCACTACGTTCCCGTGGAGCTCTGTCTTTGCTATGTCAGGCCTCTGATCCTTCAGAGGGCCTGAGGCCGCCTTACAAAATAAACTACTCCCTCGAACTCGCAGTGCTCCTGTGGAAAGACCTCTTAGATGCATATAAGGGGTTAAAAGACAAACTTTGCCTCTGGGTGACTGCTGTTTAAATCACCAGAAACCAGGTGTCTATGGTACCCGCTCAGTTCCTGAGCGGGCACATATATATTCTGTATGGATGCTGGATGTCAGGTCTTTATAGTCACATCATTCTAACATAATTTATCTAACATTTAGGTGACAGATAATTTGCATTGTGTTAATCCAAGTTTCTAATGAACCAGTTGCATACAGTGGCTAGTTTAATTAAAAGTAATATTAGCATTTACTTCAGGAATCTGTTACTTTGTTTTTAGTGTCCTCTACAAGAAAGTTCTGAGTCAGAGCACGGGCGGGCTTCTGATTATCTTGGGCTGTGACGCAAACATTAATTGATCACTGTGATTTTATGCCCTGTGCATATAAAATGCCTTTCTGATTGTTGTCAGTCCATGCAACTGAATAGTAAATAGCAAAATATATCATCAAAAAGATCTAATCATTTTAAACACCGTCCTCTAAAGACCTTGTCCAATTATGGCACCAGTCTAAAAATATTTTCTGTGTTGTTGAATAAGGTCATTATGTAGAGAGCTTATTTTTAACTCTTTTCTCTTTGTGCTTGTAATTTCTTTGGGTAACTTAATGTGTCTTTCTGCTAAAAAAAAAAATAGGTGCATTAATGATTCTCCATCTCCTACTTACTGAAAGAGTTGTATTAAAGCAGCTAAGAAAGTGATTGTCGTAAATGGAGACTATTGTCTGACAGTTTTTATTTGAAGCAGAAACATATGTCTATAAAGATAACATTTGTCCATAAGACCTGGTCAATCCAAGTTAGTAAAACATGCGAAAAGAGGCTTAGAATCTATTAGACTACAGTGGATGTAAAGAAAGTCAACACTAAAAGATTAAATAAATATGTCCTCACATGGATCATATAATTTCATTTAGTTATAACTGAGCACACCTAGCAACATAACTGGTTCACAAGTAACTATGCAAAAAACTAACGTAGAGCTGATGGAATAAAATTCTGCTGCCAGATGAAGTTTTGGCAATTCACTTCTAACGAATCGAGCAAAACGGCGACCGAGCCATTTTAGCATGAAAATTAGCAGGGAAAAGGGCAGTGAGGATGAAAATAGAGGATCACATGATCCTGAGAGGGAGGGGGCTTGCTGCTGATCGGCTCAGAGGCTGACAAACAGCCAGTGAGCCAATTAGGAGCAAGATTTTGACAGGTCCTTCATCCTTTGGGCTGGAAAGATACCTGCGATCTGAGAGCATGTGATTTGGCTGTGTCTGCCAAAAAGCAATTACAGACACAAGCCAGTAATCTAGGTGTGTAGGGAGAGTATAGGGACATATTTAATTAGGTAAATTCGATCAATAGGTAGAAAGTACAGCTTTTTATTGGGGAAAGCATAGGGAGGAAGGGGTTGGTCACTCACAGTTCTGTGTTTCATACTGTTTTCATACTGCTGCTGGCAAGTAAAAAGTTCATGTTGAACTTCAAATTCTGCTGTCAACAAAATCCTGCAACAACCTAATTTTTTTCTATAAATGAAGAGCCAGAAAGCCATTTAGAAAAAAATAACTTTGTACAGTTCATAAGCATTTTAGAAGCTTTTAGTCAGCACCTCAAGCATCAGCATCAATAGCATACATTTTGTTGCAAACGCTATGAAGATGTCTACTTTTTAAAAAAAAAAAAACCTGTTTCAATTTTGCTATACATAAACATAAATCTGTTTTTCATTCATTTATATTCCTGCTCATTCTGGGCATTGAAGTCAAGCAGGTGGTCCTATAAGTGATTGATATATCTCTGTATACACGGTCATAGAGGGAAGGCTGTCAATCCCTGAAAGGATCGCTTCCTTTTTATTAAAGCCCCAAATAAGAAGGAATCTAAATGTATAAATTACAAGCTATTCAGAACCTTTTCCCACAAAAATATATATCAATCTGCTTTCATGGTGACAGGTTCCCTTTGTATCTAGTTTAGGGTCCTTTCACACTTGCGTTATGAGCATCCGGCAGGCACTTCCGTCCCGCCGGATCCGTCAGAACGCAAGTCGCCTGAAGCATTAGAAGACTGATCAGGATCTGGTTGCCATAGTAGGAGCGGGGGGGAGCGGTATACTTACCATCCGTGCGGCTCCCGGGGCACTCCAGAATGACGTCAGAGCGCCCCATGCGCATGGATCACGTGATCCATGCGATCACGTGATCTATGCACTGGGGCGCCCTGACGTCATCCTGGAGCGTCCCGGAGCCGCACAGAATGTAAGTATGCCGCTCCCCGCTCCCTCACATTTTACCATGGTAACCAGGACTTTAGCATCCTGGCTGCCATGGTAACCAGTCAGAAAAAGCTAAATGTCGGATCCGGCAATGCGCCGAAACGACGTTTAGCTTAAGGCCGGATCCGGATTAATGCCTTTCAATGGGCATTAATTCCGGATCCGGCCTTGCGGCAAGTGTTCCGGATTTTTGGACGGAATAAAAAGCGCAGCATGCTGCGGTATTTGCTGTGTCCAAAAAACGTTCCGGTCCTGAACTGAAGACATCCTGATGCATCCTGAACGGATTTCTCTCCATTCAGAATGCATGGGGATGATCCTGATCAGGATTTTTCCGGCATAGAGACCCGACGACGGAACTCTATGCCGGAAAACAAAAACGCCAGTGTGAAAGGGCCCTAAGTTCCCTAAAAATTCAAGTAGTTTTGAGGTTCTTAGCATTGGTATTGTTCTAATATATTTCAGTTTATAATAATAGTTATAATACATCATTATTAGAGAAACATTACATAGTTTGAAGGACATGGATATGTAATTAGGCTTAGTTGTACAACCTTCATGACTTAGTGACTGCAGAATGTTATGAAGGTTGTTCAACTCATCTTCATTAAAGCAGATCTGTCATAACAATATGCTGTTTAGGGATATCATATAATAATGATAGGACCAGCTATTTATATCAAACACCCAAAAAAATAGCAGTTCAATCCTGTCCATGTATTGTATGGGTGGTCATTTATTTTAATAGTCACTATTTAACGCTAAATTTCACCTGCAGCAACTGATGGGGATTTTGCTTCTGGTACTTACTGTATCTGTTGGGGGTTGTTATTTTTTCATGTCTGAAATTCTTCTTGTCTTCCTTGGCTACAAGAAGAAAATCAGCTGTACAGCTGGCAACTGAAGTCTACAATGATTATCCTCTGCTTTACTAGATGTACTGTATGTGCATATAATATTATGTAATAAATATACTGCTTTTTACTGTTCTATATTGCTAGGACACAATCTGTCTTAAAAACGTATCCGGAAAAAACTGATCCGCAAAAAATATGAATGACGTCCGTGTGCATTCCGTGTTTTGCGGAACGGAACAACTGGCCCCTAAGAGAACAGTTTCTATCCTTGTCCGTAATGCGGACAATAATAGGACATGTTCTGTTGTTTTGCGGAACGGAAATACGGACATGCAGAAACAGAATACACACGGAGTAAATTCCGATGTGGATGACTCATTGACTTCTATGAGAGCATGCACTGGGATCTGTGTAGAGGTCATTGTGCAGGGAGGGGAGGGGATGAGTTGTGTTCATCGCCGACTGTGATTGGCATGATCCTGTGTTATGTACAGTGGGATGCGAAAGTTTGGGCAACCTTGTTAATCGTCATGATATTCCTGTATAAATCGTTGGTTGTTACGATAAAAAATGTCAGTTAAATCTATCATATAGGAGACACACACAGTGATATTTGAGAAGTGAAATGAAGTTTATTGGATTTACAGAAAGTGTGCTATAATTGTTTAAACAAAATTAGGCAGGTGCATAAATTTGGGCACTGTTGTCATTTTATTGATTCCAAAACCTTTAGAACTAATTATTGGAACTGAAATTGGCTTGGTAAGCTCAGTGACCCCTGACCTACATACACAGGTGAATCCAATTATGAGAAAGAGTATTTAAGGGGGTCAATTGTAAGTTTCCCTCCTCTTTTAATTTTCTCTGAAGAGTAGCAACATGGGGGTCTCAAAACAACTCTCAAATGACCTGAAGACAAAGATTGTTCACCATCATGGTTTAGGGGAAGGATACATAACGCTGTCTCAGAGATTTCAGCTGTCTATTTCTACAGTAAGAACATATTGAGGAAATGGAAGACCATAGGCTCAGTTCAAGTTAAGGCTCGAAGTGGCAGACCAAGAAAAATCTCCGATAGACAGGAGCGACGAATGGTGAGAACAGTCAGAGTCAACCCACAGACCAGCACCAAAGACCTACAACATCATCTTGCTGCAGATGGAGTCACTGTGCATCGTTCAACCATTCGGCGTACTTTACACAAGGAGATGCTGTATGCGAGAGTGATGCAGAGGAAGCCTTTTCTCCGCCCACAGCACAAAAAGTGCCGCTTGAGGTGGGCTAAAGCACATTTGGTCAAGCCTTCATTTTGGAATAAGGTGCTGTGGACTAATGAAACTAAAATTGAGTTATTTGGGCATAACAAGGGGCGTTATGCATGGAGGAAAAAGAACACAGCATTCCAAGTAAAAAACACCTGCTACCTACAGTAAGATATGGTGGTGGTTCCATCATGCTGTGGGGCTGCTTGGCCAGTGCAGGGACTGGGAGACGCATGGATTCCACTCAGTATCAGCAGATTCTGGAGACCAATGTCTAGGAATCAGTGACAAAGCTGAAGCTGCGCCGAGGCTGGATTTTTCAACAAGACAACTACCCTAAACACTGCTCAAAATCCACTAAGCAGTGGCGTACATGCAGGGGTCGCAGTTGCGACTGGGCCCGGCACTCCCGGGGGCCCGGCCGCCTGTGGACCCACCCCCCAGGCCACGTTGTACTAACATGTAATGGAGCGCTCTGATGGGGCCCAGCACAAAGTACAGAGCGCTCCATTACATGTATAATGTGGAGGGAGGGGGGGGGGCCGGGGTTGGGGGGTGCGCACACTCACACACCCGGCTGGTCGGCATTTCTTTTCAGTAGTGAAGCAGGGAAACCTCTCTCATCCCTGCTTCACTGCTCTTCACAGCTCAGGAGCTCCCCCTGCTGGCCCCAGATCGCGCTGCTGGCTGTGAGAGAAGACCCGGGAATCTGCCTTCAGCACAGCCAGCACCGAGATGAGTGAGGAGGGAGCCTGTCATCAGGGAAGAAGGTAAGTATGTTTTTTTTTTTTTTCTAAGGCTGCAGACTGGGGGCAAAGGGCAAGAGGGGGGGGGGCATAACTAATTTGAGGGGGCACCTAATCAGGCATTACTGTGAGGGGGGGGAAACATATGAAGGCATAACTATGAGGATTGAGGTATACGAAAAAAGTTCCTGGACACCACTGTTGTTACTTGCTTGTGTCTTTATTAAACAGCTCAGATTACAGTATGCGGTTTGCCAGTTGTGAGTGAGTATTATAACAACGTTTCGGCGGTAAACGCCTTCATCAGGACAATGGACGTGCCGCACTGTGTAAGAATCCGTGTTGGAAAGGAGTGGTTGGAGCTCTGTGGCTCTGTTGGCAATGCTGCGCGGGGTCAGAATCCTGATTCCCTTGGCTGCCATGATCTTTTTACTACAAAATCACAGTGAGATGAAGTTGTCACCGTGATTTTGTAGTTAAAAGATCACAGAGAGGCACAGAGCATTATCAATCCTGTTAGTGCTCCGTGTCTCTGCTGTTCGGAGCGGGGCTTGGCACTCTTTCACGCAGCGGATTAGCCGCACGGAAATGGCAAGTGATAGGTTACATTTTTGTAATATACTTTATTTAGCCAAAATAATTTTAGTAGTAAACTGGGGCTGAAATGGCCATTAGCAGCGCTCTCAGAAATTAGGGGGCCCCATGGATTGTGTGTACGCCACTGCCACTAAGGCATTTATGCAGAGGAACAAGTACAACGTTCTAGAATGGCCATCTCAGTCCCCAGACCTGAATATAATTAAAAATCTGTGGTGTGACGTAGAGAGAGCTGTCCATGCTCGGAAGCCATCAAACCTGAATGAACTAAAGATGTTTTGTAAAGAGGAATGGTCCAAAATACCTTCAACCAGAATTCAGACTCTCATTGGAACCTACAGGAAGCGTTTAGAGGCTGTAATTTCTACAAAAGGAGGATTTACTAAATATTGATTTTATTTCTTTTTTGTGGTGCCCAAATTTATGCACCTGCCTAATTTTGTTTAAACAATTATAGCACACTTTCTGTAAATCCAATAAACTTCTTTTCACTTCTAAAATATCACTGTGTGTGTCTCCTATAAGATAGATTTAACTGACATTTTTTATCGTAACAACCAATGATTTATACAGGAAAATCATGACGATTAACAAGGTTGCCCAAACTTTCGCATCCCACTGTATATAGTTGTTGACGTTCACAGTAATCTTGCCTGTGATGATAATGAAATCATGTGTGAGTCTATAATGTGACTCAGTAGTCAAGATTTTATTTCATATGGACAGTGCCATGGGTGGGAAATTCATAAAATCACCAAAAATTCTTAGAAAAAGCTGTTTAACAGCATATTTCTGTTGCACACAGATGGATGGGTTAGGGCTAGAGATGAGCGAACTTTAAAAAAAAGTTCGGCGTTCGGGTTGTGGTAATCGCCGCATCCCGTTATGGATTCCACTACCACGGACTATCGCGGCATATGGAATCCATAAGGGGCGGCTTCCACCAACCCGAACTGTTGAACAGCCGAAGGACCTGGGGTGACGTCACCGTCATGTGATCAGTGCAGGGGGCGTGGCTCAGCACGGGATCAAATCATCTCTAGTTAGGGCCCTTTCACACTTGCGTTTTTGTTTTCCGGCATAGAGTTCCGTCGTTGGGGCTCTATGCCGGAAAAATAGAAAGCAAGCTTAAATACATGGACTTTCATCTTTCACATTTTACATAACTAATGCTACATTCACACGATCGTATCCACAAATCGGGCATTCACAAAATATGGATGTGGTCCATCTGCATCCTGCACTTTTCGAAGGCCCAGTTGTAAAAATGCTTATTCTTGTCCGCAAAATGGATGTTGACAGCACACGGATGACTTCTCTTCCTCCTCCTTCTTCTGATCAGGTCTCTGGCACCTCAGTGAGAGCTCCTTCCTGGTTGGTTGCACTGGGCATCTCAGTTCTGGTGCATGCACAGTGCACACTTTGGGACATTTGGGGGGAAATCACAGTTTTTTTTTCTTCTGATAGACGCTTCAGACAGCAGAAGAAAACGCCTCATTTTAAGGACAGTCTACAAATTTACAGCAAGTTGGCAACCCTGTTTCCATGAATATGTAGATTTAACTTAAACAATATATTCAGTTAATACAGAGTGTGTGAGAGGAATAAGTACAATTTGAGTGGCATTTTGAAACAGAGTAGCATGAAAAGCGGTGGAGGTTAGCAGGAGGGGGTTTGGGCGCTTCAGCATGACCTGATTTACTATAGTATATAAAGTCTACTCCAGCCCCTAGCTGGTGTAAATTTAATAAATTAGACACATCTTACTCCAGGTCAGGGGGATCAATGCCAGTTTCAATAAATCTCCCTGTATGTATCACTTTTCTACATTTCTGTCACCGCTTACATAGAAATATACGGTAGTTTATTAGGCTTAAAAAAATACATCTGTCCAAACAGTTCAGCCTGTTATCCTGCAAATTTGGAAGGGAATGAAATGCTCTTAAGGTTGAAACCAATTTTGCAAATTTTAAGGGAAAAAATATCCTTCCAGACTCCAATCAGGCAATCAGAATAACTCCCTGGATCAACGACCCTTCTCTAGTTGGTATAGCCTGTAATATTATTACACTCCAGAAATACATCCAGGACCCTCTTGAACTCTTTTAGTGAACTCACCATCACCACCTCCTCAGGCAGAGAGTTCCATAGTCTCACTGCTCTTATCGTGAAGAATCTCCCTCTAATCTCCCTGGATCAACGACCCCTCTCTAGTAGCTATAGCCTGTAATATTATTACACTCCAGGAATACATCCAGTCCCCTCTTGAATTCCTTTATTGTACTCACCATCACCACCTCCTTAGGCAGAGAGTTCCATAGTCTCGCTGCTCTTACCGTAAATAATCCTCTTCTATGTTTGTGTACAAACTTTCTTTCCTCCAGACGCAGAGGATGTCCCTTCGTCACAGTCACAGCCCTGGGGAAAAATAGATGACGGGAGAGATCTCTGTACTAGAGTTGTTTCGATACCAAAATTTTGATTCTGTATCGATACCATAAAAAAGTATTGCGATACTCGATACCAATCGATACCATGCGAACAAAAAATAAAACGCCAAAAAAAGTTGCGTGCATTCCACATTTTATGGAACCGCCGGCTCATAATGCAACAGTCCTATCGTATTTTTTGGGGGGACAAGGCGACTAAAAGAAAATGGCGAATCGTGCATTTTTTTCTTTTCTTTTTCTTTTCTTTTACAGCGTTCACCGTATAAAAGAGGATTTTTTAATAGTTTGGACTTTTGAGACGCGGCGATTTGTAATATTTTATTTATTTATTGTTTATATATTTTATATGTAAAATTGGTAAATGGGGTGATTTATACTTAATATTTTGGTGTACTTTTTTTTAAACTTTTTTATTTTTTTACAGTTTATTTATTAACTTAGGGGCTAGAACCTGGGATCTTTTCATCCTGTTCACCCTGATAGAGCTCTATTAGGGGGAATAGGACCTCACACTCTCCCTGTTGCCTGTGCACAGTACACACAGCAGCAGGGAGCTAACCATGGCAGCCAGGAATTCAGGGGGGCTGGGGCTCCGATCAGAAGAGAGAAGGTGAGGGGACCCTGTGGCCACTGCCACCAATGATATTAATACTAAAGTGGGGGGTTGGGGAGTGAGCACTGGCCACCAATAATGTATTTCAATACTGGGGACAGGGGGCACACTGGCCACTAATGTTTTAATACTGGGAGGGGGCGGGCACACTGGCCACCAATTACTAGTAACGTTTCATATACAAATACAGGCAGAAGAAACACACTGCCGGCACCTGCCTATGACAGAGCGCTGCGATCCGCGGCAGTTAACGGCGGATCGCGGCGCTCTGTCACAGGCAGGGGCCGGCAGTGTGTTTCTCCTGCCTGTATTTATACTGTATAACTGTATATGAAACGTTACTAGTCATTGGTGGCCAGTGCGCCCACCCCTCCTCCTCCACCCGTCTCTCCTCATTGGCAGCGTGGCACGGGGGGGGGGGGGAGGGGGAGAAGACACCGCCTCCTTCTCCCTGTGCTGCCGAGGAGAACGTGGCCGCTCTGACAGCAGCGCAGCCACGTTCTCCGATACTGGGCTGTGCAGTAGCGCAGCCCAGTATCGATAAAACACTAATCCTGGTATCGAGCTCGATGCCAGAGAAAAATATCGATTGGGTATCGAAACTTCGATAACCGAAACAACCCTACTCTGTACTGACCCCTGATATATTTATACATAGTTATTAGATCTCCCCTCAGTCGTCTTTTCTCTAAAGTGAATAACCCTAATTTTGATAATCTTTCTGGGTACTGTAGTCCACCCATTCCAGTTATTACTTTAGTTGCCACTTCTCCCAGGGAAATATTGAGGGGCATTTATCAAGCATTTGACTCCACTATGGTGGCTTTAAAAACAAGCAGTTGACGCCATTATGGTGGCATTAAAAATCTCACAAATTATGGGGCATGCCATATTTGCACCATAATTTGTGACTTTCTTGAGTTTCTCACCACTTTAGATAAGTAGCAAGAAAAAAGGGCTTAGTGGGTGGGTGGAGCCTATCCCAGACCACTGGATTTACTATGTTTTACACCAGAAGCTGGCATAAGATATAACTGAAGTCAATGCCCGCTCCTTGGTGGTGTACATTTGGGTTTCTGGCACACAAAGAGGCTTTTAATAAATTAGACACATCTTACTGCAGTGCAGGGAGATCAAGACTAGCATATGGACACACCAGTCTTGATCATTGTCCCTCATTGGATTAGATGCATTAAACTCTAACCTTTGTCACGTTCGAGGCTTTAGTAAGTGGCCAGATGGGCCCCTCCTATATAAGAGAATATCAAAACTTTAGATTTTGCATTTTGTTGGGGTCAATAATCTAGAATTCGAGGTGTTACCAATAGCATTTAACTTGCTTTCCTCTTGAGGTACTGTATGTGTATGACTAAGCCAGGTCTGGAGTTCAGTGCATTGTGCACAGTGAAGGAAGTTGAATGCACCATAGGTTGCCGTTCCTTAAAAAGGTTGCCAACTTCTTTACTATTGACAGCCTTTCCTTGGCATAGGCCATCGATATCTGATTGGCAGGCGTCTTACACCCTGCACTTTTGCGGTTTCAGAGTAGCTGGAAGTCTGTGCAGGAATTACCCAGCTCTGTCCATTGTTCAGTGGACGGTGCTTGGAACTACAGCGCTGCTCCCACAGAAGTAACCAGCTGCATCCACTATACAAAGGCAGGGGTGCGAACAGATAGGACATCCATAGTAAAGGAGTGGACAACCCCTTTAAGACACTGTTTCATTTTCTCATCGGACCCAACAGCTTACCTCTAATAGCATTTAGCTGATATTACTTGCCCCCTTGCACCTGATCTCTCAGATTACTTGTCACAATCCTTCTGTCTGCTATAATTGCCTATTACTGCAAACCACCAGCCTTGACCTTGGCAATCTTAGTGCCCGCTGGCCAAACTTCTGCACTGATACCTGCTGCTTGCCCGCCTATGTCTGGGCTGTAACCAGCTCCTTGTCGCCGGTTTTGCGTCCCTTGAGTTCTCTGTTTCTGCTCTTTCTAAGTTGTCACAGACACCTTCGGTGCTCCTGGTACAGTAGTCCTAGCTGCTGCTTATTACTTTGCAATCCCTAGGGTAAGCAGAGTACATAGCGCGAACAAAACCACCTTTTGTGTCAGTCATGGGACAGCTGAGAACTTGTCAGTGTAATGAGTATTATGGGAAAGGAGGATCATATGGTTTAAACTCTGCACCTGGTAGTAAATGGAAAATGTTATATTAATTGTATATTGGTACATAGATGCTAACTGCATTAGTGTGTAGATGCATTGGCTAATGTGATTGCAATTAGATCTTGTCATAGAATGCACTAAAGGTTTTGGCGCACCTACTTTTTGACTCATTTATGAGTCAAAAGGCTGGGTGCACCGATATCAGTTGTGTCCAGCTAGTTTTGTTTTTTGCTGAGACGGACTGATATATGTGTACGTGCACATTTTTTTGTCGGGCGTTGTTTGACATTCAGCATCACAGCTGATGTGCTGGATGAATATGAACAATCTTATAGAAAACCATCAGTGTTTCTACACTGTACCGGAAGGAAACTGAGCGTGATTGCCTGACATATGTGAAGAGGCTTACCAAAGAGGTGTGAAAGGGAACATGACCCAAGATGTGACAATTTGCGCAAAAACTTTAGCATAAAATGATGTCGCTAACTAAACCAACCAAAATTTTGAATGAAACTTCAGCCACTGTGATAAATATGGGCCATCCTGTCTAAATTTACTCCATCTACATTTTAGGCAGAGTAAATCTACCCTGTCATGTGGAAATAGGCCCTAGAGGCATACAATGATAGAACTGCTATCCTTGTGCCTCAGTAAGACGACTTGGGGCTACTTAATACACCAGTACGGTATTATCATAATTCTGAAAGTTTCTGCAAACAGCTGAAGTGCTGAACTATAACCAGATATCGATCCTGACATCTCTGCTATTGTTCCGTGCTATGCCTTCTGTAATCTGCAGGCTACGCGAGGAGCGTTGTCTTTTGTAAGCCACAAATTTCTATTGTGTGTGCCCTGCTTCTCTTTCAAAGCATGCTTCACTAAACACTTGCCGCTACAGATTTCTAACAATTATGACTGTGCTCTTATTTCTGCCCGGTATCTCAAGCCTTTGTGTCTCCTTTCTACCGGACAACAAAATTAATGGTCTTTGTGTGTCTGTTCTTAGGGCTTTGGTAAAAGACTGTGTTTTCTAAAATGGTGGCAAGGGCCTAAGAAACTTCGCTGTGAGCTATTTCAAACTCCTTTTCCCAACACACTTGTGTCATTTGCTTTTTCCATTATCTAGTCTCTCTTAGGTATAGATGTAACAGATTTCAGTTTTTTTTTGTCCCTGTACAGTTCTACACATCAAGACTAATTTGCCTAGCACTCTTATCCATTCCTACTCCTTCTGATTAACACATTATTGACAGTTTGCTCTTTATAGTACAGAATCTCTAACATTGCTCATGTACTATACTTTTTGTAATTATTAGTTTATGGTAAGATTACACAATGATAATGACATATAAATCAGCATAAAAGGTCGCGTAAGTTATCTGTAACCGTGTCAATCATTTTCGGTTTCATGTTACTATTTTTAAAAGAGAAGACGAGAACATGTTGTATCTCACAGTATCATAAAGTACATTATTACTAACAAATGCAAGTCATTTATTTCAATTATACATTGTTTAAAGGGGTTAGCCACTTTTTGGCTACTTGTGATGGGCGTGTTTGTAAGATGGCAATTGTTAATATAGCCCTTGTTAATATTCTGTCCCGTTTGCTATATTTCATAATCCATGCCCTTGTTAGGATTATCTTCTGTTCTGTCCATAAGATGGCCGCTGATGGAGGGTCATGTGACCAGACAAATCACCTCCATGTGATTTCTCCTGCACTAAACTCACTGTTCCTGCACTAAACTCCCAACATGTGCAGGTGCAGAAGGCAGTTGTAGTGTATTTGAAATGCGGAGATATCACATGGAGTAAATTGCCTGGTCTTATGACCCTCCATAAGCAGCCATCTTATGGACAGGACTTCTGTGTGGACAGCACAAAAGACATTGTAAACAAGGGGGTATACCTTACAAAATATAGAAAATGGTGCAGAATATCAGTAAAGGTTATATTAGTAAGTTCCATATAATCATCTCAAACACATAGGTCAACAGTAGCCAGAAGGTGGCCAACCCATTTAAATTCCAAATTCAAATATGCATGTAAATCTTGCCACATTGCAAACTTCTCTGCCATTTGACCCATTGTGCCCTACAATCAATACTGATCACAGTGGACGACAAGGTAGAAACAAAGGAGAGATCCATAGTGGCAACGTAGAAAAGCCTTGTGTCATGTGCCTGCCACCTCGACAGTCAGTCCTCTGAATAGTTGCTGAGTCTAGATTTCCAAAACAGACAAAGAAAATCAGAAAAATAGCAAAAAACAATGAGTTAATCCCAAACGTACAAAAGTAAAGAGACAATGCATGTATTAGTATCAGGAACATTCCAATTTTAATAATGGTAACAGGACATATTTTTAATGTATAACTATAAAAGAATATGGCTGGCAAATAAAAAAGTACCATTGTCACATGTAAATAAAATATCTATAAAAGGATAAAGAGTTTTCTCAAAATATATTTTTTAAAATTGGAATCCTAAAAAGAAAAAGATATATCAATACTGTATATTGCTGGTACCTACGTGTTATGTGTTGTTTTCATTCCCTCTCAGAGCTTTCATCTAATGTACCCGAGGTAGTAGTTATACAGTGTATGCCCAGTCCCACTTTCTGGACCTGCTTGTACATGGGTGGAGTGACTACTACTATTGTCCAGACTAGCCAATGTGAAAGCGAGCAATAGAAAGGCTTCTTCTAACTGACTGGGAATATTTGGTGTTTTTTCTAAAAGGGATTCAGTAGAACACCAGGGGCATCATGATAAGTATGTAATAGCAATATCTATACACAGCAGCATAAAAATAAATAATTCAAAGTGGAAAATTGTTCTGCTGCGGTTCTGCTTGGCACTGCTGCAGTCCTTGAAAAAGGATTGTGTGGACAGTGTTTGAGGATGAGATCTCTGTCATTCTGCCATTTTTTCCAAGAGGCAGTGGTGGCCACAGGATCCCCATAACAGTGATAACTTTAGGAACTTCTAACACCAGTGCTACAGGTACAGTGACAGACAGTACAGTGACAGTGACCCCAAGTACAGTGACAGACACAATGCACCCAAATATGCCCTAGTTATTGTGTGTTTATATAAATGTAACAGGAAACCAGCAGATTTCTGGATTTAGCTTTACCCAGGAGTAGAGCAGAAGAGCACAGTAGCTCAAAACTGGTGCAAGTTTCTTCAATTACTCAACACTTTACATTGATTTAACTGTCATGTTATGTAAATTGTGACCTAAAAGCAGAGTCTTTCATTAAGCAGGTGTCTAGTTAGTGAAAAAATTGTAATTTATTGATTGGACCACAGCCAGGTTAAACAATAAGATAATGACAAGAATTTTGATGCAAATATTTTTTGCAGGGCCAACTGTAGAGTAGTATTGATATCTGATATCTAAATGATTGATCCGTGCTTCATGGGCACTATGTAAGGTCAGATTCTTCCTGCAGAAACATTAAAGGGGATCTGCAGTCAGAAAATGAATTATAATTGCAGTCATGTTTTTAGACATATTTTTTGGTGATGTTTAATTTTCCATGTTACGATCTACTAAAACTATCTTTAGATCCTGCAATTCTCATTCTTAAGATCCTGCCATTCTAATACTGGCCACTCTCTTTTCAGCAGTCATATCAATATCATCATAGACAGGATTACCATGAATAAACGCCTCTGCATAGATAACACAGGGTCCCCATTCTCAATAGATAATGGTTACAGCTTATCTATTCCCCTCCCTGCAAAATTACCTCTGCGCAGGTCATAGGACATGTCTAGAAAACTCTCACATAGAAGTCAGTACCTTTGTACCTTTCAATATCTGTTTTAATAAATAAAAAACAAATATGTGATAATATAGGTGATACGTTTTCTTTAAAGACACTTTAGTAATGTAACACTTGTTGCTACTGTAATTGTAGACTGATATTTATTTGGTTTCCTCACTCTTTAAGGACTGAACATGTTTGGGCCTTACAGGGGTTGTTTGCTTTTTACTATTGATGACCTATCCTCAGGTTAGCTCATAAATATCAAATCGGCGGGGGTCCGACTGCCGACACCCCTGCCGACCAGCTGTTTGAAGAGAAGGCAGCACTCGTACAAGTGCTGCCTTCTCTGCTCTGTTTATCTGCTCACCGCAGAAGTTGCAGTCGTGTAATTACAAGTATGGTGTTGATGGAGATGTGGATATCATTCTTGATAAACTAAGATGGCCCCCATATCTTCCAGCTCTCAGACAACGCCTTATTCACTCAAGTTGGGACACAAGCTCAAAGACTTCAGCTTATCCAAGAGGACCCTCCACTCTGATGTGTCATATATGACGTATACTGTACTGCTGTTAGTATGAAGCCATTACAATATTGTGCTGGCACCTAGATGTTTACATAGTTTGCATACATAGTTTGTTTTAGTAAAACAATGCGCAGAAGCCAAGTGTTATCTCTTTTCTTATTTTTGTATTCTAGCCAATTAAACAATGCCACGAGCCTCAGGGGGATGCCCACTCTGATCTACTTATATACTGCTTGATTTCCTGTAATAAAACGAGAACTGCTTTGACCCTTGTCTGGTGTCAGTGTGGGTTCTTCCGTGCATGTAAAATTCTAGGATCAAAACCAATTTGACCAGTAGAGCAAACGTAATTTGATCTGATTGAGGGCATCTTTAACAGTGTCCCTATTCTCTTCTAAGACCTATAGAAGTGTATGAGGATGCCATACTTGTAATTACATCTGTTCACCACAGCAATTGCTCCGTTGAGAAGGTAAATAGTGAGGAGACGGCAGCACTCATATGTTTGCTGCCTTCTCTTCAAACAGCTGATTGGCGGTAGTGTGACTCGCAGCATCCCCTGTAAAAAGTTGACAGTCCCTTTAAAAGGGTTGTGCAGCCAGTGCATATTGACCCATCCTCAAAATAAGTCATCAATATCTGATCGGTAAGGGTCTGGGCCCTGACACCCTCTCCAATCAGCTGTTTGAAGAGGAGGCAGTCTTGGAGGCACAGTGAACTTACAAGTGCTTGTTCTATTCAATTGTAATTACACTGCGCTTTCACTGCAAGCAAGATGACACACAGTACAATCTTAAAGAGGAGGCTGTGCTCGTACAAGCGCTGCCTCCCCTTCAAGCAGCTGATCGACGGTGATGCTGGGAGTTGAACCCCCACCAATCAGATATTGATGACCTATCCTATGGATGTCATCGATATGTATGTATGTGTGTGTGTATATATATATATATATATATATATACACACACATTTGCACAATAAAAACACCTTCTAAGATTCTTAGATCTTTTTAATTATCCATCAGTGAATTTGTGTCAGGTTTGTTTCTTTTGTTTTTTGAGCTGTAGTTTCCTTAGGTACAGTTTTGGGGTATGCATGACCTTTTGATCATTTTCTATTCCATTTTTGGGAGGCGGAATAGGTAGCAATTCTGGCATTGTTTAGTTTTAATTTTTCATAGTGTTCAGTGTGCAGGTTAATGGGACAATTCAATAGTTCTTATTATGTGTACTTTAATTTTTCTTTTTTTTACATAATGCATTTTAATGGCGAAAAGAATTGTGTTTTTTTCTGCTTTTTACTTTTAGATTTTTTAAACATTTTGGGGCACATTTATTAAGACCAGTATTTTAGACGCCGGTCTTAATAAAGGTCCATAGCTGGCGGTGGATCTGCAGAAGTTATGAAGAGGCTCAGGCCTCTCCATAACTTTGGCGCATCCAGGGCCAGTTCTAAATGTAAGACAGCTCCTGAGCTGTCTTACATTTAGACCTTTTTCTACACCTAAACAGGCATAGAAAATGATGAATGAGTCCCCTTACTTGCCCAGGCCACGCCACAATTTTAGACCTGGTGTGAGCGGGGAACCGTTGCGCTAGCATCTACACCTGAAATATTCCTAATTTAGGCGTATTTCAGATTAGTAAATTACTCCCGTCATTCATATTACGTTGCAGTTTTTTTTAAAGTACCCCTAGGGGATTTCAACACTATGGTCTATGGATCACTGCAATGCAGTACGTATGGGCCTAAGAGTTCTAAAATGGCAGACGTGGGACCAGTGTTAGGCCCCTAGATACCTGAGCAATCTATTGGCACCCTATGATCACTTTGCAGAGTGGGGCGATAGGAGTTTCGGTTACCCTATCATGCCCTTTAGAAGCTGTGGGCACTATCAACCATGGCATCTAAGGGAAATTATTTCTGGTCTTGGTCAGTGCAATGGGAGCCCAGCTGTGTAATTTTTATATTTACAAAATTATATAAAACATTTATATATAAACTTTTTTTTTTTTTTTTTGGGGCGGGGTAATATTTGCTGTATAGCCTAAATAACTGATTGAAAAATTCCTACTTACCAGCCCTGTGCTGCTTTGGTCCTGCACAATGACTCCCATTCATCCATCTTCTAATCAAGGTATAGACATGGTCACATATGCAAGCGACAAATTACAGCTGAAGCCAGTTATTGGACTGAAATACAAATGAACAGCAGCCAGCACGCAGGACCAGAGCATCAGAGAGCAAGTGTGAATCTTTTAAATGGCAATGCAGGCTAGTTGCCTTCAATAAATAGTTAATATTTCCTGAAAGCCCTTTTAAAAATGACAATGTTTCTGAGTGTGTAAAGAGAATAGTGAACCTTTTGTCTTATTTTAAAGTTTACGTCAACCTGTACTTAAAGCTACTAACCTCTGTGTTATTTTTCTATGCCAATAGTTCCCCTAAAGAGGATGTCCACTTCTATCTAGGATCTTACTAGTAATGTTTGCCTATCACTATCTAGCCATAGAGAGGCCCTAAGGAGCTGTCATTTG
The DNA here is from genome assembly GCA_033119425.1 of Bufotes viridis. Lineage (NCBI taxonomy): Eukaryota > Metazoa > Chordata > Amphibia > Anura > Bufonidae > Bufotes > Bufotes viridis. Next base: position 443,953,001 of record CM065589.1, on the reverse strand, counting down.
TATTTTCATTCACAAGGTCACTCCACTGCCGGCAATGCCACCTAGAGTCCTAAATGGATAGCTAGTCTGTTGTCATTATGGCTGAAAATAGAAAATTCTCCAGGAAGTGATGCCTGGAGTAACGTAAGGGAGCAGAAATCTTTCTATTGCAGTTCTCGTTGCTGAATTTTCCAAGATGTGTGGAAGCTCGGTGCTTCAGAAAGTCATACTGTACAAAAGACTGTTTTTGATGGGAAGGTGATTTTACCATCAGTATTAATGGGCTTTTTACAATATGAGCACTTTTCCAGCCAAAACAAAAAGTGATGTGTAATTTTCCCCTCTTTTAATTCCTTTGACAGATCAAAACTGCTTGACTGCTACTTCCTGTCAGCCATATTAGCTGTGAGGGAGCCAATTCCAATGTAACAAATCAGATTCATTACAAATTACTTAGAAATTCTGCTGCCAAATAAATCTGAAGTTTTGGCGATTCGCCTTGGACATATCACCGTGCCTTTGCCATTTTACTGCGACAATTGGAGGGAAACAACGCAGGGAGGATGAAGATGGAGGATCACATAATCCTGGGAGGGAGGGCTTACCCTTATTGGCTCAAAGGCTGACAGCCTGTGAGCCAATCAGGGGGCAGTATTTTTGCAGGTCCTTTAGGCTGTAGGCAGGTTCAGAAGCACAGACGCCATTCTGAGCTTAGCCTGCCATGTAAGAAGTGTTAGATGTGTCTGGCAAACAGCAATTACAGACACAAGCCAGTGGTTCGGTGGTTAGCAGTGACGACTTGAAACGCTGAGGTCTTAGGTTTGCATCCAACCAAGGACAACATCTGCATGGAGTTTGTTTGTTCTCCCCCACACTTCAAAGACATAATGATAGGGAATTTAGATTACAAGCTCCATTAGGGACAGCAAGCAAAGATAATCTCTGTATTTGTGCCTCTCTTATTAACTAAAAAAAAAAAAAAAGAAAAGCTGCACTTTTGCTACCATTTATAATAAAGCAGTTCAGCGCATTTCAGTGTGTCAATACCTGTGTGTTTGTAGAAGGGGATGTTTAAATGTATCTGTGTTAATTACTTAATATACTGTCCAATTTATTTAACTGCAATGTACTGCATTAATATACCATTCAGTTTAATTCAACACATTGTTCTGCGTTAATATACCATTGCGAATTGACAATTCCACTGTACGTAGAAGGAGAGGGATGTTTAATTGTGCCTCTGTCTGTCAATTACATAAAAAAATACTTGCAATTTTGCTACCGTTTAACAATCCATGTACCAAACCAGTGACTTTTTATTTATAGGCCTCATAATACAATGTCTGGTAAACCACAGAGTGGAAAATGAAAGACCCGTGACTTGTCAGAATGTGGGTGTCTGTAGTGTTACAAACAGCAGTAAGAGCACCAGCTGTTCAACCAGTAGAAATAGTAGTAGCAGCAGGCCACAGTTATCCCTCACTTCCGGTAGGTTCCAGATTATTATGAGGACAAAGAGGATAAGATTGTGAACTGGATGGCTCACTCCTTCTCTCAGTCACTGCAGGATTATGTCCATGTCACCTCTGAACTGTGCCTTTGAGCCAAGGATCAGCTCATTCCTTCTGCTCCTCCTCCTTGCAGCCCCCGAGAAGTTTATTACTTGTATCATCTCATGCCCCTTCTTTTCTCCTAAGAGGCAACAACACCGCATGTGCTATGGAACAATCTTTCTATTGACTTGTGTGAGAAGCGTCCACACCATTGTTTGAACCACAATGAGGAAGAGGTTCAGGCTTAGGTTGGGGAACCCAGTGCATAGCTAAGTTGGTGGTGGTGGTAGTAGTAGTGACACTTGCAGCTCTGGTGATGTTGGTAGGGCCAGAATTAGCCATGGACACAGTGGCACTTAAGGCAAATACAGAGGAGGAAATTGGCAGGGGGCAAAAGAGCTCACAAAAACTCATAATAGGACTATGTGAGGACTATGTGTTGGACAGAATCTGGTAGCTGAATTGGGGTGCTGAGAAAAAAGTGACATCAGAGGAGGAGAATTTTGCTGTGGAGGCAATAAAGAATGTGTCGCGCCTTCACCAAAATTTGATTCAGCAGGTAGGCAGTACTTTTTGCCAGCTTCCTCATCATTCTCCAAAAATGTGGCGCAGTTCTGCGCCTTCGCACAAATTTTATTCTTCTTTATCCTATTCGTACTTTTGGCCAGCTGTCCATAAAATGTGTCTTATTGTTCTCCAAATGAGGCACAGTTCTGTGTCCTAATCAAAATCTAAATCACCCAGTACAACAAGTAGCAGAAACTGGTTCAAAAATTTGACACATGATGAAAGTTTTTTATACTGCTGCGCCATTGTGATGCAGTAAACCGACCTGCACCGCCTGAGCAACTAGGTTCAGTTGTACCTGGACTCTGCTCTTTCTCCGGTACATACCCTGTTCACTGACCCCATAGAACAGTGACTGGAACTGGTCCTATACTGTGTTGTTTAGCCTCCAATGTCATGTCAGAGAGAGTATTCAGCGCAGCAGATGGCGTCTTCACACGCAAGCGGGCAAAATTGTCCTGCTCCCGTGTCCAAACACCTTTGTCAGAATGAATCAGGCACACCGATCTGTGAGGATTTCTACACATCTCTGGCTGATGACAGTGAATAGATTTGCCATTGCTGACAGTGGCTATTTATTTTATTGCCGGCCTAATGCCACTGTCTGCCTGTTCATGGTGTTCCATACTGTACTACAGCTGCCACTCCCCCTGGTGCGACTACTACTACCACCCCTAAAAGACTGCACGTCTCTTGCAGCAGTACTGCCGATTCTGCTCCCAAAAAACAGGGATAGTTTTGGGGCGCTTATTCAGAGCAAGCTAGTTTTTTTTTCTTCAGATAAGACTGTGTGTCTTTAAACACCTTCTGCACCCTACAAGGGACAATTTTGGTAATTTTTATTTAATTTTAAAAAGCATAAATGTGACAGTGCTTTGTATTTTTAAATAGGCTGTTTGTTAACACTGTCAACCATGTGTTTAACCATAGCTATATATGTCAATGTGTCATTATTTACTAATGCTCATTGCTTTAAAGAGCTTAAAAGGGGGTGGCATAGAGAGAGAGAAAAATAATTAGAAAAAAATTGAAACGAGAGAAAGACAAGAAAAAATATGACTTACAGGAGACCGTAGAGTGTCATATCAAACTTTCCAGGGGAATTGGAGCACTCTCGATTCAAGTAGAATCAATTTGGACCTGAACCAAATTTTTTGACTGACTTCATTAGAATTGGACCTGAAATGAATTTCAAGAAATTTGCCCACCACCATAATCTATATCTCATACATTTCCAAGGTTTATTTTGTAACTGGAAAAAAAAAAGAAATTATGGAATGTGTAGTTCACTGCTGACAGATAAATTAATTAACTTGTCCTACTGTAAACACTGATAGATGCTTAGAAAAGATGAGACATGATCACCAGTCAGTTTTTTGGTTGGATTTGAGAGAGACTGATCTGGATGATTACATGTTTTTTGGCAATCCATGTAACCACTTTTAATGTTACCTTACATGTCATTTCTAAAGCTGGTTGCACCTGATATTTGGAAATAGCCCTTAGAATATTAAAGAGCATCAGAATGTAATACATTAGAGCATAACTAACGTCTGGTAATTATTTTTTTCTAAGATTACACTGTTTGACATTAATGAAAAGTCACATTTGAGATTGCTGCATGGTATAAGAAGATGCAAATTTCATGCAAATGAATACAAATCCCTTTTTACTGAGTGTCGATTTTTCTGGAGGAATTTAAATATGATTTTTCCCATCATATATAAATAATGTTTCCACATGAAAAAAAAAACACCAGCAAGATTTTCGATGCACTAACTGATCTTATTTTTTATAACACCCTTTTAGACTCCTCTGATGGCAGGTTATCTCTCATGTAAACAAAAAATCAGGCCTGTTGTAATCCAGCATGCCTGATCCTTCTTTCCCTTGTCATCTGCTTTTGGGGCATAGTAGGGAAATCCTCATGCACCTTGGGTTGTCAGCTGACATTCATCTAATGTGTATGGGCATCTTTACGATAGGTTGGTTTTTTTTATGGGTAGTTGTGTAGCATAATAGTTAATACTATTAGTAATTAGTAAGCTGTGAATAAATTATGGATTGTTGGGTTAACTGGTGTCTCTTTGCTTTTCAGAGCAGGTGAAGGGAGCCCATCTATGAGACGAGTAACCATGATAAGAGAGAAGGGAAGGAGACAGGCTGTCCGTGGCCCCGCTTTTATGTTTAACAACCGAGGACCAAACCTGACTGCAGAAGAGGAGCGCTTCTTGGATGCCGCAGAGTATGGGAACATTCCTGTGGTAAGAAGGATGCTAGAAGAGTCAAAAACTTTAAATGTGAACTGTGTGGATTACATGGGACAAAATGCCCTACAGTTGGCAGTAGGGAATGAACATTTAGAAGTGTCTGAACTTTTGCTGAAAAAGGAGAATTTGGCTCGAATCGGAGACGCCTTGCTTCTTGGAATTAGCAAGGGTTATGTTAGGATTGTTGAAGCCATCTTAAATCATTCTGCTTTTGCAGCAAGCAAAAGACTAACCCTTAGCCCAAGTGAGCAAGAGCTTCAGGATGACGATTTTTATTCCTATGATGAAGATGGCACTAGGTTCTCCCCAGATATCACACCTATCATCCTTGCTGCACACTGCCAAAAATATGAGGTTGTGCATATGCTGTTGATAAAAGGAGCAAAGATAGAACGACCACATGATTACTTCTGCAAGTGTAATGACTGTATGGAAAAGCAAAAGCATGATTCTTTCAGCCACTCAAGATCCAGGATAAATGCCTACAAGGGACTGGCCAGCCCTGCCTATCTGTCTCTTTCCAGTGAGGATCCTGTTCACACTGCATTGGAGCTGAGCAACGAATTAGCCAAACTTGCCAATATTGAAAAAGAATTTAAGGTAAAACCTTTGTATGCATGTAACAATATCAGTGGTGTAACTAGAAATGACTGGGCCCCACAGCAAATTTCTGAATGGGGCCCCCTCCCCCAGTTATCTGTTCACAACCCCTTCCTTTCATGCCGCCCCCTTTCCTGTGGCTAGTAAAGATCGTTCTCTCAGATCAGGCCCGGCAGCTGTTCCATCCGTTTTCTACACTGTCTATACTGCCACTGTATATAATTTCATTGTGTAATACTGTTGAGGGGCCCTGACAAAATCTTTTAGTACTTCTCCTCCTCCTCTTGGATGGGCCCCTTCTGGGTCTGGGCCCCAAAGCAGCCGCTTCCCCTGCTTCCCCTATAGTTACGCCCTTGAACAATATTATTAAATCAGTCAGTTCAATATTTCAGACACCATTACTAAGAATATTCAATTACGTTACAAGTGTACTTCTCCAGTTCTATAAATCAGTGCACTTTACTAAACGACTGAGAACTACTGTATTCCTATGAGGTGAGAGAAAGCAGAAAGGCACGTCACTTTGGCCCTTGTCTATATGACAACCCCTAAGGACACTATAACAGATGCCAGTTTTGGTCATTGCCTCTGGAAATTCAACATCTATAGACCAATAAAGAAAAAAAAAAAAGACTGCAGATAATATCAGTAGTAAAAATGAGACACAATGAAATTTCATGTACATATCTATATAGGGCTTTAGTTGCAAATTCATCTATATTTTCCCATAAATATTATATACTATGTAATTCTCAAACACAGATCACAGTTAAACATATTCTGGAGAAAGTTTTGAATAGTGTAGCTGAAGAGAAATTGTATGGTGGTTTGTTTTCATTAAGGACTAATAGGACCATTAATTAAAATGTCCTGAATGTGAAAATCTGTGCTCGAGCATACGGTACCATTTATCAAAACATAAATTATAGAAGCTTGCAGAACATACTGTGTGTGGCAATATATTCGGTTTTATTTCACAAATTGTGGCCTGTAATATAATATATACTATATTATTTATCATACTATTTTGTCTATAATATATTTTATTATATTAGAAGAGTAGTAAGCTGATATTAATGGCATGGTTCATCTTTAAACATCTTCTGACATAAGATAAGAAATGTTAGAGCATATCGGTAGTTAGGGTCTGTGCTTTGTGATCCCCATTGAGCTCTAAAAGGAAAGGGCTGTGGACCTCCCTAGCACTGCATTTCTCATTTTATGACTTTGTTATCTTGTTATCAGTGGGGTTCCCCAGGCACTGACTACATAGATGCTATTATTACTTATACCTGAAGATTCCTGTGTTTATCCAACCCCTATAATGCCCCCCAAAATGTCCGGTCCCCTCATACTGGTTATACTTTCCCTGCTCTCCGGCACCCGCGCCGCTTCTGATGCCCGCACGGCCACCGCTGCATCTCCCCATCGCACAGATCAAAACATCCGGTGACAGGGGGAGGGGGCAGTCAATCGCAAGCCACGATGGGAATGAGCCTCCCTAGCATCGCAGGTGACGCTAGGGAGTCTCGTTCCCGTCGCGACCTGCTAAGGGCTGCCCCCCATCGCCGGATGCTTTTATCCGTGCAATGGGGAGATGCAGCAGTGGCCATGCGGGCATCAGAAGCGACGCAGGGAGCAGGGTAAGTATAACGGACACATAGGAAATGTCCGTCCAACTAATAGACACACAGGAAATGCTCACTCAGCTAATCACTGGCTGAGGCAGGTCACAGTTTCCTGCGTGTCAGGATGGGAACAGGAAGCAGAAAAAACTAGCCATCCGGAGAGTATCAGAATGGGAGTAATGCATCTATTATTATTTTTAACCAATTCTGCCCCTTTTCCAAAAAGCTTTAAGTTACATGAATGGTTGCACATTTTATTATCAGTATGTTTTATATAATTTTTACATTTCATTTTATCACATATTCAGTACCACTTCTGCATTCTATTTATGTAACTTCCATAGTCTGATCACTTTCTCTGATTTATTTTTCCTAAACGCAAATGTGTCTGCATTAGATTAAATGAAGGGGTTTTGTACTTTTAAAGGGAACCTGTCATCAACTTTATACTGATCGTACTGAGGGCAGTATAAAGTAGTGACAGAAATGCTGATTTCAGAGGTGTGTCACACATCAGCTAAAAGTAAGTGGTTGCCGAGAACCAGCATCATAATCATTGCAGCTCAGGCCTTGAAAAGAGTCAAATCTACCTGAGAAGAGTCATGGTTATTCCTAATCTCCTGCTCTCCCACCCATCTGCTGATGATCTGCAGTTCTCTCCTAGACAAAAAGGGAGAAAACTAGGTAGAAGCCTGTCAGTCATCAGCAGGAGAGCAGGAATTCATGAATAACCATGACTCTTCTCAGGTGGCCATGACTCTTTTCCAGGCCCAGTCTGCAACGATTGTGATGTTGGTTCTCGGCGACCACTTACTTTTAACTTATAAATGACAGACCGCTGAAATCAACTCACCTGTCTCTTCTTTATGCTGCCGTTAGTATGGGCAGCACAAAGGTGATGACAGGTTCCCTTTAAGAAATATTCCAGAGTTTAGCGTTGCAAAGTAACTATTATAATATTCTTTTCCTTATGTTTGCCACATTTGCAGAAATATATGTTTCAGGTGTTAAAAAGATTGACTTTTTACCTTAGTTACTTTCACTCTACTGTCAGAGAGAGACAGACTTCCAGGAGTCAAGGCAGAAACATTTGACTGCTTCTGCTGTCTATATTGTTGCAGTGTAATTGGTTATGTGAGTGCGCTGCCAGGTTTTGCCTAGAAACCAGTTGAGGATTATAATAAGGGCTGTTTCGGCAGCTGCCTGGGGCTCAAGAGACTCATTATACTGTAGCCCTTTAAAGGCAGGACAAAGACATTACCTATTAGTACATTTTAGCCACACCTTACATGCGCTGGAGCATCAGGCCACTCGCCGTTACGAGACTTAGAGGACTACAGCACTAATAAAGTCACAGCACAGACCCTTGTCTGACTAATGTTGCTTTTTATCCGTTGTCCTTCAGCTGCTGCTGTGACCCAGTGATAGTCACCTCTCCGTAACTGTGGTGGTTGCATGCCGCAAGCTGCAGTACAAGCTGCGGCCTTTGTATCCAGCAGCTTGTTATGTCGCCGCTGTCCGCCAGATCAGCAGCAGCTTGTAGTTAGTCCCTTGGCTGTTAGTAGTAGATGGCATCCCCTATCTATGTACCCAAAGAAAAGCAGAGCACAGAACTGGTACAAAGAGAGATGTTTACGTTGAAGACTTGCTGTGGTGGTCAATTATATGGCCACCTTCTGACTTCAGTGGCTTCTGTGTAATACTAAGATTCCCCTGCATAATTTCTAATGGCATTTCTATTGGTTGATCAACTTTAGTGTACTGTAAATGGTTACCATATTTTTAAAGGAGTTGTCTGCTTTGGATAGGCTCTACTTGCTGACAGGGTCATTAATAATGTGCGGATTAAAGTGTGAACCTCCTGTTGGCACCCCCAGCAATCAGCTGTAATCTATAGGGAATCATTGCAATAAGTGTTCAGTTTTCTTGAAGAGTCACCACAAGACAAATGAAAGGGTTCAATAGTGGAAAGTTATTTCTTATTCATAATAATTATTAGATCGATGGGTGTCTTATCCAACAGTCACTAGAATTGAGACCCCATACTCCTCAGGGCCACCCAATATGACCAGAATGGCATGTTGAGTATGCACACTGCCATTTCATTCATCTCTCAGAAATAGCCAAGAGCTGTTCCTCATTGTCCCCAGAAGTCCCTTAGAGAATAATGGAGCTGCAGTTCACTTGCCCAATCTGCCATTCTGTTCATTTTGGGGGACCCCAAGGAACATGGGGTCCCCATTCTCTTGATTGTTTGGGGTGCCAGTGATAGGACCCCCACCAACCTAATAGGTGTCCCTGATCCTGTGGATAGGGAATAACTTGCCACTACTCCACAATACACCTTTTAAACAGTACACAGTGTTCATATGGGTTGTAGGTGTAATACAGGGCAGGGTATGAACTGTTTGTAACTGCTCTAAACTCTGGCCAATAGATTAAAGTTCTAGACTCCCTCCCTCCCTTCAAATTATATTTAGCCATTTTCTGATAAAATGACTCTTATGCTAGTAGTAATTTCAGAATTTCACATTTTAAGGGCTTGTCTTCTGACAGACAATTACTTGAACATGGGAGTAGCAGCTACAATCAGCTGATCCCTGTGGGTCCAGCTCCTCAGACCTCGTCAAAGAGCTGTCACTAAAGGATTTCATGACTGTTCATTACCCGTGCAGTAGCTGGAACATTCACTTAATTTCCATCCATGTAGTAGATGGATGGGCTGTGTCCACCAGAGTAGGACTAGCTGTTTATTAGCAGCTCTCCACTCTGGCTTACATAAATCAGATCAAATCCCCTGTTTCATATCCACATAGGACATCATGGAAAGGGGTTTTCAGGATGAGGCAAATCCTTCAACTTTATATCAGATTATAAGCTTGAGTAAATATCTATTGCCTCTAAAAATCAAACTTTATCACGTTTTATAATGTTATAAGTAGAGTTGTTTCGATTCCAAAATTTTGATTCGGTATCGATACCATAAAAAAGTATTGCAATACTCGATACTACGCGAAAAAATAAAACGCCAAAAAAAAAGCCGAGTGCATTCCACATTTTATGGAACCGCCGGCTCATACATATTTTTGGGGGGACAAGGTGACTAAAAGAAAATGGTGAATCGTGCATTTTTTCTTTTACGGCGTTCACTGCATAAAATAGGATTTTTTAATAGTTTAAACTTTTGAGACGCGGCGATATGTAATTTTTTTTTATTTATTGTTTATATATTTTATATGTAAAATTGGGAAATGGGGTGATTTTTTTTTTTTACAGTTTATTTATTAACTTAGGGGCTAGAACCTGGGATCATTTTCATCCTATTTACCCTGATACAGCTCTTTCAGGGTGAATAGGATCTCACACTCTCCCTGCTGCCCTGTGCATAGTGCACACGGCAGCAGGGAACTGACCATGGCAGCCAGGACTTCAGTAGCGTCCTGGTTGCCATGGTAACCAATCGGAGCCCCAGCATTACACTGCTGGGGCTCCGATCAAAAGAGAGGAGGTGGGGGACCCTGTGGCCACTGCCACCAATAATATTAATACTGAAGGGGGGGAGGGGGGATGGGCTAGGGCACACTGGCCACCAATAATGTCTTTTAATACTGGGGACAGGGGGGCCACACTGGCCACCAATGTTTTAATACTGGGGAGGGGAGGGGGGCGGGCGCACTGGCCACCAATGACTAGTAACGTTTCATATACAAATGCAGGCAGAAGAAACACACTGCTGGCACCTGCCTGTGACAGAGTGATGCGATCCGCGGCAGTAACCTGAGGGGTTAACTGCAGCGGATCGCAGTGCTCGGTCAGAGGAAAGGTCCCAGCAATATGTTTCCTCTGCCTGCATTTATATATGAAACGTTACTAGACACGGGTGGCCAGTGCGCCTGCCCCTCCTCCGCCCCTCTCCCCTTATTGGTGGCAGCGGCAGCAGTAGCACAGGGGGAGGGAGAGACTGCCTCCTTCTCCCCGTGCTGCCGAGGAGAACATGGCTGCGCTGACAGCAGCGCAGCCATGCTCTCCTATACTGGGCTGTGCAGTAGCGCAGCCCAGTATCGATAAAAAAACAATCCTGGTATCGAGCTCGATACCAGAGAAAAGTATCGAATGGGTATCGAAACTTCGATACCCAAAACAACCCTAGTTATAAGTAAAAATGAAGAGAAGTTCAGCAATATTGTTTTCGAATGGCAGATGGAACTTATCTACAACGTTACTACGCAAACAAAATATAAGTAGAATATGTAAAAATGCCTATTAAATATGATCACTCCAAATAAAAGCCTGAACCGTCGATTCAGTAATACCTAATTTCTAGTCTGACAGCAAAGTGTTCCTGTAAGCTTTGTCTGTGTGCTCCTAGTCAGCAGTGTCTACAGACAGCTCCTTTCCTCCACTCAAATGAAACTGCTTACGTTACTACTACTGTAGATTCCTTTCATCTTCTGGGTCCATATATTCACTGCATCATGCTAGTTTATAAATTGTTTGTAGAGGTAAAACTTCTCCTTCTAATTTGTGAGACTGTTTGTTTTAGTGTCACTTGGGTACGCTAAAAATTGCAGCGCACCCTAAATAGCAACTTTTAATGCACAATGAGAAAACTTCCTAGCTTCAAAGAGTTCTATAGTACTTACTTATTCAAATATTATCATTTGTCATGTTCTTTTCCCTGACCTATATTTCATGTGATTTTTTTTTATTCTTTATAAACTATTTAATAAAAGCACAAAATGAACTTAAAAAAGTTTCCTATGGCTATTCTAAACGAAAAGTAGAATATGCTTGAACTTCTACTGTTTTTACTATTATGTCTGTTCATTCCAAATTTCCGAATACAGTTTAGCTATACTTTTTTTTAATCATTGTAAATATCTGTACACTTAAACGTAGGGTAGTAAGTTATGTTAGTGTGTTGTATTTTTAAGTCAGAGTGGCTGCACAATAATTCTATTACCCAGATGTATGCATCACAAAATGTTTAATTTTAAAATAATAATATGTCAAGGGTGAAAGAGATATTCTAAAATGAAATCTTCCTTTTAGTCTAGAGTTAAAACACAAAAATAACAAGTTCATTACCAAAAGTGATATTAGAAAAAGGCTACAGTGATTGGGAACAGATACCCACCTCAATGGCCTAGTGGTAAAGTTGGCAGCAGCCCTCGTGAGCTCATCTTATGTATGAAATCTAATGAACAAACATGCTATCCGATATAACTGGTATTGGACAGGATAACCTCCTTGAAAAAAGTAACCCCAATCACTGGAGACTGGAACCCCACCCTATTCTGACTATTTTATCCCTCAATAAGGTTCATGCTTCTGTGCATTTAATGAGTAGGGATGACTAGAGTCTGGGGTGGGGGGGAGGGGATTTTATTAAAGCTACAGTTGAAACCAGAAGTTAACATCTACTATATAAAAAAAATATGTTTTTCTCAATATCCGACATGAAATCAGAATAAACCTTTCCTGTTTTTAGTCAATTAGGATTACCATAATTTTTATTATTTGCCAAATACCAAAATAATGAGAGAGAGAGAATGTTTTAAGGCATTTTTGTTACTTTCTGCAAAGTCAAAAGTTTACATACACTAAGATTACTATGCCTTTAAACAATTCTGGACTGCCCATGGGATGATGTCTTGTGTTTGGAAGCTTCTGTTAGGTTTGTTGGCAACATCTGAGTTAATTAGAGACACACCTGTGGATGTGTTTAAATGCACACCTGAAACACACTGCTTATTTGTGTAGTGTTATGGGAAAGTCTAAAGAAATCAGCCAAGATATCAGGAAAAGAATTGTGGACTTGCACAAGTCTGGCTCAACCTTGGGTGCAATTTCAAGATACCTGAAGATGCCTCGTTCATCTTTACAAACAATTATACGCAAGTACAAACAAGATGGGAATGTTCAGCCATCATACCGCTCAGGAAGGAGACGGGTTCTGTGTCCCAGAGATGAACATGCTTTGGTCTGACATGTGCATATCAACCCAAGAGCAAAAGCAAAAGACCTTGTGAAGACGATGGCGGAAGCTGGTAAGATTGTGTCAATATCCACAGTGAAACAAGTACTGTATCAACATGGGCTGAAAGGTCACTCTGCCAGGAAGAAGCCATTACTCCAAAAGAAACATGAGAAAGCCAGATTAATGTTTGCAAATGCACACAGGAACAAAGACCTACAGTGTTGGAGACATGTCCTGTGGTGTGACAAAACTAAAATTGAACTTTTTGGCCATAATGACCATCGTTACGTTTGACGGAAAAAGGGAGAAGCTTGAAAGCCTAAGAACACCAAACCGACTGTGAAACATGGGGATGGCAGCATAATGTTGTGGGGTGGTTTGCTGCAGGAGGGACAGGTGCACTTCACAAAATAAATGGCATCATGAGGAAAGAAGATTATGTTAAAATACTGAAGAAACATCTCAACACATCAGCCAGGAAGTTAAAGCTTGGGCGGAAATGGGTCTTTCAAATGGACAATGACCCGAAGCATACTGCCAAACTGGTTGCATAGTGGCTTAAGAATAACAAAGTCAATGTTTTGCAGCGGCCATCACAAAGCCCTAATCTCAATCCTATTGAAAATTTATGGGCAAAGCTGAAAAGGCAGGTGCGAGCAAGGTGACCAACAAACATGGCTCAGTTACACCAGTTTTGTCAGGAGGAATGGCCTCAATTCCAACCAACTATTGTGAGAAGCTTGTGAAGGGATATCCAAAACGTTTGACCCAAGTCATACAGTTTAAGGGCAATGGTACCAAATAATAATGAAATGTATGTAAACTTTTGACTTTGCAGAAAGTAATAAAAATGCCTTAAAACATTCTCTCTCTCATTATTCTGGCATTTGGCAAATAATAATAATTATGGTAATCCTAATTGACCAAAACAGGAAAGGTTTATTCTGATTTCCTGTCAGATATTGAGAAAACATGCATATGTGTCTTTTCATATAGTGTATGTAAACTTCTGGTTTCAACTGTATGTGATACAGAGATCAGGTGTACTGTGTGTAAGAGTATAGCGCTAAAAACAAAAATCCCATAAAAACAGAATAGAAAAATATACTTGTCAAGTGTTTGTAAAAACACCATGCCCCAGATTTATCGTGCCTTTACTCCAGAATTCTAATTTCAGAAAGTCACAAATTGGAAATTTGTGCATTTTTACACCACTCACTCCAGTTTTGAAATATGGTTGGTAAAGTGGGCCTGGTTAGCCATGTTAATGATTTTTACTTCAGATTTATCACTAAGACTTTTTTGAAAAGTCATAAAAAAGTAGCAGTCTCACTCCAGTAGGAGGGTGAAGTAGGAAAACTGGAGTAGCTTTTCTAGACAAAAGTGTTAGGTTTGAAGAGGACCTTTTTATGTTTTTTCATTAATTAAGATAAATACCTTTACTTGCGGGGTACCCCCCACTGATGCTGCCACCCTGCCTGATTTTTTAAAATATCGCTCCTATGCCCCGCTGGGCTACCCTGTATTCTTCCCCTCAGTATGCTTATACTGAGCATCGGTACAGGTAGGAGGAGACGCCAGGGTTTCTCAATGGGCATCTCCTTCTCCCTGGCTGTGCCACGATGCAATCACAGCAGAGAGTGTCACAGCCAGGGAGAAGGTGAGCTTTTTTTTTTCCCTGGCTGTGACGCTCTCCACTGTGATTGGATTGCAACACAGCCAGGGAGATGGAGACGCCCATTGAGAAACCCTGGCGTCTCCTCCTCCCTGTACTGGTGCTCAGTATTAGCATACTGAGCGGGAAAAATACAGTGGGGCATAGGAGCGATATTTAAAAAAAATCAGGCAGGGTAGCAGCATCAGTAGTACCCAGCAAGTAATCGTATTTATCTCAATTAATTAATCAATTAATTAAAAACCATGAAAAGTCTTATTTAAGAATAAGACAAATTTATCAAACAACATGTGACATATGATAAATGTGGCATAAAGTTATGAAAACACAGACTCTAGCAAAACTGACTTCGAATATGACCCTTATGATAAATTGCCTCTCCCCATGTTTGCCGCCTAATGTGCACATTGCAGTATAAATGGATATATATGGATACTTTCAGACTGGTGTAAAGTAGAACTGGCATAGTTGCCCATAGCAACCAATCTGATTCCACCTTTCCATTTTGACAGCTCCTTTGGAAAATGAAAGGAGGAGTCTGAATAGTTGCAACTAACCCAACTCTACTTTACACCAGTTTAATAAATAATTCCATTTATTTTTTTGTGTACAAGCGTCATAAGCCTATTATAAGCTTAAACTGGGGCTAACTGGAAATTGTTGAGCAAACAACACATTATAAGTAATACATTGCACATTACTAACTATAGCTTATTAATAATTCTCATATGACCTGCATTCAACTTTTTTTGCAACTTTTCTTACCTTTATTTTTTCTTAATATTTTACACATACAATATCATACACATACAACTGCTCTTCCTACTGAAAATTAGTGAAGTGTAAGTTTCTATACCAGATGTTGGTCTACAAAAAATTAGGACTGGAAAACCAGTGTGCTCTTCAAGTTTCTGCTGGTATTTAAAGACACCTTCGGGGGCATTTTTTTATGATTGCATTTTACTCATTTTGGGCTAAAGATAATTTTTTTAATTGGTTATTATTAAAAATATTCAGCCGTTCTGTCACAAAGGGTTAACTGTTTCTCTGGCTGTGTGAATCCCAATTTCAATTTCACTTTGATCTGGTCAACTAATAACCCTTATCTTTAAATTACTAAAAGGTGATAAACACTTAAAGGGGTTGTCCCACGAAAAAATATTCGACAGTTTTCAAACCAGCACCTGGATCAGAATTATTTTTTATTTGCATGTAATTAAAAATTTAGCACAGCCAGAGAACTATTCAATAAAATGTATCTGTATAGCACCACTTGCTGTTTTTTTCCTTATTTCTTTGTCCGGCCCACTGAGAAGGCCGCACATGCTCAGTTTCATCATTTGACTGCCTCCTGAGCTGTGATAGGGAGAGCATGGACACGCCCCCTGAGCTGCAGAAGAAAAGACACTCTGTTGATCTGTCAGCTTGATATTAATCTAGCAGAGCAATGAATAGGGAAATCTCTGGATCCATGTGAGGTACAGGGTGGGTTTTAGCTTTGTTTAAAAGGTATTGCCATGTACACACAGCCAGGGGTCTCAGCTAACCAACCCGGGACCAATGGGGGTGGTCCCAGGTGAGCGATCGCTCTGATTGACTAGTCTGTATAGGCTGGCCAATCAGAGGATTCTAATGCCGGCTGAAAGATTCTGATCCCCGAAGTCCGTGACTGCGGAGATCAGAACCTTCTAAAATGTATTTGTCGTACCCCCCCTCCCCCTGCAGCTCTCAATGTGCCCCCTTCAGCCCTCCATGTGCCCCCTTCATATACATCGGTCGGCGGGCGGGAACACGATCCCCCGCGCGCGATCTCCCCCCGCCCCCCTTTCATTTTCAGGAAGGCCAGAGCTGTTAGCAGAGTGTCAGCACACAGCTGACACTCTGCTTCAAACGGCAGACATCTGTGCTGGATGTCTGCTGTTTAACCCCTTCCATAGAGACCGCTACATGGAAGGGGTTAACAGGGAGGGAGCTCCCTGCCTCTCCTATCGGGGGCTGCTGTGCTATTGCAACCACCTGATACTTGACCCAGAGGGAGGGGGCCCCCCTCCCTCCTTCCCCCATCAGCCTCTGCTCTGTTGTGGCAACGGCTGATGGTTACCATGATATAGCAGATCAGGCTTCTGCTAAAGACAGCAGCAGCCTAATCAGGCTAAGTGTAAATTCATAATACACTACAGTACACTATATAGTGTACTGTAGTGTATTATACAGGCATCAGAACCACTGGATCTTCAAGAACCAAGTGGGTCTGGGTCAAAAGAAATGAAAAAAAAAAAGTGAAAAAAAGTAAAAATAAAAAAAATGAATTTCTTCTTAAAGCCACACATTTATCACTGATTAAAAAATAAAATAACACACTACACATGTTTGATATCATTGCGTACATAAAGACCTGATCTATAAAACGGTCATGTTACTTTCGCCCCACGGTGAACGCCGTAAAAAAAAAAGAAAAAGAAAAACTATGATGAAATTGAAATTTTGGCTACCTAAATTCCCAAAAAGGTAATAAAGGTGATCAAAAAAGTCGTATGTACGCCAAAATTTTACCAATCAAACCGTCACCACATCCCGCAAAAAATGAGCCCCTACATGAGACACATGGAGACACTAAAACATGTTTTTTTTTCTAAAATACTTTTATTGTGTTAAAGTAAAATAAAAAGGATACATATTAGGTATTGCCGCGTCCATAAGAACCTGCTCTATTAAAATATCACATGACCTAACCCCTTAGATGAACACCGTAAAAAAAAAAATGTAAAAAAAAGCCATTTTTTGTCACCTCACAACACAAAAAGTGTAATATCAAGCAATCAAAAAGGCGTATGCCCCCAAAATAGTGCCAATCAAACCGCCATCTTATCTCGCAAAAAATGAGCCCCTATATAAGACAGTTGCCCAAAAAAAAACTATGGCTTTCAGAATAAGGAGAAACAAAACATTTTTTTTCAAAAATGCTTTATGTAAAACTGAAATAGACAACTAGAAAAAGTTGTAATATTTGGTATTGTCGCATCTGTAACAACCTGCTCTATAAAATTACCACATGATCTAACCTGTAAGATGAACATTTTAAATAACAAAAAATAAAAACGGTGCCAAAACAGCTATTTTTTGTTACCTTGCCTCAAAAAAGTGTAATATAGAGCAACCAAAAATAATATGTACCCTAAAATAGTACCAACAAAACTGCTACCTTATCCCATACTTTCCAAAATGGGGTCTTTTTTTGAGTTTCTACTCTAGGGGTGCATCAGGGGGTCTTCAAATGTGACATGGCAACTTATAATTAACCCAGTGAAATCTACCCTTCAAAAACCATATGGCGTTCCTTTCCTTCTGCGCCCTGCCATGTGCCCGTATTACTTGGCTTGGATAAGTAAAAGCATTTTAAAGTTGTCACCACATAAAGTGACATGTCAGATTTGCAAAAAATGGCCTGGTCCTTAAGGTGAAAAATGGCCCGGTCCTGAAGAGGTTAAGTCACATTCTTATCAGTAAGATAAGGATTGAGCTATCATGAGAGTTTAGGAGGTTAGAGAAAAGGAGTTCATCAGGCTGGTTGATGGAACAAAGAGAAAATTCTGATCCTGCTACTAGAGCATCTCAGCCATGTACAGAGAAAAGGGCTCCATATTTTTAATAAAGACCAATTGAAAATATGATTTTTAGCTCAAAGTGAGTACAATGCAATAATAAAAAAATGACTCCTAAGGTGTACATAGTCTTTAACTTGTAGTTGTGGACTGAAGGTGACCAAACACATTAGATTTATTTCAGCCAGACATGTATTTTCAGCTGGAGCAGCCAACTATCTCATTGGAGGTATCCTGACGGTGCTCCTCAGCAAATGTGGGGAACAGAGATTATGCTATTGGATTTCAACATGGCAGATCATTTTAATGTCAGGGGAGATAACCCAGAGGTGTCTGGCAGTTACCCCTCCCCATTCAGAACACATGCACACTTGGCCAGCCTAATGTATATTTTAGGCTGGGAAGGTCAGAATTAATAGACGGAAAGAACATTTGTCATTTGCTTTATGCACAGTACCCACAGAACGTTGTCCATCCTTGTGGCATATTAGTGTGACAACAGTTTTTCAGTGGTAGACACCTGTTTGTTTGCTTGAAAGGCGAGTCTAGTGGTTTCAGAGATCAGAACATAGGAAGCACATTTCTAGTGGTTGTTTTCATAGTTATTGGTTGTTTTAAAGGGGTTTTCCCCCCTATATCCATGCAGTCACCTCTCTCTAAAGAAAGGTACGGCCCATTTTGGTCCGGTGCAATGTATCCATTGGAGAGCCAAATAGCACTAAATGTGGCATCAGTCATGTGACAGATACACTTGTCATGTGACCCCTGGCATCTTGTTAACTACCCAGGTATCTAACAGGTGAATGCTAGTTTATTGAGAAGCAGAACATATGCACTGTGTGTGTCGTTAAAAGATCAGCACCCCACCCCTTAACAATGACATCCACAGCCCCCGCCCCTAAAATGGGATCTTCACAGCAGCCCACACCCTTAACTTTGACCTTTACAGCAGACTTCCCCTTTAACAGTAAGTTTCACAGCACTCCACACCCTTGACAGTGACCTCCACTGGGGTCCTCCCCCTTAACAGTGGCATTTACAGCAATCTGCCCCTTAACACTGACCTCCATAGCAGACCATTCCCTTAACTTTGACCTCCACAGCAACCTGCCTCTAGGGTGGCCGGATGTCCAGTTTTAGGCCAGACAGTCCGGCTTTTAGACTCCATGTCCTCCGTCTGGCACAGGGCCTGGATGGACACAGGGATGTCCTTTTGAACAGCTCACTCTCAGACAGCAGTACGGTGCTGTCTGAGCATGAGCTGCAAGGAGAAAGTTACCCTCACTTGCACCCCTGCAGCTGACAGAAGTTGATTTTTAACTTCCGTCGGCTGCGTAGGGGGAAGGGGCGTGGCCTAACCAAGTCAGGGTTGTGGCTTAGCGGGACCTAGAATTTGATTTTTAACTTCATTTTTTCAATGACTGTCAGCTGAAGAGTGGGAGTGGGCGTGGACTAACCAGATTTGGGGTGTGGCCTTATTAATAGCTCACCTTAAGACAGCAGCACTGTCCTATCTGAGAGTGAGCTGCAGAGAGAAAGTCACCGTCCCTCCCACCAATGCACCTGACAGAAGTTGATTTTTAACTTTATTTTCGCAATCCCCGTTGGCTGCAGAGGGGAAGGGGCGTGACCTAACCAGGCCAGGGGTGTTGCTTAGCAAGACCTAGAAGTTGATTTTTAACTTCATTTTTTCAATCCCTGTTGGCTGAGGAGTGGGAGGGGGTGTGGCCTAATTGGATCGGGGATGTGTCCTTTTAAACACCTAACCCTAAAACAGCAGCACTGTTCCGTCTTAGTGTGAGCTGCAGGGAGAAAGTCACTGTCCCTCCCACCTCTGCAGCTGACTGAAGCTGATTTTTAACTTAATTTTTTTTAATCCCTGTCGGCTGAGAAGTGGCAGGGGGCGTGGCCTAACCGAATCTGGGTATGGCTTAGCTGTACCTGGAAGTTGATTTTTAACTTATTTTTTCAATCCCTGTTGGTTGAGTGGGAGTGGGCATGGCCTAACCAGATTGGGGGGTGTCCTTTTGAACAGCTCACTCTAAGGCATCATCCCTCCCACCCCTGCAGCTGACAGAAGTTGTTTTTTAACTTCATTTTTTTATTCCTTGTCGGCTGAGGAGTGGAAGTGGGTGTGGCCTGACCGGATTGGAGGCATGGCTTAGCGGGACCTTGGGGCAGGGTTTTGAGAGTGACTTGAATAGCCACCCTATGTGCCCCCTGAACTGTGACCTCCACAGCACTCTGCTCCCTTAACAGTGTCATCCACAGAGTTGTTATGGAAACCTCAGGAAATAAGGTACTAAGTGCTATTAGGCCATGGCTTTACTTCAATAGCGATTATCCTGGTGACAGATTTCCTTTAAAGCTCATCTACAGCAGTGAAGAAACATGGCTGGGTTGTTATGGTTACCTGCAGTAAAACTGTGTGTGTGGTTCTATTGGCTAATGCATTTTTTGGGAATATCTCAGGAACGGTACATCCTAGAAAGCTGAGACCTGGTCTAAAACCTTCCCGGACACCTGATGTACCTGTGTGCCAAAATTCGTCATTGTAAATGCGACGGTGCGAATTCCTTTAGCGGACATACACACATACACTCAGCTTTATATATTAGATTACTACCTGCCAGCAGTTTCTCATCATGTCTGTCAGTGTCTGCATAGAAGCAGATCTAAGATTTTTCTTCCTGTATCTCCTGTGTGTGTGTTACACTTAATCACAATAAAAATCATTATTCCACAATCTTCCATATTTAGGTACCCCATGAATATGCCCCGTGTGCTGACCCAGCAGATGTATGTCATGTAGCACTGTTGATTACTAAATGTCAGAGTTACATGATGTAAAGAGTATCAGTTAGGCTTTGAATACCTTTCACAGGTATCATTCTGCTGTGCATATAAGGGTCACCTGTCTGATATAAGAATGGTAAAGGAGCAGCATTTTAAATAATGTATATGTGTATTAGAAAATGGTATGATTTCCTATTGTATAAACATATCAAGTAAAAAAATAAAGACTGGAATACCCCTTTAAATAAGCTAAAGAACAGAGGGTAAAACCTCAAACTAGGATGACAACTCTGAAATAGCTCATTTTTTCACTGAAAGAGTAATAATGACTTTGAACAAGCTGTCGAGGTTGTGAAAAGATCAGTGACAGTTAATGAATCAAACTCTTCCTAGTATAGATAGAAATCTATCAGAGGGCATACATCCCAAACCAAAAGCACAATCTAAAGAAAAAACAGAATAGTATTTTCTATGGCTAGTAATGTGTGTTTCTTTATTTTTGCAGAAAATACTTTTAAATTGGCAAGAAATACAGGTTACAGTCAAAATATGTTCTGTTAGCACCTAAAAGTTTATTTTACCTGTTACATTTGCATCTTATAATATATAATATTATATTTAATAATATTTAATTTTAAGGGGGTTTTAGGGTCTTTTATATTGATGGCCTATCCTTGGTATAGGTCATCAACATCAGATCAGCTTTGGTCCAACAACCAACCGATAAGCTGTTTGAGTAGGCCACAGCACTCCTGTGAGTGCTGCAGCCTCCTCACAGCTCACCAAGCACAGCTGCATACATTGGATAGCATCTGTGCTTGGTATTGCAGCTCAGCCCCATTCACTTAAATGGGACTGAGCCGCGCTTAGGCCCTGTGACCAAAGAAAGTGACGTCACAGGCCTAGGAATATGCCATGGTGCTCACCGAAACTCCATGGTCTCTTCAAACAGCTGATCGGAGGGCATGGCTGGAGACCGCTGCCGATCTGATATTGATGACTTATCCTGAGAATCGCCATCGATGTCAACCTCGGACAACCCAGTTAAAATCACAAGCACAAGTTGTTTAATCTCTGAAGAAGAATTAACAATAGAGGATCTTTGCTCAATTTATCTTACTGGTAGTATAAATAATGTATACTATAGGTCTATTACAAAGTCATTGGTTATTGATGAGGTATGATAATCCCAATATCATTTCCCTATATTACCACCATTTGTAACTCATTCCCACATCTGGGTATAACTGTACATCCAGGTGCGGTCTTTTGAAGATGGTACCTGCTCAGAAGCTGAGCAGGCGCCATAGCTGCCAGATGCCTGCTGTTTTACACAGCAGACAGCTGGAAGCAATGTCTGCGATCAGCAATAATACTGATCACTGACATTTACACCCTCAGATGCCGTAATGAATTGTGACCCCGACATCTAAGCAGTTAAACCTAGGAGTGCTGTGCTCCTGGGGCCCAACCGGCTTCATTCGTGGTGGTATCCTTGAGCCTGCTAGAGACTAATAGGCTTACCACAGTGATGTTCCTATGGAGTTCAGCCTGTGGGGCTCCATATGAACATAATGAAAGTACCATAGGCTGAATAATAATTTAATGCAGTCTATGGGAGAAAAGAAGAAACCTGATGATTGCGTGTTGAAGTCCCCTAGGGGGACTTAAAGGGTTAAAAAAGTTTTTAAACATATAAAAATTCAAATCACTATATTTTTCCCCATATTAAGAATAAAAATTAACAAAAAATACAGATCATAGGTATCGCCATGTCACAAAACGGCCATACCATTAAAATATAAATGTACTCATCCCATACAACGAATACCATAACAATGGAAAAAACAAAATGGCTCATTCACCATTTTTTCATTGCTTCATCTCTGAAAAACAATTGAATAAAAAGTTATACATACTTCAAGATAATATCAATAGAAACTACAGATCACAAGGCTCCGTAGCCATAAATAAAAAAAAGTTATGGGCTTCAAAATGTGGTGATGCAATGAAAAAATGTTTTTTTTTTCAAAGTTTGTAATTTTTTTTTAAAGTATATAAATATGGTATCACTGTAATCATACTGACCAAGAGAAATAATGTAACAGGTTAGTTTTACCATGTAGGGAACTCTGTAAAAGCTTAACCTGTAAAATATGGAGGAAGTGTTTTTTTTTTAAATTCCACCCGATTTGGAATTTTTTTCCAGCTTCCTATGCAATACAAAATGGTGCCATTAGAAAGTACAACTTGTCCCTCAAAAAAACAAGCCCTATATTTGTTTTTTATGAATCAAAACAAAAAAAAATTGAAAATTGCTTAGCCATGAAGGGTTAATGGCACACTGTATATTTTACCCATTTCTTAGTTTCTTCCTACACTGCAGCTCCCAAGGCTTGCAAGCAGCCAGCAAAACAGTATGAATTTTTTAATGAAAAGCCAATTACTAACATTGCATAACTGGACTTCAACCAGATGATTCCACAGGGAACAATATTGTCTAATACTATTGTCTCCATTCTGTTCCATAACTTTGATGAGATTATATGCAAAACATATCCTAATCATAGCTCTGTCTATGTTCTTGAAGTCTGGTAACTTCTAAGCAAGTTAATATTTCTCCTTAGAGATGCATGTGGCTGAAGAATAAAACAGATTGTGTTTTCAGTTTAGGAACCTTGGCTCTTATGTCAATAATATTAGTTTAGGTTTAGATAACATATCTCCTGGAGATGAGCGAATTACTTCAAATTTGTTTTGGGTACAATTTGTACGAACTGCGCGAGCTAATCAATTTGTTAGATTTGATTCAGGTCCAAATAAATTCGACCCAATTAAAAGTGTCTTGATTGACCTTAAAAGTCATGTATGACACTCTGTCATCTCCTAGGATTGTATCCAACCCCTCTCAAGCTCTTTAACAGCATTAGTAATGTCAAAGTGACAGTGACATATATTCCTATGAGTAAATGCTTGGTAGCCGGTAGTACCAAATGCTCACAGGAGGACGATTGTTCGATCAACTTACTTCTACTAATGCATATAACCACCAAAGGGTCTGTTCACACGTCCTCATTTTGTAATCCGCATCTGTTCCGCAAAATTGCGGAACAGATGCGGACCCATTCATTTCAATGTCACCGAAAAAAATTCACATCATTCAGTGTGCTGTCCGCATCTGTAGTTCCATTCCATTATGCAGATCCGCCCAAAACAAATAGAGCACTACTGTACTACTATAGTCCGCAAATTGTGGTCCGTGGTCCCATTGTAGTCCTATTGTGGATCCGCAGAAAATAGAAAAAAAATAGGCCTGCCCCCTGTGACATTCAGAACCCAGGAAAGCAGAGTAGTGAAAAGGAGAAAAGCCCACATCTAGGGTCCTCATTCTCTTGCGAGTCCCTAACCTAAGCTAACAACAGGGGATCTAACTAAACTAAGAAAATATAAATTTAAATAAAATGTAAGATTCCCGCTGAATTCAACGACTTCCACGGATGGCGTCCAACTGCCACGACAATGCCCCCTCAGGACTGCAGAAGTAGTTGGCATAAAGTTCCCGAACAGCTAGTCCAGCCATTCTAGGGCGACCAGGCCGGCTCGGTTCTAAAATGACAGAAGATGTCATATTTAGGCCCAATTCTGCATCTGTGGAGGCAGTGTGAATCCTGGTGAAGTTGTGTAGCAGTACACAGGCCTGTATCACCAGGGTGGCATTGTCGGGATACATCTAAATGGATGACATGAGCACTCTCTACTTTGTGGACAGTATTCCGAAAGCGCACTCTGCATGCCGACGGGCGCAAATCAATCTATAGTTGAAGATGCGCTTCCGGTCATCCAGATCGCGTCTAGGGAAGGGCTGCATGAGGTGGGGCGACGATACGAATCCTTCATCTGACACGATCACAAATGGAGCCAGCGGACCTTCAGATCCGGCTAGTCTACTGGGCTCTGGCAGGGCAAGCTGGTTTGTTTGACGCGTTGACTCATGCGGGCGTCAGAAGTACTCCCATAGGCCCCGATATCAACAATTACAAACTTGTAGTTACTGTCAACCAAGGCCATCAGCACTACAGAAAAAAATTGTTTGTAATTGAAGTACCTGAGTGTGACGGCTTCTTTACACGAATATGTTTTCAATCCCAGTGCTCCAATGAAGTTAGGAAACTGCGCAGATTGGTGAAATCCCTCGGCGATACGAAGCCACTTCTGCCTTGGTGGTGTGCATGACCGCTTATCTGAGTCGCTGCCAGATGACATTGCAGGTATGACAGACAATCCCAGAGATTGTTGAGATCCCAAGGAGAAACTTGAAATGCAAAGATGCAAATAAGTTTCCGGTTGCAAGGAATCTAAAAAAAAAAAAAGGAAAAAAATGTTTTAATATTAATTTACGTAAGTTAATATTCAATATATAGTATTAATTAAAATGATAAAATTCACTTACCTCAAGGTGACTATCAACCTTTACTCTGCTGCGATGCTACACCTCAAACTGGTGTCCATGAAAGTCAGGTCAGGATGAAGACAGACCAGTAGGTGATCAAACGCTTCCATGAACATCCAGCAATAGTTCTTGAACTTGATTAGGTCACGTCGCAGCTTGTTATACAAGGTATAAAATTGTCCTTTGTGAAGGTGCTGAGCAACAATGGGGTGGACCCACTGCCATCTCCTCTTCCTCCCCGGTTCTTGTTCCAGCATCGCTGACTTCCATCCGAATCACCAAGAAAGAATCCTGTGAAAGTACTTTATCCATAAGGTCTTCTGCCATGATGATCTCTGAGAAATAGGAAGAAAACTATGCCAGCCAAGCAAAGGTTTTTTGCACAGCTCTGAACGACACCAAAAGCACAATGCGCCTGTAATATTACATGTCCTCTGTTTTAAACCTTTTTTTGTTTTTGGTACCCTAGCAACATCTATTCCTCCTTCGTTTTTTATGCGGAAACACGGAACGGATGCGGTTGCACATTTGTAAAAAAAAAACAGAAGGATTTTGCGGAAACATGGATCCACAAAAAACGGAACGTAAATCTGGAAAGGAAAAATGCGGACGTGTGAATGGAGCCTTAAAAGGGTTTTCCGAGATTTTAATACTAATGACCTATCCTTTGGGTTGGTCATCAGTATATGGTGGGTGGGGGTCTGATCGTTGGGTACATGCACTAGTAGAAGTACGTTGAGCGAACAGTCATCTGGTGAACAATAATTACACTGATGCAGCCATATACATTTTAGTCTATAATGGCCATAACAGTCTTTCAGAATGGCTATACATGTTCAGTGACGCCAGACGAGGGATGAACAATCTTTCTTAGGGACATTCTTTCACAGAAAGATGGTCCATGGACTACTGACTAGCAGATGAAAATGTAATACACAGCCGACTTCTTTGCAGCTAAAATGATGGTTCATTGATACATTTTAGGCATTTTTTGGAACGTTATGAATTAGTTTTATCCAATGGGTAATCAATTTGGTTCGAAATTGTATGTAATAATTTGTATTTGTATCAGAGCAGACATGTACATATAAAATCAGACTAAACAAAGTAATAAACTAATCAATAGTTCAAACAAAAAGAGTAAGAAACATAACCACCAGAGCTTACAATCTACAATTTGTTTTGATCAATTTTAAATGAATGTATGTGGCTACCAGAAGTCAAGTACTAGTTTGAAGATGGACAATACGACAGTTCTCTTTAACTAGAGCACAAAAATCCACAATGAAAGCCTGAGATAAATACTACAGTAATTACATCCATTAGCTTTGGCAGTCAGGAGAGTGATTGAAAGTCTTTGTCATAATTGTATGTAATGATTTTGATTGCACCTTTGCTACATAAAGAAATCAATATCTTTTCTCTTTTCAAGTTTTGTATTTTGTTAGGGGAAAAAACTAGACCATTATGGACAGTCATAATGTAAGAAGAAGGTTACAATTACACATGCAGCAGATTATAATAAAGTGTAGTTATGTTAAAGGGGGTTCGATCGGACTTAGATATTGATGACCTATCATCAGGATAGGTTATCAGCATCATATTGGTGTTAGTCCGATACCTGGCATCCCCACTGATTTGAGCAGCCACCTATGAACAGTGAACAGAGCCAGAAGCAGAAGGCTGTGGTGGGATAGTGCAACTCAGCTTTCCTTCTGGTGAATAGGATCTGAGCTGAAGTACCCCAATGCCAGTAGCTACTTCGGGGACGGAGCCTTTCGCTTCCGGCTCTGTCCACTGTATAGTTTCCATCATCGCTGGCTGCCTAAATCAGCTAATAAGTCGGGGGTGCTAGACCCCTACTGAACTAATACTGATGAACTATCCTGAGGTTAAGTTTCAATATGTAAGTCACAGAAAACGCTTATTAGAATTTAGGATTATATTGGTTTAGAAGTCCATATTTTTATCATTGTATTGTAATATGCAGGATTTAAGGTGTGTCAAAACATTGGTTGAAACAATATATCTAGTGTATTTTTCTGACTTTTCCAGGATTTTTATACTGATGATCTTTTCTCTGGGTAAGTCATCAGTATCTGATAAGTGGGGGTCCGACACCTGGGATCCCTGCCTATCAGCT
The DNA here is from genome assembly GCA_033119425.1 of Bufotes viridis. Classification (NCBI taxonomy): domain Eukaryota; kingdom Metazoa; phylum Chordata; class Amphibia; order Anura; family Bufonidae; genus Bufotes; species Bufotes viridis. The sequence continues at coordinate 443,925,758 of CM065589.1, read as the reverse complement.
ATTTGTTTGAGAAGGCACCCTGAGGATAGGTCATGAGTTGTAAAGAGTTGGAAGACCCTTATAAGTCTGGATGATAATGTCTAGATTAGACTCTGCAAGTATTTTCAGCCTACATTGGACATGTACATCAGGAGATTATTCTGACACATATATCCAACAGAAGGCTGTATTGCATTATCACAATTAGGTAGGTATGTCAAGGCATCTTAGAAATAACAAGTATTAAATCACTTATGTGTTGTCTTTTCTGGTCATTATAGGGTAAAACATAAAATGACAAAAAAGGGCATTAAAAAATACAAATCTTAGGGTCAGATGTAGCCTTTGAAGTTTACAAAGGGCTTAGCAAAATCTGTAAAAAGGAGAGATTGGCAAAAATACAAAAAGAACAGCAGGTGGCAAAAGAGAGCAAAACAAATCTCCAAAAATTATTTAAATATATACATGCTAAAAACCAAGGTCTGAGCAGGTAAGTCCCCTAAATAATGATAAAGGGAGGGTTAGTCACTCAAGATAAGGAAAAGGCAAAGTTACTAAATGGGTGTTTTGGCTCTGTATATACAAAAGAAGAGAAAGGAGCTGATATCTGTGGTGCTGGGGCTCTTAGTACATCCAGTAATATACTCAATTGGCTAACTGTAGATATGGTCCAAGCTAAGTTAAATAAGGTAAATGTGAACAAGGCTCCAGGTTCAGATGGATTACACTCAAGAGTTCTTAGAGCTCAGTTTTATCATTGATGTGCCCCTGTTTATAATTATTAAAGATTCTCTAGGTACTGGTACAATGCCAACTGATTGGTGCAAGGCAAATGTGGTGCCCTATATACAGGAGTATGTGACTGTAACTAATATTATAAGTAATAACCAACATGGGTTTACCAACGTCAGAAGTTTTCAGACTAACCTGATTTGTTTTTGTGAGGAGGCGAGTAGAAGCCTGGACAGAGGGGCGGCTGTGGATGTAGTGTTTCTACATTTTGCAAGGGCTCTTGATACTGTCCCTCATAAATGTTTAATAGGTAAAGTAAGGTCTATAGGCTTGGAAAGTATAGTTTGTAATTGGATTGAAAACTGTTTAAAGTAGAGAGAGTTGTGGTCAATTATTCCTATTCAGAATGGTCCCTGGTTATAAGTGGTATACCCCAAGGTTCAGTGCTGGGTCCTCCATTATGTAATTTATTTATTAATGATATCGAGGATGGGATTAATAGCACCATTTCTATTTTTGCAGATGACACTAAGCTATGTAGTACTGTACATTCTATGGAAGATGTCCATAAAATACAAGCCGACTTGAACACTGAGTGATTGGGCATCAACTTGGCGAATGAGGTTCAATGTGGATAAATGTAAAGTTATGCATCTTGGTAGTAATAATCTCCGTGCTTCATATGTCCTAGGGGATGTAACACTGGAAGAGTCACTTATAGAGAAGGATTTGGGTGTCCTTGTAGATGGTGGATTAAATAACAGCATACAATGTCATTCAGCTACTTCTAAGGCCACCAGGATATTGTCATGCATTAAACGAGGCATGGACTCGCGGGGCAAGGATGTAATATTACCACTTTACAAAGCGTTTGGTCCCGCCTCATCTGGAATATGCAGTTCAGTTCTGGGCACCAGTCCATAGAAAGGACGCTCTGCAGCTGAAAAAATAACAGAGGAGAGCGACTAAAATGATAAGGGGCATGGAGAGTCTTAGTTATGAAGAAAGATTAAAAGAATTCAATTTATTTAGTCTTGAGAAGAGACGTCTAAGGGGGGGGGGGGGGGGCGCCACGACATGGTTAACCTATACAAATATATAAATGGGCCATACAAAAAATACAGTGAAAAACGGTTCCATGTAAAATGCGCTCAAAAAACAAGAGGGCACTGCCTTCGATTCGAGAGGAAAAAGTTAAAAGTATCCGAAAGCGTCAAAGCTTCTTTACTGTAAGAACTGTGAATCTGTGGAATAGATTCCTCAGGACGTGGTCACAGCAGGAACAGTCGACAGTTTTAAAAGGGGTTTAGATGAATTCTTAAAAGTAAATGACATTAATGCTTCTGGGATTTGCTTCCCCACCTATATCGTGGTTGAACCTGATAACCTGATTGACTTTTTTCAACGTAATAAACTTTGTAACTATGTTTTTTACGGGGGGGGGGCAGCTATTGTCAGGCACCTTTGTCTTATTTCGCTTAAATACCAAGGATTATTTCGTTTGTACTACTTTTTAATTTTTAAACACACTGACCAAGATTTACTAATGTGCCTAGAATGTCTAAAAAGTGGGGCATATTGGTGCAACTAGTTTTTTTTTTTTTTCTTCTTTACTCTGAAAGAGGATGTGGTTTGGTGAGAAGGGAAATAGCTTCATAGGGATGGGCCAAAGATGGAACATTTAGCATCATAATTGCACCACAATGATGACATAAAATTCTGTTTTAGAGTCAGTCAACCAATAGTTGGTATAGAGTTAGATAAACGTGTCCATCCCTGCACCACATTTATCATCCAGCCTGAGCCACTGTGGTAAATCTGGTGCAGGTCTAGAAAACCTAAATTAATGAGATTTACAGGATTAGTAAATTTGCCTCACTATTGTACAGGGAATTGTAATCCTATACAGAGAAGCCAGCTAGCAATGCAGCAGTTTGCTCACTACATCCTTGAATAAGTCTATAATTTGTCTTCCTAATATATTATGAAATCAAATGTGTGAACCATATCGCATTTCATGTAAAATGAAATATGTCAAAGCCTCCTTTCCCACTGAGTGTTGTTTGTGCAGTTTTAATTGTACAATTCAATGGAATATGAACAGAATAAATGATGAGCGACAAGTACTGGAGAATTGATGTGTTTCTGGTAAAGACTGTGTAGACTTGTGCCATAGGAGCTGGTTCGATGCCAGTACAGTCACGCAGAACATAATTAGAGCTACTTGAAATTACATCTCAGCTTTTATAAAAAAGACAAATTCCAGAGCTAAGAGATAAACATATTTAGTAATGTAAATACAGCTCTTAGTTTACTCCAGTTCAACCTGAATTTTTCATTATCTCCTTTCAAATCTGAAGGAGTAGAGCAAATGAAATTACAGTGACGCAACGATTATTGAAATTCGGAATGATGCCGAGTTTTGGATATGTAGTCAAAACATCTTCCCAGCCAAGAATGCCTCATTTTATAGAGGAGAGTTCCAAGAATCGTAGCTTTCACTGTCCCCCCTCCTGGTTATTCCCTGGGTCAGTCCTTTTTTTGTATGCTCTGATCTGTGACATTTCCTTCCTCAAGTAAATACATTTGGGAACGTGGATTGGAAAGTTATGTAATGCTCTCAGTGCAGCCATGGCTTGGAGCTACTTAATTACCCTTCATAATTAGTAATTTCCTCTTTATCGGAAGCAATTATCTGCTCTCAGAATTTGTTGCAATAATTTACTGTTGAGCATGCATTGTGTTTTTGATGCCTGCTACAGAAGGGGTTGGGAAAACCAGATCCTTTTTTCATTTTTTATCAAAGGTTTTTTCTGAAACTTAGGTAGTGAGGATTTAGCCTTAGGATAGGTCATCAATATCAGATTGGTGGTGGTTCAACCAGGCACCCAGAATGATCCTCTGTTCTGAGCAACCACTTGCGCTCTATCCACGGTATAGTCTCTGGTGCCTGCAGTTCCCTGAAATAACGGATCGGTAGCAGTTTCAGATGTCAGACCACCACCAATCTGAAATTAATGACTAGCTCATCAATATCTAAGTCCTGAAATTTTTTTTAATAGTAAATAAAAAATTATGAAACAAAAATAAAACTTTCAGCACTTTAGAGAGCGCAAGGGCTCTATTTGTCACCAAAAAGAGTACTGTTACTGGGAAAGCTAAACCAAATGATGTCTTTTGTATACCCAAGCATGTAACAGGTTAGGGTGAGGAGAGTCCAAAAAGAACCAAAAAATCCCCTACTGTAAAGTAGTGCAATTTGTAAGACAACAAAGCCTGGAAGATCTTTACATGCACACTACTAGCACTTACCACCAGTTATGAGCGGCAGAGGCAATATTCGAATTCGCGATATTTCGCAAATATTTAGTAGAATATTCGTCATATATTCACGAATTCATGAATTTTTGTTGAAAAATCTGCAATCTAATATTCACGTTATGCGTAGGCAATACAGGTGTGGCTCACTATAGCTATATTTTACAAGCTGCTAGAAGTTTCTTGAGACTGGAGGAAATGGTTGGCAGGGCAGAAGATAGCTTTATATGCAGATAGAGTGCTCCAATATATTTGCGATTGCGAAATTGGCACTAATGATGCAAATATTTTGGCACAATACTTGCAACTTCACATTTTAACAGGCCTGACTACATATTACTGATTGGAGTATTGTTGTTAACTTGTGACATCACAGCACTGTGTATGTATGTATGTAGCATACATACATAAATACATACAGCACTATGTATATAGCATGTATGTATAGACAGCAGAACCTATGAACTACACTATATCACTATCTAACCTACACTGACTATCTCCCACTAAGGCCCCTTGCACATGACTGTATGCCCTCCAAGACATATGGTCCGTGAGCCGGCCATATGTCCCGGAGCAGCATAAATCGTGTCCACGGGAAGGCACAGCATCATAGGTTACTATGATGCCGTGCGCATCGGGCCACCCGTGTCACTGTTGTCCCATAAAATCATATGAGTGCAGGACAATAGTCCTGCGGGCGCCCCGATGCGCACAGTATCATAGTAACCTATGATGCTGTGCCCTCCCGTGCGCACCATGTATGCCGCTTCGGTACATATGGCCCGTGTGCAACTAACTATCTATATGATATTGTGGGGAGTCGCTCTGGTAGACAGCGGTGCGGGTGCAGTTTAGAGGCAAAACAAGGAGTCCAGATTGTGCAACAAACAGTGTTTTATTCACACTTGCACACCATAAATGAAAAACAGTCTCTTTGGTGACAGTTCACACACAACGGAAATAACGTGGCAAAACAAAAACAGGCCAACACAGGTTCAGTCACCTGGGAGGTGTAGGTGCAGGTTCGCACCACGCTGTCGGCCCAGCCGCAGGAGAATCCAGCTTCAGGTAGCCAGGAACAAAACACCTCCTTGCTGAGCTCTTTCCTCCAGGACAGAGAACTCCTCAGCCCTGTTAGCAGCTCCAGGATAATCACCACCTCCAGCTGCTGAGCTGGCTGAGCTTTTAAACCCAGCCCAAAACCAGGACTGGGTCGTGGGGAGCAGCCACCCACCCTACACTTTAGCTGCTCCCGGTAAGAGCCGGCCCGGATCGGCTTTGCAGCCATGCTATTTAAACTCTGTCAGTAGCACTAGCTGCTGCTGACATCACCAAAAACGGGCTCTTACCTCACCGAGGCTATGAACCTCGGTGACACATACCTGCCATCCACGACGGCACCCTGCACCTTACCACAATACATATAAGCTAACTACCTACCTATCTAATGTCATGACACAGGAAAGCAGAGAGCACAGCAATAACACTGTTGTCTCTCAGATCTGCAAAATACTGCATACAGTGGCTGCTGGGGACGTTCTTATATACCAAAATGGTAGGCAACTTTCCTATTGGTTGCTAGGGATGTTGCTAAGCTCAGACAAAGACATTGCAGCCTTCTCATTGGCCCACAAGCAAGAAGAGAGGTTATTGATTAAAAAATCTAGAATATTCAAAATTACGAATATATATCACTATATTCTTAATATTCGCAAATTCTCGAAGTGTCGACATTCACGATTAATATTCGCAATTCGAATATTGATGCCCAAAACTACGTACCACACAAGGAAATTATTCCTCATTCTGGAATAGTGGGAAGGACTTGCAAATTGTTAGTGTGTGCCCTTGATGTCCAGCTATGAAGATCATTCACTGACATAAAAAAATTATATGCAAATATTTTGCATATTTTTTAAATAAATGGGTGGATAGTTTTCTGGATGTACAGTCATATTTTGAAGTCCCTGTCGATACACAAAGCAATGTAATATGCAGGCAGTATGTTACAGAGCAATAGGAGCTGAGCAGGTTGATATACAGTATATACAGGGTGGCCCATGAAAAGGTAGCCCGTCTCTAACATCTCCAAATCAAACTGCCTAATAGTAAAATCTGTCTTAGTTGTCCATAACAACCAATCAGAGCTCGGCTTTCCTACAGGACTCTGAAAAAATGAAAGCTGAGCTCTGATTGGTTGCCATGGACAACTAAGACAGATTTACCTTTTCGTTGGTCACCCCTTAGTTTTGCGGGAAAAGATTTATCAAAACTTACAATTTATAGCCACAGCTATAAAGCAGAGATTTAAATGTGGGAATTAAAGTTTTATTGAATCTTTACCCACAAAACTATAAAACTATTTGCTCAGCTGATGCGACAAACAGTCTCACTCCAACCAGAGAAGAAGGGGGATGCGTACCTCAATTAGAGTATTACACATTACACTGATAAGTGCAATGTGGCTATTTATATCTAGACATCTATCAAGAGAGCAGCAGAGTTGTCATACTGTAACACTGATTCTACAATGTACTATTATACTAACAGATAACATCCTCTCTCTCCGCAGTAGTAAAATGACACAGGTTACTTCTCTATATAGGAGTTTTATATCTCTTTGATAACTGTTACAATAGGACAATGTTTTGTATTTCATTTCCAAAGGTATAGTACTTCCAAAACAAAAAAGAAAACACCCAAAAATTCTGAGAAAAATTATTTCTATGAATACGGAGTTTAAAAAATATACCCCTCTCAGATTGAAGGTTTCCTTTAAAGGGGTATTCCATTTCTAACAAGTTATCCCCTTGTCCCAGATCCTCTATCCCCACACTGATTACAGGAACAGGGGCCCCGTACCCTGTGTAGTGCCCCTGAAATGGACGGAGCAGCTGGTTGAAGATGCCCACCGCTGCTCCATTAATTTCAATGGAGCGCCATAGATAGCTGAGTGCTGCACCTTAGCTGTTCTGCTCGGAGGCCCTGGCCACTATATCTTTTACTTAATTCATAGTGCAAGGGATTAACAGCGTCCTCAAGCATGACTCTAGCAATCCAGGGGAGTGGCCAGCCCTTCAGGGCCGAGAAGCTACAGTCCGCCTCAGGGCATGTAAGCCCTCATTTGCATAAGAATTAAAACAGCACAAATCTTTGCAAGAGAGGTAGGCTTTTAATCGGCAGAATCAGCCCTATATGATGTATAATTTAATAGAGTTGATCCTGCTGACAGATGTGCAACACATGCCAGTCAAAATATCCTACTTTCAACAATAGAGATATTGAGGCAGATTTACATTGAAAATGCACCAGTTTTTTGCATATTGCATAAAACAAACAGGCATGCCTGCTTTCCACCAAATTTACCAACTGTTTTACACACTATTGTAAGCTTTTTACACCATGCACAAAGGGCAAGGCTTCACGGAAAATAAGTGTTGCTTCATAGCAAAGGAGAATGGCCTGAATCGGCCTCTGTGCGCCAAAAAATGCTCAAAATTTTGGCACTTTTTTGGAGTAAATCTACTTATAGGTGGCATAAACTTAGACGAAACAATTTTTTTGGCGTGAAGACACATTTTTTGGTGGACAGATAAAATTCTGGGGCGCATACAAATTTTTGGCCCATGGATAGAAATCTAACTTAAATCTTGGGCAGGATTTATGATACTCCAAATTTACAAAGGTCCATTCATATTCATTCTTAGTGTATGTAGGACATTATTAGTAAATCTGCCTCATTGTGTATGACGGCATGACCTCTTGCTTTGGTAATAAGCCAACATTTACACCAGCTTCTTTAATTTTGTTTGCAATGTGCTATTCTTCCACTTGTAATATTTTATTACATTTTATGTAAATGTGGGGTTATTTAAGGAGAAAAACGTAACAGCAACCCTGTACATTTAATAAAAACCTTCTTGACCTATTATACTTGACTGTTTTCGGTTCTATGGGAGTTGTTTTTTTGGCAAAGCAGAATACTCAGGCGTTTGTCGAGTCAGGAAATCTGGTTGTTGCCAAAGCTCTGAAATATTTTAAAGTAATGTTCAATTTTTTACTAATATTAGGTATGCAATTCAGCAACTGTTAAATATTTGGCATTACCTCTTTTGTGGTTTTCACATATTATGTTATTCAGCTGATATAGGCTACTTTCACACTTGCGTTTTTGCCTGATTCGGCAGAGATCAGCATAAACGCTTCTGTTTTTGATAATACAACTGTCTGCATCCGCTATGAATGGATTCGGTTGTATTATCTTTAAAACAGCAATGACGGATCCGGCATGAACAGTATTGAACAGTCAATAGGGGACGGATCCGTTTTCTATTGTGTCCTCATCCCACGATGGAAAGGAAACCGCAGCTTGCTTCAGGTTTCCTCTCCGGCTTGGGTATGCAACCAAATGGAACGGAATGCATTTTGGAGCATTCTGTTTTGTTCAGTTTAGTTTTGTCCCTATTGACAATGAATGGGATAAAACTGAAGTCTTTTTCTTTGGTGTTGAGATCCTCTGCCGGATCTCTATACCGGAAAAGTATAACGCAAATGTGAAAGGAGCCATAAATATTTACAAAAGCCATAATGATAGGAACAACAAAGCAATAACTAAATCTGCTAGCCTGTCAGTAGATTTTCATGGACACTGTACTGAGTAATAAAGTCAGTAAATGTATATTAGCAAGCTACTAGATTTTACATTTACGGGTGAAAATATGGTCAATCTTAGTGGAATTTCATTTTATGCAACTGTCCAAAGCCATGATTTAAAAATCAGCGAATAACAATGTAAAATAAAAGTGGAAAAGGCCTATTGCACACGAACGTGTGCACCCCGTGCCCGTGCTGCGGGCCGCAAATTGCTCGGGCACCGGCCGTGGGCAGCCACAGCGGATCGCGGACCCATTCACTTGAATGGGTCCGCGATCTGCCCGTTCCGCAAAAATATAGGACATGTTCTATCTTTTTGCGGGACGGAACCCCGCGGAAGCACTCCGTAGTGCTTCCGTAGTGTTCCGTTCCGTCATTCCATTCCGCACCGTTCCGCATCTCCGGATTTGCGGACCCATTGAAATGAATGGGTCCGCATCCGTGATGCGGAATGGCCACGGAATGGTGCCCGTGTATTGCGGATCCGCAAATGTGGTCCGCAATACGGGCACGGGGCGCACACGTTCGTGTGCAATAGGCCTAATACTTGCATTACCACGCCACTCTGGTGCCAGTGCGTGCACAGGTTTCATCAGGTTTCTATTCTTCTTGATCCAGCTTTGTCACTACACTACATGGGACCACTGCAACTAGTCACAGGCTGAAATGGTGATGTCAGTGGTGTGACACATCACCACTGTGACATTACCACTGTTGGTTTGACACATCATCACTGGATCAAGAAGTACAGAGACTTGTGGGGCACTAGAGCTGCAGGGGAGTGACATTTTGTTATCTTACACTGAATGAAATCTCATTCAAGCTTCATTAATCATTTTTTGACTTATACACAAATTACTGCATTTTCCTTGAGTAGATTTCATTTTTCAGATGGTTTTGCTCACACATGACTAATGTTGCTTTTTAAAGACATTATACACTCATTGAGAAAAAATAAACCACCCAGATAGAAATGTTGGATTCCTGCCAAACCCGGCATGCAGTTTTGTCCAGGGCTGTGGAGTCGGTAGATAAATTTTCCGACTCCGACTCCTCAGATTTTGAAACTTCCGACTCCTCGACTCCGACTCCTCTGTATTTAATATGCAAATACGAAGCTGTTCCACCAAGTTCTTCTAATCTCCTCTAGCACAGAGAGGTAGTTGAGCAGAAGCTGCTGCCTTCTCCTTTGTGTGCTGATCTTCTGCTGAAGATAGAGCAGTGGGAGGATCCAGGAAGGGGCAGGGGAAGGGGCATTTATTTTAAAACATGATTTTCCTAGTAGAATCCCATAGTCATGTTTAAAATTTAAGCTAACAATCTGAGTTTACATGTTTTATAGCCTTAGCTGAATGATAGCAGTTTTTGAAATGGTTTGCAGCTTCAGTCTTGAACTATTGACTATCCATTCCCTTAACTTATACAAGTGTCTCCAGTCCTTAATCAGTTATCAGTGAGAGGCGAGGATAACCATGGGTTCCCTGTAACAGCAGACCACAAGACAATGGAAAGTGTAAGTATTGCCGCTCCTTAAAGGGACACTGACAGGCTGATTTTCCAGCTAAAGATATATATATATATATATATATATATATATACTGGTATTCATCAGAGAATTAGGAAAAAAACTATACTAATGTTACCCCCAGTTAAGCTGTACCTGTGTTTAAAAAACATTTTAATCTGTATGCAAATTCACTATCTTTGTGCCCAATGGGGCAGCATCTCCTGCGGCTTTGTGCCCAGCCGCGCCTGAAGTACAGCTTCCCAGCGCTGTTCCCCTCGTTATTATTCACTGCACTGGCCTTTTTTTCAGGCTAGCCGAGCGCTGAATTCCTGCGCAGGCGCACGTGTAGAGTGCTGGCAGCAGCCTCGTCTGGCTATGCTGAGGCTGTGCCAGCTTTCTCTCTTCCTCCTCGCTACCTAGTCCTGTCTAGTGCTGCCAGTACTCTACATGTGCGCCTGCCCCTTGGGCACAAAGGTACACAAGTAAACCTCAACTGGGTGTAACAGTCGTCTAGTTGTATTCCTAATCCTCTGATGAATACCAGCAGATATATCTTTAGCCGGTAAATCAGCCTGTCAGTGTCCCTTTAACTGCATAGTAAAGCATATGAAAAGCTTCTTCACGGCACTTAACGTCTTTGTTTAGCGGTAAAGTGACGCACTGCATGCATTGGCCTTTATTCTTACAGTAGAGAAGTAATTAATTATAACTTTATCTGAATTGGGACATTTAAACTTGCTTTTTTTTTATTCCAATTTTTTTTTATTCCAATTTAAATCTAGTAGGAGTCGGAGTCGGTCCATTTTTTGCCGACTCCGACTCCGACTCCAGGTACCCAAAATTGCTTCCGACTCCGACTCCTCGACTCCGACTCCGACTCCACAGCCCTGGTTTTGTCCAAGGCAGAGATGTAAATGATTGTAGGCGTGGTCAGATTAGACACTGGGTCTTCCCATAAGAGGGTGTAAAACTTATCCCCCCACATCACTATAAAAAGACTCCCAGAGGCTACTTTTGGGTAGTGTACCTCCTGGTGAGAGACTGTTGACTGCTAGACATGCCCCCTTCCCCAACGCAGTGATTTAACCGCATCTGCTGGGATGAGTACACGAGGACAGGCAATGATGCTTGGCCTGTGTGCTCTCCTATTCAGTGCAGCAGATGCAATATTATTACTATAAAATGATTGCACCTGCTGGAGAGAGCACGGCCAAGGAATGAGGCCTGGGCCATAATGGATGACAGCCATCCTGGCCTGGGCACACACACAGTTATTATTACAGTGTGTGTACTAGCAATAGTACTTTCATAACCCCAAAAAGGAGGACATTACACCCCCAAAAGGTGGACATTATACCCAGGAGATCGGGTGATACTACATGACAGAATGGAAACCATAATCTATATGGTTGCTTGATGCACATAGAGGTAACTAGGAGCAGCACACTATATGTGCAGGGTCTGCTCTCCCGAATATAGATGCCCAACGGCATAGGTAAGTTTAGAGTAGGTCCTGCCTGACTGAGACCACCTAGGTGCTGGAAGGCGGGCACAGATGTGTTTTGATCAATATACTGGCTGAGAGTCTCAGATTTTATCATATCAGACTGAGGGCTTAGTCCATAAATAATGTTTGCATCTATTGTGTTAGTGCAATTATTTTCAGTGATTTTTCTTTTATAAATGTAGCCATGCACATCCGCATATTGATATATTACATAGTTCAGGATGGTTTATCTTTTTCCGTTATTTTTAAAGTTTTCCTTTACAACATAAATCCTCCCCAGGACGCTTTGTATACAGACAAAGGGTAATTGCCACAATTGTCACATGTATGTATCATTATAGGCATGTGATGTCCATGTGAATAGCAGCATAAATTAGTATAGCTGCACATCATATATGAATATCAGTTGTTGAGATGTGGTATGCACCATGTAGTAAAAAAGGGCAGATGCCTACTTCTAAGAATAAAGTGCACTTGAGATGCTCCATCCTGTATTTGTTTAATTACATATTAAATATAGTAATTACATTCTCCAGTCATATTTTCGGTTTCTCAATAGCAATATTTTTCAAATCATTCTTGGTTCAGATTACTACAAAATTGTCTAGACTTCTGCTAGCCTTGCCAAGTCTACACTGATGAATGAGGGAGGTGGATTGTGAAAGTCCAGGCTTTGGCTGAATTCTCCTGGAATGATAAATCTCATGTAGATGGTTGGTTTACAATTTTTTTAACTGTTGTTTTTTTAGCAGACAGAAATTTTGAACAAATTCCATAAGCAAAATAATAGGCAAAAATAGATACACTATACTCACTGTCCATTTACATTCCATTGAAATGCCTCGCACGTTCTTTCCTTCATGGATCATAGAAAATGGTGACACTAGTAATTGTTATATTATTATTATTAAATATTGCATATCAGCAAATGAGAAAATGATGAGCACTATCACAGAAAGAATTAGGCAGGGGAGAGATTGTCAACTGAACAGTGTATCACGGTCAATATAGTTACATTCCTCACTGACAGTTTATACAATAGCTGCCAATAGCTGCCATGGGCCTGGGGGGAGCCTCATTTGAGAGTATAAGGCATTCTCCATAGACTGTTGGTGCCTGTTTCTAGGTGTCAGCAGTCTAGTGAATGGAGCAGCAGTTGGCAAGAGATCCGCTTAAGCTGTTATCTTTACTTGGCAGATTCATGAGACCTCACGCCAACTGCTTTATTGCACTTTGTAGCTCTTACAAAATGTTTTTGCCCTCAAAGATCATTTTCTACTTGAAAGAATTTTTTAAAAAAAAAAACAGCTGAACAGTCCTATTCAGCTGTTTCTCAGCTATATCTGTTTCTTTAACACTGTCAACTGTACATTCTGGACAAAACTGACTGAACTTGCTTGCAAAATGGTGCGAGTTTCACTGAACGCACCCTGAACGCATCCAGAGCCAATCCATCACGCTCCTGTGAAAGAGGCCTAAGGCCTCTTGCACACGACCGTATGGCTTTTTCAGTATTTTGCAGTTCGCAAAAAAACGAATCCGCAAAAAATATGGATGATGTCCGTGTGCATGGCCTCTGATAGAACAGTACTATCCTTGTCCATTACGCGGACAATAATAAGACATGTTTTATCTTTGAATGGAAATACAGAAACGGAAGGCATACTGAGTACCTTCCATTTTTTTTGCGGATCTATTGAAATGAATGGGAACCATACGGTCCGTATGTGGAATGCAAAAAACGGAACGTAAACTGAAAAAAAAACGTTTGTGTGCAAGGGGCCTAAGGCCTCTTTCACACGGGCGTCACGTTTGATGCCCGGATAAGACATGGGAGCGTTGCGGGAAAATGTGCGATTTTTCCACGCATGTGCAAACTGTTGTAATGCATGTTTGGTACCCAGACCCGAAGCCAGCCTTCATCACTGAAGTCCGGTTTCGGATTGGGTATTCGGTATATTTTATTATTTTCCCTTATAACATAGTTATAAAGGAAAATAATAGCATTCTAAATACAGAATGCTTAGTAAAATGACAATTGAGGATTAAAAATAAAAAATTAACTCACCTCCTCCAATTGATCTCGTAGCTGCCGGTCTCCTGTTCTGTCTTCAGCTGGGGGGGTAAAGGACCTTCCGTGACGTCACTGGGTCACATGGTCCAATCACTTGCTCCCATCACAATGGACCATGTGACCCAGTGAAGTCACGGAAGGTCCTTTACCCCCCCAGCTGAAGAGAGAACAGGAGACCGGCACCTACGCGATCAATTGGAGGAGGTGAGTTAATTTTTTATTATTTTTAACCCTCAATTGTCCTTTTACCTAAAAAATGCTACACAAAAAACTATTTGTGGTGACACCCTAACAATAAAAGTTGCAATTCAAGTTGAGTGATGCCCTTTATAGGAATATTAAAGCGAACCTGTCACCTGCTTTTCACTTATTAAACTATTCACAGTACCTTATAGATTATCCTCATTGTGTTTCCAAACTGGTTTTTCCGTTTTTTCTGGCCTGTAGATTCATGAAAAAATCACTTTATAAACTCCTGCTCTCCTGCGTCACAAGTCACGATACAAGTCAAGGAGGCAGACCCTCCTTGTCTCCAGGATGTGCCTCCCCCGCCCTAACCCCGCCTCTCAGCCCTTTAATTGACACTTGTCCTCCTGGCCGGGACCGCGCTTGTATCGGCGGCGCATGCGCCGTCGCCCTCCTTTGCAGCGCGATCCCGACCATCGCGCAGAGTGAAGCGCGATCCATTCGCTTAATCGCGCATGCGCTGTCCACTCTGCGCGATGGTCGGGATCGCGCTGCAAAGGAGGGTGACGGCGCATGCGCCGCCGATACAAGCGCGGTCCCGGCCAGGAGGACAAGTGTCAATTAAAGGGCTGAGAGCCGGGGTTAGGGCGAGGGGAGGCACATCCTGGAGTCAAGGAGGGTCTGCCTCCTTGACTTGTATCGTGACTTGTGACGCAGGAGAGCAGGAGTTTATAAAGTGATTTTTTCATGAATCTACAGGCCAGAAAAAACGGAAAAAACTGTTTGGAAACACAATGAGGATGATCTATAAGGTACTGTGAATAGTTTAATAAGTGAAAAGCAGGTGACAGGTTCGCTTTAACATGGTAATGCAGTACTATATAAGTAATTAACTTCTAATTAAAATATCCATCCATAAAAAGGTAATCATCGTGGCACTTTTTTCTGGCCGTACCCCTACGTAGGTAAATTGACCTAGTAGCTGGTGGCTCATAATGGCCACTGCACAGAATCTGATCGTTTCACTGAGATGAAGAAGCCACATGTATGAGAACGCTCATGGATCTTTGTAAAGAGAAAGTATAACCTTGAGTATAGGATGGGCATCGTTTTTAGATTTTTGCAGAGGTCACTTTGACAGAGATTGATGAACAGCAGTTTTAACTACATTACCTCTTTTTGTACAATCTGTTCTAGAAAGGCATAAGGTGTACTAGATATTTTATATCAGAACATTATTGTCCTATGAAAAATCATTTCATACAGACAATTGTTGTTTAAAATAAAAATTAATCAGGTCAATGGCATTGATGAAAGTTAACACAGCAAATACGTATTTCCAAGAGTCTTGAACTTTATATGAAGGACCATTGCACTCAAAAGAATCTAGATCCAGTATCCTATGCAGTGCACGCCTGCCAGTTTGAACTAGCAGATGGAAAGGGAAGAGACTGGCAGATTGCGTTTGGTTGTGAGCAAGGGATGGACAAGATGAACAGGTTAATGATGTTCACGACTGGAAGAAACACCGCACCAGATGTGCTGAATGCAGAGAAAGGAAAGCTGGAGCAGAGGGAGAATGAGTTGGCTGGGAGTCAGCATTGTGTTTGATTGACACAGAGATCTAGCTAAGCTCACAATGTACAGTGCATATTGTGAATTCCTGATATACAAAAGTACACAGCAGGCTGAGTGACGCAAGAACGCATATCATAAAACATCTGATTGCACCAGCAGACTACAAATAGCTTAGCATAAATCAAGTTCATATTAATTACAAAATCTCACCTGGGGTCAGATGCATAGGCACTTCATATAATGAGACGTTTCTTTCCACATACAGTACCTAATCATAGTGTGTTGTTACTCTTGCTGAGGATTAGAATTTCGGGAACGGGAAGTTACAAACACAAAAAGCAATTCTGTGACTTAACCCTATGGCAACACTTCCTGCACTTGTGGTGTGTTAGCTCATTGTTATCAAGTCACAGGGGTTATCAAGGGTTCGAAAAACATGGCTGCTTTCTTCTAAAAAAGCACCACACCTGTCGGCAGGTTATTTGCTGTATTGCTTCTCAGCCCATTATCGCTAGAATGAAGCAATGGACAGATGTGGCTCTATTTTTGGAATAAAGCAGCCATAGTTTTCTAATCTTGTACAACCCCTTTAGCAATCAATGCTAGCTTTTCTTTTTTTAGTACCTTGATATAGTAGGATTAATGAAACATAATTAAATGTTGGCTATACCTCGTTGCAATATGTGTATGAAAGCTAGATGGCTACAGAGGTGACATCATGTATCAAGAAAAAGGTATTCCTTATCTTTGGTTTTCCCACCTTGGGTATCCTTATCGAGTCCAGATGCATACTATGAGGATATAAACATCACTTTTTGTTAAAACACACATCACAATCCTATTGGCTCATTTGTATTTTTAGATTGTAAGGGTAACACCCAGGTGTTTGCTAATAAAAGCGGTCTTCAGCCATTTGGAAGGGTTAAAGGAAGACTTACATACCACCATGAGTCATATCTTCTCAATATTTTACCCTTAAACAGAATTTTAAGATTTGGAGCATTGTAGACAACGTGGTTAGATCCCTCATTTAGGGATCATACAAAAATTCTACCATGACAACATGTAAAGCAAAATGACAGAAGATAGCTTACATCTTTGACCTGTTATGGTGATATTCCCCCTGAGGGAGCTGACGCGAAACACGTGTCGGGGTCTCTTGGAGGTGCCACTAGCCATGATTCTTGGCAGTGCCATGATTCACAACATGTTGTGAATCATGGTTTTTTATCTCGGTGGGGGAGCCACATGGTTTGATTTTGTATTTATTTATATATATTGTTTCTCCATCCCACCTTTTCCACTACTTGCAATGCTATAACTGGATGTCCCGACGTGTTTTGTGCACTCTCCATGTGGTTGTGTTTGTCTTTGCCAATTTCTGCATCTATTTATTTGTTTTATCAATTTCAATAAAGATATACTTTTGGATGTTATTTTTGTATTATATTTTTGTATATGCTGAGTTTCTGGGTTTGTCCCATTTAGGAGCTTTCAGTTTTGATACTTGCGTTTTATTCGTGTTGTACAGCCGTATTCCGGTTTTGTGTTTTAGTGCTCATTGGTATCCTGTTATGGTGAGGGCAGGCTGCAACTTTAAACCATAATCAGCACATGCAGAAAAGGATGTTTAAATAAATATAGAAATTAGACTTTATTTTGTATATTTTGTATTTTTTCCTTATATATGGAGTATTAATAAATCCTGCAATGGTTGTGGATTTATAGGTTATTCAGACATATGTTTCTCACTGAGTAAGCACCATCCAAATAATCATTGAAAGCACACTTAATTCAGCATTATTTAGGTATCCCTTGGTTTGCTACTTCAATTACTTTATACTGCTCAATATTACTTTGGTTTTGAAATGCATTCATTTCTGATAGTGGCTTTCAACAGTAAACACATTAATCTGCTCTGATTTCTTTAGCTTCTGATGTTCTACCAGACTTTATCTCCCTCTAATGCTAGCATGGAATTCATCACTTGGCAGCAGCACAATTATGTAATGTTATCAGATGGAAAAAGTGTCTGGCATAGCGGATATCTCTGCGGACACAGTGTATTACACAAGATATGCTTGCTGGATAAGAAATAGCCCCTACTTTTATGGGATTAGGTCAGGATTTTAGGAATGGGTGTGTAATGATAGGGCATGGAGTGGGTCAGTTAGGCCTTTACTTAGGAGCTGTGAGTTTTATGCCTTTTTCTGCAGCTAGTGAATTACCAGTAGTTATTGTATTATACATTGTATAATTATCAAAGCAGAACTGGTATATTTATCGGGCAAGAACAAAAAGTGACAAAAGGCTGACATAGCGATTTACATGCAGGAAGAGACACTGCAAAACAGAAGCAGTGGGGACAATAATCTGGCAAGAAGGAAGTGCAAACAGCCAAGGAATCAGACTTTTCAGCAAGGGAGCTGTCCAGTAACTGAGTCAAAAGAGCTGAGCCTGAATCCTAACAGACTTGTTACTATGTGGAAATATCAAAGGCCAATCAAGTGATCTATCAAAGAATCTGTTCATACCCAACCCGGTAAATATAACAAATAGAGTCCACTACTTGTAGAAAAAAAAGACAGTTTCACCATCAGCACAAAAGGGATTTTTACACTGCAAGAGCAGTGAGACAATGGGACACTGGGTTGCCTTGTGAGGTCTGTAGGACTTTCTAGAAATAATTAAAAGGGTTTTATGACATTTTAATACTGATGACCTATCCTCAGTATTAGGGATAACCCGATATCAGTATCGGGACCGATACCGGACATTTGCACGAGTACTTGTACTTGTTCAAATGTCGCTGATACCACTGCAGATACCTGCTGGCCTGCAAGCGGCAGCACTCTCAGCAGTTTGGCGTGTGGGCGGGACTTCTGTACAGGAGCTGTGACCGCTGTGACTCACATTCCCGGCACCCGACCTCTGACAGGACGCTGTGATCCACGCAATTTACCCCTCAGGTGTGGCACCTAAGGGGTTAATTGCCCTGATCACAGCATCCTGTCGGGTGTCGGATGTTTGCATTGGTGGCGCAGTGTCATTGCGACCACTAATTACAAAGAAATGCGCTTCATATAGAAGTAATTTGTCACAAAGCAAATTTCTTTGTGAAATTAGGCAAAGCAGCCTAATCGAATTTTTGATAACTTTGCTCATCACTAGTCATCAGTATTAAAATCTCTGAAAACCCCTTTACTGTTAGATGGTTTAAGTAAAAATAAGAAGATTAGTTAATTAATCCAGGGATATATTCTGATATCCATATTTGAAATAAAAAATAAAAAAAATAACAATACTTCATTGTATCAATCTGTGCTCCAGAAGTCAGGCAAAGAGGTAGGAGAATGTGCAGTCTGAGAGTTATAAAGATCCCACCTGTTGTAGCTCCTGACAAAGCACAATAGCAGAAGGAAGCTTAGCTTGGGCGACAATCAATAAGATCTGTGCTCTACTTAAATCCTGCTGTGAGACTGCTCATTGTCAGTTATTTTACTTTCTACCTAACGTACTTTCTACCTCACGTATTTAATGTATATATTCCTGGCCATCAGGTTTGCAGAGTGTAATATTTGTCTTTAACTCGGACAACCCCTTTAATATTGCCTGGTACCGATTGCAGCATTTCTGAGAAAAAATGGCATGAACTCACCTGGCAGTTCTCCCGTGGCAGGCCCCATCACGGCGGCACTGTTGCCATGGCAGCAAGCTGCAGTGACATGGGAGCTGCTCGGTATATCAGTGAGCAGAGGCAGCAGACCAATCAGGTGCGGCTCCGGCATCACATGCTCTCTGCCAGGGAGATTTAAATAGGTAGCTGCTGGCAACCAATGCCTGTGATTGGTTTTCTTAGCCTCACTGGCGTGTTTTGTAATGCTGTTTGGATCCCTGCTATTCTGACTTTTGGAATGTCCCTGACCTTGCTCCTGACTTCCGTTTATTTCCTGATGTGATCTCCTGGCACTGACCCCTTCTGGTATTTGACTCTGTGTTTGTATTTTATCATCCGCTCTGACGAATCTCTTTGGTTTGGATTCTGGTCAGATTTTAACTTTGCTTTGGGATTCTGATCTAGTCCTGGTTTTGCCTGTCTGTCGTTACATTTATTAATTTTCTCCTTGTGACTGACTGTGGGGATGTCAAACTGGATGTTTACATTGAGGGAGCCCAGCGAAGCATCGCAGGCCTGGAAGAGAAGTGGGGAGCCGACGCCAAGAAGCAGGTAAGTAATCCTTCCTTTACAGATTCAGCCAAACTCCCCCCCTTCTTCCTGCCCAACGCATTTAATGTCGGAAGGTAATACCTTAAGTCGGAGCACTGGAGTCCTTATTGTGGACTTTGGCATATTTCACCTAGGCAAGTCGTATTAGGTTTGTATTTATGACGCTGAAGGAGGAACTTTACACCTTTGTTTTGTTGCGCCTTTTGTATTGCCAAAAAACTGACTATTTGGCCCCAAAATGTATAAATGTACAGTTCTCTTCACTAGGAAATAATGAATATAACAAACACTGCAACTCAGCAATAAGGTATATTCGTACTAATGCAGCATAGTGTATTTAATCAGAAGCTTGTGCTGAATAAAGATACATTTCTTGCATACTTTTAGAGGCAAATTAGTCTTAAAATACATCAACAGGTCGTGGCTGGGGAGGATGGGAGGAGGTCTTCTATATTACACTAACAGCAATATATACATATCATTTTATTGCTGGCCACTGGCTTTGAAATAAGAAGTAAAGTGAAATTCACTGCTCCCCAGTGCCCTTTCTGCTCAAGAACAGATATTAGAGAAATATATTTTGCTGCTCAGACTGTGTACCTAAGAGAAGAGTCTACACGGCCACTCAGGGCGGATTAAGTGCATCATAAGCCTGGGGCTGTTTACCCAACTTGGACCCCTTCCTCCCATTTTACAGACATGTATACACAATATATATACAAACATGTATACAAAGTATACACACAGACATGTATACACATTATGTACACAGTATATACACAGACATGTATACACATTGTATACTTAGACATGTATACACAATATATACACAGTATATACACAGACATGTATACACACAGACGTATACACAATGGATACACATTATATACACACACATGTATACACATTATATACACATTATATACACAGACATGTATACACATTATATACACAGACATGTATACAAATTATATACACAGTATATACACACACATATACACAGTATATACACAGACATGTATACACAGTATATACACACATATGTACACACAGTATATACACAGACATGTATACACAGTATATACACAGACATGTATACACAGTATATACACATTATATACACAGGCATGTATGCATGTATACACATATACACAGACATGTATACACAGGCATGTATAGACAGTATACACACAGACATGTATACACAGTATACACACAGACATGTATACACAGTATACACACAGACATGTATACACAGTATACACACAGACATGTATACACATTATACACACAGACATGTATACACATTATACACACAGACATGTTTACACAATATATACAGACATGTTTACACAATATATACACACAGAAATGTATACACAATATATACACACAGACATGTATATACAATATATACACACAGACATGTATACACAATATTTCGCCAAATTTAGAATACATATAATTATAATAAAAAAATACATGGAGCTGAATACAACACCACATACCCCTTACATCCAGTGACATCTCCTCTCATGTAGACTCTTTCCTCTTCTCCTCCATTTGACCCAGACCGCCATGGCAAATTCTTTCAGCCGCATCTCATCTCTACAGAGTTTGTTACACAGACAAGTTAGATTTCTCAATTTTTCCAGCATCCTCCCCATCCTGGTGTTCCGACAGTGTCATCCTGCTGCCATTCCCAATACTGTGCCAATTGTACTCCCCAATGTCCCAGGTACTACATTGCTGAAAAAATAGTGACCCCAGTAGACATAATTGGGGTCATTTATCAAACTGGTGTAAAGTAGAACTGGATTTCCAAAAGAGCTGTCAAAAATGAATGGTGGAACCTGATTGACTGCTATGGGCAACTAAACCAGTTCTAGTTTACACTAGTTTGATAAATTACCCCAAATGTCCCTATAGTATCCACAGCAGTTATAATGTCCCCTAGAGTGCCCCCAGTAATAATAACACCCTATTTTGTGCTCCAGGCAGTAATCCCTGTATAATGTCCCCAAAAATAATAGAATTGCGCCTACAGTGCTTCCCCAATAGCAACGTCCCCATATAGTAATTTCCTCCACACTGCCCCCACACAGTAATTTCCCCCCACATAGTAATTTGCCCCCACACTGCCCCATATAGTAATTTGCCCCCACATAGCAATTTCCTCCACGCTGCCCCAACACAGTAGTTTCCCCCCACACTGCCCCACATAGTAATTTGCCCCCACATAGTAGTCCCTCCCATAATAATTTGCCTCCACACAGCCCCCACATAGTAATCCTTCCATAATACTTTTCCCCTACATAGTAATTTGCCCCAATATAGTAATTTCCCCCCGATGTCTCTAAATATGTCCCCAAAAGTCCCCAAAAGTAGGCACATGAAATAAAAAAAAAAATGAAAAGCTAAATACTCACCTATGTCCAGGGCCAGGCGCTTTCTCGCAGAAGAAGGCGGGATGACACAGGCGCGCACACATGTCACAGTGCTGCGTCCCGGCACAGGTGTGCGAGGACGTCATCACGCCCTAACTGGGCGTTCGGATCAGTGCTGGGCCCGGGACAGCTGACCCGAGCGTCCCTATCGTAATCCGCCACTGCCTAGGACCCACCAGTGGAAATCATTTTAGGGGCCCACCCTACAGCTACCAAACAGAAATATTACTTGTTCATTTTTCAAGCTCATGCACATGAATGTTTGCAGTTTAGCACACAATACAGTGTGCACAACAGAACAGTATTGTGCACTCCTCTATATCAAATTGTTTCTCATTAAAGGGGTTGTCCAGGTTCAGTACTGAATCAGGGCATACCCATAATTTCACCCAGCAGCACCCCTGATGTTAGCATCGGAGCATCTCATGCTCCGATGCGCTCCCTTGCCGTGCGCGATTTAGCTCTTTTGTTTACAATAACACACTGCCTGGCGGAAGCTTCCGCCCGGCAGTGTGTTTGGTGACGTTTCTTGCTCTGATGGGCGTGCTTTAGTGCTGTCCTAGTCGTTTTACTGGCTAGGGCAGCGCAAAAGCCCGTCTATCAGTGCCGGTGACGTCACTGGGCTTCCTGGCAGCCCCATGGAGAGCCCGGTTCATCACCGGACTCCGGAAAATGCCTTTGCCCTGCACCATTTAGCGCAGGGCAAAGGAGAGCATCGGAGTATGAACTGCTCCGTTGCTCAAGTCAGGGGGGCTGCCTGGGTGAAAATGGAGGCATGTCAGGGTTCAACTCATTGATTAGGTTGATAACCTAATCTGTTAAGGTCTCTTTACACAGGGCGACAGAGCAGGAGATTGTTGGGAAAGAAGCGTTCCTTCCTGACAATTGCATGCTCTTCAACGGATGAGAATGCTGTATTTACATGCAGTGATCTTCTCCACTGTATGGGGAGCAGTGATCACTACTGTCATTGCTCTTCCCCATACTAACTAGTTGTTTGCCGGCAGCAGATCATGAATACACAGCACAATCTACTTCCAGTAAATTATACTTTTTATGTGCGCACAAATGATCAAATTACGGCACCTGATGAATGAGCGTTTCGCTCGTTTATCAGGTAATCAGCTATACAATTAAAGAAAGTAACCCAGAATTTTGCTAAGGGGATCTGTCACTAGTTTATGTTGCTCTTAGACACCATAAACTAGTGACAGATACCCTTTAGAAATCCACTGGAATACACCTTTAATAATATTTCATTTTGTATTTATTGTATTTTTGTGTCAAGTTTCTATCATTAAAACCAAAAGCTAGCTGTCAAACTAGATTACACCTACCCTGTATCACAGTATAACTGGCTATCAACTGATTCGGCGGGCTATGCAGTATTCTCAGGTCTGCACAGGAACAACACGTGCTCTGGTGAAGTTACTTTGTTGTTCACATTGCACAGCATTCACGTTAGTTGTAGATATAAGAATGCTTAATACTTTAATTTCATTCAAAGTAAAGAGGAAACTGTTCTGTATTATTATTATTATTATTATTATTATTATTATTATGTTGCAGTTGTTAAAGATGCAGCATACCATAGCCTTTAAAGGGTGGTCATAAACTGCTGTATGGGCACACAGCAGGGTGCTGTAACAGTCAGGTCCACACACACACAGGGGGAAGGATAGTGACCACTGCGCTCCACCCTCACCTCTGGCCCTGCCTACTTGCCTCATGAGTCCTGATGACAGGGGACAACTGGACGACAGTCCCTTACTTAGGATGTGTGCAGGGAAGACAGACAAGACAAAATACGGAACGTGAACAGACCTGGTCAGAACCAAGAGAGCTACGCAGTACAAAGGGTTAAGCAAAGAATGGTCAGGAGAAGCCAGGGTCAAATACCAGGAGAGTAGAGAAGTACCAGAGGAGTCCGCAAAGAGTAGTCAGGTGGGAGCCGAAGTCCCAATACCAGGAGGGATGCGCAGTACAGGAGGAGCAGGCAAAGGATCGTCGGGGAACAGGATCAAATGAGTATTCAGAAGTCCAACAAATAGCCAGGAACCTAGAATTAACAGGCAACCTGTGGTCAGCAGGCTGCCTGTATTTATAGTGGGGGTCTGAGGGTCGCGTCACATGACCGACAGACTAGTCGAGCACTGAGTGACCAGCTCGACGCTCAAGGCAGACCTAGGAGCAGGGAGCATCCCCGCTAGCAAAGCCGCCCTGGGAACGAGGCCAAACACAGGTCTGCGGCTGATGGGAGACTGAGTGCGCCTTTCGCGCCCTGTAACTGGTGCAGAAGGGAAAGAGCAACATATGGTTTTTGGAGGGAAGATTTCACTGGAATAATTTTTTTTGCAGGAAGAGTTGACATTTTTATTTGTGCATTTTTTTGGGTGCATATGTTTTGGGAGGAAAGGTGGTCAAAATATGGCTATTTTGACAGTTTTTATAAAAAATGGTATTCACCTGAGGGGATAGATCATGTCATATTTTTATAGAGAAGGTTGCTACATATGCAGCGATACCTAATATGTCTTTTTTATTTTTGTTAGGTTTTACACAGTGAATACATTTTTTAAAGGAAAAAAATAATTTTTGTTTTGCCATTTTCTGAAAGCCATATTTTTTTTTATTTTGCAGGTGATGGTCTTATGTAAGAGCTTGTTTTTTGCAGGATCGGGTGACGGTTTGATTGGTACAATTTTGGGCTACATACTATTTTTAGATCACTTTTTGTGCAGCAATGGCTGTTTTGGCACAGTTTTTTTTATTTTTTGTTTTTACAGCGTTCACCTGACAGGGTGGATCATGTGATATTTTTATAGGGCTGGTTGTTACAGGAATATATATCTGTTTTTCTTATTTTTATTTTACATTTATATATTTTTATATGACTTTATTATGGGAAAGCATTTTTTTTTTCACTTGAAACTTATTTTTACTATTACGTAAAACACAGTTTTTTTACTTTTTATTTTTGTCCCACTGTGGGGTTTCAACTTTTGGGGGTCTGATCCCCTCAATGCATAACCTGTCAGCTTTTACACTGACAGAGAGCCTCTGAGACCCACTGCCGCTGATCGAGAGGGTGCTGGTATCCTACAGGTTAAGGCCTCATGCACACGAACATATTTTCTTTCCGTGTCCGTTCCGTTTTTTTTTGCGGACCGTATACGGAACCATTAATTTCAATAGGTTTGCAAAAAAAACGGAATTCAGTTTCCGTATTTTTCTGTTCCGCAAAAAAATAGAACATTATTGTCCACATTACAGACAAGGATAGTACTGTTCTATTAGGGGCCAGCTGTTCCGTTTCGCAAAATACGGAATGCTCACGGACGTCATCCATTTTTTTTGCGGATCCGTTTTTTGCGACATATGGTCGTGTGCATGAGACCTAATACTAAAAAAAAATTAAATAAAATAAAACACAAAATAAAACATTTACATTTATGTACATGGAGCTGTGTGAGGGCTCCCTTTTTTGAGGGGCGATCTGTACTTTATATTGATACCGTTTGTTGGAGTGTTTATGACTTTTTTAGCAATATTAATCAAATTTTTGTACCGTCAATTATTGGCATGCAATCATAATTGTGACATAAAATGACAGCATGTTGCAGGAAAACTACAACTCCCAGCATGTCCAGAAGGTTTGCATCTGACAATACTAGGAGTTGTAATTTCCAGAGGGGAAAGCAGTAAAATATGAAAATTATTGTATTTTTTTAAAACTGTAAATTACCTATAATATAATACTGTCTTGGGGACTAGCCTGCAGCTTGTGGCACTTCTTAGCCTGTGACGTCCACTACTGTTGCTCACAGCGGGTAGTTTCTGGTTGATGGGAGACACAGCACGTCTGCACTTCACAGCACAGTAAAAGCCCGCTGCTGCGCTCTGCAAACTCTGGAATAGGGTGGGCGTTCTGAGTGAGGACCCAGTGTGTGTGCTCTGCAGGGAGTGAGAATCGAGTGCTGGCACCGGAGCCAACGTTTCAAGAGGCTGGACACACCGCTCAACACCAGTGCTGACTTTGCTGACGGCAAGTAAAGTGGCAAGATTTATGACAGTCAAGATCATCTCGCCACAACACTAGCTGCTCCATGTTGTGAGTGGCTCTGCTCTTCCGCGGCAGGTAGCCGCGCTTGCCAGCGGTAAGCTGGGGCTGCCTGGCGCTGATGATTAATCATCTGTAGGCCAGGCCCCATCGAGGATTTCACCGGCTCCCCGATGGGCCAGTCCGAGCCTGAAAGAACTGGTATATGTATGAGAGTATTAGGACCCTTGTGTATATGCCAAGCAAAAGGCTTCATTCATCTGATGGAGTACCTTGTCAAATGTGTATGGGCAGCTTAAAACGACACTTCCTCCAGAAAGGAGTATTAAGCTCAATATTCATATAAAAGTGTTTTTTTTTTGTCTGTTTTTCTTTTCCATTTTGACAGTAGTATGCCATTGAAAATTAAATACAATTATTGTCCTTCTGTAGGGGAAGATATTAACTGAAGGGTAATCCGCATGATAATAATAGGCTTAGAATTCAGGTAACAGTATGACAACTCTATTGTTCTCTTGATGCCTAGATAAAGATGCCCACAGAAGAGCATTGCAACTACCAGTGTAATGTATGATGCTTTAATTTGGTCACTTATCCCCTTTACTCTTTGGGGCAAATTTGGCAAGACAAAATTGGGAGAAGGCGCTCATAGGGTAGTGTGTATTTAAGTTATCTATTCTGGCCTACAGTTTCCGTGATCGCCCGGCTTCTCAGACTTGAGAAAGGAGTGTACACACTCCGAAACGCGTTGTCACCTGAAAATATTAATAAAAGCATCTATTATGTAACCCATCCGTACCAAGGTCGTTACTGTGCGCCAAGGGGAATCAAGCCAGTGTACTAACTCAGTACACGAATCCCATATTGCCCTTCACTCTTTGGTCACAGTGATGCTCTGACTGAAGACCATACTAAAAGTCCAAATAAACAGGACAGGACTAATAAAGAGCCCGGACTGGAAGTAGAATACATGGAGTTACTCAAAAGATGATATCCAAAAACATCCACCTTTTCTTTTCACACAGAATATTCACATTTAGGTTATTAATATGAGCTAAATGGATTTTGATGAAAGTGTCCCTTAAGAATGTGGAATGATTTGGTAACATTTATAAGCAAAGTTGAAAAATGAAAGGACTTGGATGAAAGGAAGACTTGGATCTATCTAAGCTATATGACAGCTATATCTATCTAAGCCACATGGCTGCTATATGATGGCTATATGTATCTAAGCTTTATGGCAGCTATATGTATCTAATCTATATGACAGCTATGTCTATCTAAGCTATATGACAGCTATATGTATCTAAAGTGTATATGACGGCTATATGTATCTAAGCTATATGACGGCTATATGTATTTAAGCTATATAACAGCTATATCTATCTAAGCTATATGGCTTCATGTAACTAAGCTATATGACGGTTAAATGTATCTAAGCTTTATGACAGCTATATATATCTAATCTATAGGACAGCTATGTCTATCTAAGCTATATGACGGCTATATGTATCTAAACTATATGATGGCTATATGTATCTAAGCTATATGACAACTATATCTATAAGCTATATGACAGCTATATCTATCTAAGCTATGACAGCTATATCTATCTAATATAACTTAGATAGATATAGCTGTCATATAGCTTAGATAGATATAGGTGTCACCTATATATATATAACACCTATATCTATCTAAGCTATATCACAGCAATGTCTATATTATGGACAATGATTTACTTTGTGATGTTCCTGGGGGTAGTTTTAAGCTACCAACTGATGCTAGTAAAGATCGCCAGGCGCAGGGCAATGGGCACACTGGTGGACCAGAGGGAGCGAGTTTTGGAATCCATGGAATCTTTCTTCATGGCTGCCGACACTGGAGCCGCGGCAGCCAGATACAGGGAGGGGGGGGGGTGTAGGAATTTTAGCATTTTGTGAGATTTATTTTTAGGACATTCACTGTGTGGTACAAGTAATATGATAACTTTATTCCTTGGGTCAGTACAATTATGACGATGACAAATTTACATAGTTTTATATTTTTTTAAATTATGTTTACTACTTTTAAACTTGATTAAAAAAAATAGTTTTTACAAAATAATCTGTTTTTGTGGCTCTGCATTCCATGACCCAGAACATTTTATTTTTATTTTTCTGATGACATAATGATGTGAGGACTAATAGATTCCTCTCTAGTGATAATTGTTATCATGAGAGAGGATGATTTTTCTCTCCTTTACTGCAGGCTGTCAGCCACCCCTTCCAATAGAAGTGGACATTGAAAATCCTATTTGTCAGAGCCATGTTTCCCCCGATGGTAATGTTGTAGATGGGAAACTGTGTGATAGGCTCTGTAAATTTAGGCTGACTAAAATCTTTAGGTCTTCGTCATAACATAGACGCAGAGTTCCTAGCTATACAGTCTGTTTTTGACATTATTGTGCTTTTTTGTTTTTTAAAGAACCAGTTCTATAAAACATTCCATGATCTGTTCCAAAATCTATTTGTGCATGCTACATGTAAATCCTGCACCTATACGTTATTCATACAGAATTCTATACAGTCAACATTTTCATTTATGCACAATCATTTGTTATTTCTGTACATTAGACCAGACAATTTTAAAACTATTCTAAACCATGTCTCAGAGAAAACACACAGGAACAACAGGCAACAATGTAAAAATGCCAAGCACTGAATTTTTCTGCCTTAACTTCGATAGCGTAATTACATCTTTTACTGTAGTAAAAATTATTGATGTGTCCTCAAACTGCTGCTTCCTCCGTAACACACAGGAAATTGGTAGTCATAAACCTTTTCCAGACGTGTGGTGGCATTTAATGCTAGAAGCAGGAGAGTACAGTGAATGGAGCAGGTGGACAGTCTCTTGTGATATTCGTTACAATGGGTCTGTCAGCCTACATGGCTAATTGACTATGACTACATACAAGGAAACCCCCTGAATTGAGTGGATTGAGGGGATGCTTATTCATCATGTTCTGCTTTTGTACAAGAGACTCGAGATCAGCTTTAGGGTCCATTCACACGTCCGTGGTGTGTTGCGGATCCGCAACACACCCGGCCGGCACCCCCCAAAGAAATGCCTATTCTTGTCCGCAGCTGCGGACAAGAATAGGACATGTTCTATCTTTGTGGAGCCGCGGACTGGAAGTTCGGGGCTGAAGCCCGTAAGTTCAGGGCCACGCTCCGCAAATGCGGAAGCGGAGAGCACATACCCATTTGCGGACGTCTGAATAGGGCCTTAGATTGACATTTGACTTTTATTTTCTGATATTGCAGATTTTATTTTTCATAGTTTCATAACAGCAATGAAAAATAAAATTATTAATAATAATGTCACTCTTAAAAGAAAGGGTGCTGCACATGGCAATATTACTGCTGCATTCAGTAAGGAGCAATAAGTGGGTACTATGTCTCAGAATTCACACAGCAGAGATTTTTTCAGTCAGATTACATAAAGTAAGTATAATATCCCCGCATACTCCCCTTGGAGTTAAACTGGCGGAGGCCAGAAAGATTTTCCTTATAGGCTACATGCACACGACCGTATGTGTTTTGCGGTCTGCAAATTGTGGATCCGCAAGAAAAACGGATAACGTTCCGTATGGCATCCGTTTTTTTTGCAGATCCATTGTAATAATGCCTATCCTTGTCCGCAAACTAGAAAAAAATAGGACATGCTCTATTTTTTTCCGCAGGGCTACGGAACGGACATACTGATGCGGACAGCACATGGTGTGCTGTCCGCATTTTTTGCGGACCCATTGAAATGAACGGGTCTGCATCTTATCAGCAAAGAAAAACAAAAGAGTGGACATGGGCTCCGAATTTTACTTACTTTGTTTTTTATACTATCACGAGGTTTTAATGCCAGTCTTCAGTGTTAAAAAGCCGCAAAACCCGGTTTTGTGACTTTTTAAATGTCATTGAAACTATTTCAGTTGCAACTGCCATTTTTAAGGTGCCCTCACCAGGTTTCTGAACAGGGGGTATAGTGGGGATGGAGTCATTGGCCCTGGGACACTTATAATTGATTATGCCAGAAACTGGCATAAATAATTACTGAAATCTATGCAAACTATGAGCTGCTATAGATCTCAGTCTTGTGCTCGGACAGCTGGAGGGGGCATTTAATTTATGACGAGGCCCTATCAAGACTGGCATAGCACACTAATTCCTCTGGCTCCATAGCACAAAATGTGGTACCCCAAAGCCTTCACCTAGCACTGATGTCTGCTTGTGCATATTCAGTATTCAAACCACTAACCTTTAAAGGTGCTCTGCAGTTCTTTTTTTTACTGATGATCTATCCTCTGCTATCCAGCATCTAATTGGCAGGGGAGCGACACAGGGGACCCTCGCTGATCAACTGTTTGACAAGGCAGCGGCGCTCCAGGAGCACCACTGCCTTCTCTCTGTTTTCCTCAGACCCAGTGAAGTCACAACTAGTATCACTAGACTGGGCAGGGCTAAGTTCGGTTCACTTGAATGGAACTTAGCCAGGTGTCGGACCCCCGCTAATCAGATGCTGATCTATCCAGATGATAGATCATCAGGAAAAAAGAACTGCAGAATCTTGTTGAACTGCTGCTACAATCTCATTTAATCTGTTATATATAGAATTACTGTGCCTCAGTATTAAAGGGTGGTCTAATATATCGGCATCTGCATGTTGTTGAACTGCTGACACAATCCCTGTTAATCATTCAGTTTATATGTAGAATTACTATGCCTCAATTTTTAAAGTCAGTCTAAAATATCGTAGTCTGTATCTCTGTTAGTTTATAGATAGAATTACTGTGCCTCATTATTAAAGGGCGGTCTAATATATAACCGTCTGCATCTTGCTGCAACATTCATAGTTAATCTGTTACATTACTGGTACAGTTACTGTACAACAGACAGTTGTCTGGGCCCTCCAAAGGAACAGCTCTCCTACAGGCTTGCACCCCCTCTCTTGCAGTCAGGGCTCGTCAACATCAGCAGAAGGAAGCTATCGTTCTTTCCCATGTCGTCTATTGCTCCTGATGCTCCTTCTCCTCATTACTTGTTTCGACTGCAATCGATCACTGAGATGATTGCAAAAAGACAACAGTATGCATGCACTCATCCAACAGCGCAGAAGCTGAATGTGCACCTGACCAAGTTACTGGTACTAAAGTCTCTCCTATTCCATGTAGTTGACTATGGAAGTAGTATTTAGTAGAATATGGAAATCATTATTTGTTTATGCTCCCCTTAGGGAGACCAGGTCTTAATGATGACCATCTTCATCTTTTGCTGGCTTTACTTCTTCCAAATCATCCTTCAAAGTCTCCATGTCCTAGAAAATTCTGCAAAATGCAGAGAGATGAGAAGCTGGATATTCCTGATGACATATTATATGTATTAGATTATGTGGAAAAGTAAGAAAAGCAGATGGCAGATGAAGGATTCTGCCGTCTGTAGGGGAGCAGAGCTGTTGGGGTTTGAGATGTGAGTTCGCCAGTAGGGCTTTCTTCTTGTGTCACTCAGTGAATGCCCCATGACAGTTTTTCTCTCCTCTTTTATCAGTTTGTTGGATCCAACTGCCGATCACCTGCTGCAACACAAGGTCAACTATAGTGGTCGACTATTGTTCTTTTGTGGCCCTTTTATATAATTCTCATACAAAAGGGCCATTTTCAGGGGATTGCAGCAATAATTTGCATATTGTGCCACGCAGCTAACCAGCCAAACCCTATTCCAGCAACCACGGCTGTGGAGTCGGTAGATAAATGCTCCAACTCCGACTTCTCAGTTTTTGGTAATTCCGACTCCGACTCCCCGACTTTGACTCCTTTTATACATTCCTTCAAGGAATGAATAAAATACATTTGCATATTAAATAATTTAATATGAGAATGTATTTTATACATTCCTTGAAGAAAAGAAAGACAACATACATGTCATTACCACAGAACTACTGGCTAGGAAGGCAACAGTCTACTGTATTGAACAGTTTAAGCAAAAGACTTCTCCTTTGTGTGCTGATCTTCTGCTGAAGATAGGGCAGTGGGAGGATCCAGGAAGGGTCAGGAGAAGGGGCATTTATTTTAAAACATGTTATCAGTTATCAGTGAGAGGCTAGGTTAACCATGGGCATTGCATTCCCTGTAACAGCGGAACACAACGCAATGGAAAGTATAAGTATTGCCGCTCCTTAACTGTGCGTTGCGTGCCATATAGTGAAGCATATGAAAAGCATGCTTCTTCACGGTCACTTAATGTGTTTGTTTTGCGGTAACGTGACGCACTGCATGCATTGGCCTTTATTCTTACAGTAGAGAAGTAATTAATTACTTCTTACTTATTAATTTTGTGAATTGGGACATTTAACCCCTTAAGGACTCAGCCCTATTTCACCTAAAGGACTCGGCCATTTTTTGCAAATCTGACCAGTGTCACTTTATGTGGTGATAACTTTAAAACGCTTTTACTTATCCAGGCCATTTTGAGATTGTTTTTTCGTCACATATTGTACTTCATGACACTGGTAAAATTTAGTCGAAAAATTTTATTTTTATTTATAAAAAAATATCAAATTTACCAAAAATTTGGAAAAATTAGCAATTTTACAAGTTTCAATTTCTCTACTTCTATAATACATAGTAATACCGCCCAAAAAAGTTATTGATTTACATTCCCCATATGTCTACTTCATGTATCAATCATTTTGGGAATGCCATTTTATTTTTGGGGACGTTACAAGGCTTAGAAGTTTAGAAGCAAATCTTGAAATTTTTCAGAAATTTTCAAAAACCCACTTTTAGGGACCAGTTCAGGTCTGAAGTCACTTTGTGAGGCTTACATAATAGAAACCATCCAAAAATGACCCCATTCTAGAAACTACACCCCTCAAGGTATTCAAAACTGATTTTACAAACGTCATTAACCCTTTAGGTTTTCCACAAGAGTTAATGGCAAATGGAGATAAAATTTCAGAATTTAGATTTTTGGAAAATTTTCCGTTTGAATCCATTTTTCCAGTAACAAAGCAGGGTTAACAGCCAAACAAAACTCAATTTTTATTGCCCCGATTCTGTAGTTTTCAGAAACACCCCATATGTGGTCGTAAACTGCTGTATGGCCAAACGGCAGGGCACAGAAGGAAGGAACGCCATATGGTTTTTGGAAGGCGGATTTTGCTGGACTGGATTTTTGACACCATGTCCCATTTGAAGCCCCAGATGCACCCCTAGAGTAGAATCTCCAAAAAAGTGACTCCATCTAAGAAACTACACCCCTCAAGGTATTCAAAACTGATTTTACAAACTTTGTTAACCCTTTAGGTGTTCCACAAGAGTTATTGGCAAATGGAGATGAAATTTCGGAATTTCTATTTTCTGTTACCTTGCCTCAAAAAAGTGTAATATAGAGCAACCAAAAATCATATTTACCCTAAAATAATACAAACAAAACTGCCAACTTATCCCGTACTTTCCAAAATGGGGTCACTTTTTGGAGTTTCTACTGTAGGGGTGCATCAGGGGGCTTCAAATGGGACATGGTGTCAAATAACCAGTCCAGCAAAATCTGCCTTCCAAAAACCATATGGCGTTCCCTTCCTTCTACGCCCTGCCGTTTGGCCATACAGCAGTTTACGACCACATATGGGGTGTTTCTGCAAACTAGAGAATCGGGGCAATATATATTGAGTTTTGTTTGGCTGTTAACCCTTGCTTTTTACTGGAAAAATTGATTAAAATGGAAAATTTGCAAAAAAATAGCTATTTTCGGACCGTTTTATTTTTGTTATTTACATCGTTGAACTGACAGGTTAGATTGTGTGCTATTTCTATAGAGCAGGTTGCTACGGATGCGGCAATACCAAATATGGCTACTTTTTGGGGTTTTGTTTCAGTTTTACATAATAAAGCATTTTTGAAAAAAATGATTTTTTAGTGTCTTCACATTCTGAAAGCCATATATTTTTTTTATTTTTGGGCGACTGTCTTATGTAGGGGCTCATTTTTGCGGGATGAGATGGCGGTTTGATTGGAACTATCTTGGGGTGCATATGACATTTTGGTCGCCTGCTATTACACTTTTGTGATGTAAGGTGACAAAAATGGCTCTTGACACCGTATTTTTTTTTTTTGTGTTCACCTGAGGGTTCGGTGATGTGTTATTTTTATAGAGCAGGTTGCGACGGACGCGCCCGATACCAAATATGTATACTTTTTATTTATTTATTTAAGTTTTACACAATATTATCATTTTTAAAACAAAACAAATCATGTTTTAGTGTCTCCATAGTCTGAGAGCCCTATTTTTTTTTTTTGGGGGTGATTGTCCTATGTGGGGTATCATTTTTGCGGGATGAGATGACGGTTTGATTGGCACTATTTTTGGGTGCATATAACTTTTGATCGCTTGCTATTACAGTTTTGAGATGTGAGGTGACAAATGTTTTTTTACATTGTTTTATTTTATTTTTTAACAGTATTTACCTGAGGGTTAGATAATGTGATATTTTTATAGAGCAGGTTTTTACGGACGCGGCGATACATAATATGTATACTTTTTATTTATTTATTTTACTTTAACACAATAATAGCATTTTAGAAAAAAAAATTATGTTTTAGTGTCTCCATAGTCTGAGAGCCATATTTTTTTATTTTTTGGGCGATTGTCCTATATAAGGACTCATTTTTGCGGGATGAGATGGCGGTTTTATTGGTACTATTTTGGGAGGCATACGCCTTTTTGATCACTTGGTATTACACTTTTTGTGATGCAAGGTGACAAAAATGGCTTTTACACCATTTTTGTGATTTTTTACGGTATTTGCGTGAGGGGTTAGGTCACGTGATATTTTTATAGGAGATTTTTACGGACGGCAATACCTAATATGTGTAGTTTATTTGTTTTCTTTCATTTTTATTCAGTGATATGTATTTTTCTGATTTTTACTTTTTCTTTCACTTTTTGACATTTTTGACCCAGACCCACTTGGTTCTTGTAGATCCAGTGGATCTGGTGTCTATATAATACAGTACACTATATAGTGTACTGCACTGTATTTATTTACTTTTCACAGTCTGACCAGAGTTACTATACCATGGCAAGCAGGACGCTTCTGAAAGCGTCCTGCTGCCATGGTAACCATCACCCGCTGCCATTACAGAGCAGCGGGTGATGGGAAGAGAGGTGAGCTCTCTCCCTCTACCATCCTATCCCATCGGGGGGGCTGCAAAGGTACGGCAGCCCCCCGATGGGAGAGGGAGGGAGCTCCCTCCATGTTAACACCTTCTATACCGCGGTCCGTAATGTGCTGACCCCCTGCTATACCCACTAGACACCAGGGAAATGCATTGAAAGGAGGCGGGCGGGGGATCGCAATTGCGATCCCGCCTGCCGCACCGCCCCGCCTCCGCGCCGCCCACCCGCAGCACCGCCAGCCAGATCCCCCTGCACCGCCCGGGGACACTAAGATGGCGGGTGCAGGGGGAGGTTAAAATTTACAATAAGGGGCAGATTTTAGTCTCTGATCCCGCGGTCATAGACCGCGGGGATCAGGAGACTCATCTAGCGCAACAAACTGCAGGTCTGAATTGACCTGCGGTTTGTTGCGATCGCCGATACGGGGGTCACACGACCCCCTCGGTATGTCATACAGGATGCCTGCTGAATGATTTCAGCAGGCATCCTGTCCGATCACCGCCACGTGCGCAGCGGTGATCGGATCTTCTCAGAGGCGTACATGTACGCCCTGAGTCCTTAAGCACCAGGACGCTAGAGGCGTACATGTGCGCCCTGCGTCCTAAGAGGTTAAACTTGCTTTTTTTTTTTTATTCCAATTTTAATTTAGTAGGAGTTCATTTTTGCCGACTCCAACTCCAGGTACCCAAAATTGCCTCCGACTCCAACTCCTCGACTCCAACTCTGACTCCACAGCCCTGCCAGCAACAGCCCCTGTTTGGCTAATATATTATATGGCAGCTAGTTTTCAGGCTCCTGTCCCTTATGATAATAATTCTGCAGCCATGTTTGATCCTACCACCATGTCTGGCCAATTTGGAATTAACCGTAATACATGTTTAAAGAGAAATACTACCTGGTTCATAGTATTTTTTTGTATAGTTTTCGATTTTACATTTGAAATCTGGAAATCATTTTTTTTTTAAAGGGATTCATATCTACAGTGTTAAAAAATAATTTCTGTTCTTTCAGTTGTCTTTCAGTTTTTCCATTTGACAGAACAGAGCCATTTACAATTTTAGTGTGTACATTTTTATATTTACTCTCAGTCCGTTTTTAAAAGTTCTTTATTGTTTGTGTTGTTTTCATAGCATATAGGGGGTCATTTGTCAAACTGGTGTAAAGTAGAACAGGCTTAGTTGCCCATAGCAACCAATCAGATTCCATCTTTTATTTTTCACAGCTCCTTTGGAAAATGAAAGGAGGAATCTGATTTGTTGCTTTGGGCAACAAAGCCAGTTCTACTTTACACCAGTTTGATAAATAACCTCGATAGTACAGGGCCCGTTTTTGGTTTTGCGTTTTTTCCTCCCAACATTCCAATAGCAATGACTTTTTAAATTTTCCATTCATATAGCCATATGAGGGCTTATTTTTTGGGGGATAAGTTGTACTATTTAAGAGCACCATTCAATTTACCATGTCTGTTATTGGAAAATGGGGGAAATTTTGCCAAGGTTTTTGGGAGTTTGACATCATGGCGTTCCCTGCGTGCTAAAAATGTCATAACTACCTTATTCTGTGGCTCAGTTTCAATACGGTGATGCCAAATTTGAATACTTTTTTTTGTATCTACTACTATTAAAGAAAATAAAAAGCTTTGAAAAAAATCTAAAAGTTCTTTCCATCACCTTTCCATCAACTTTTTCATATTTCGGTCTTCAGAGCTGTACTAGGGCTTGTTTTTTGATCACTGTTATTCAATTTTTTAGGGGGGGGGAGAATTAACATGTCAAATCCTGTGTTTTTAAGTTTTTTTTTCCATTTCTCAGATCAGTGCACATAAAATTTTTATTGATAGTTTCATAATCCAGACATTTTCGAATGAGGTGATATCTATGGTTTTTTTTTTGTTTGGATATTTTTATATGTAAAATAGGGAAAGAGGGGTGATTTTGTGCTAAATCTTCAAGCAATATGGGCACAGCGAGCTCTTCACAATAAAATGGTAAATATTTTTCTTTATTTTTTTTTTAGATGCCGTGATCAGCAATGAATGCGGCATCTGAAGGGTTCACTGACGGGGACTGTGTAACTCACAAAGAAATGCGCTTGGTGACTTTGTGAAATGAGGCGAAGCAGCCAAATCAAAGTTTTAAGAACATCCCTAGTCATTACAAACAGAGGGATCTATTTCAAGCATTATCCTGTTCTTATGCTTACTTTTCTACCACACATGCTCCTTCTGCTCAACTTTCCATTAATATGCTTGGATAGCCAGATTATTTTGCAAAGACCTTTTGTGACTTATCCTCCTTGGGGAGGGTGTCAATTACTGTCTTCTGGACAACTGTCAAGTCAGCAGTCTTCCCCATGATTGTGTAGCCTACTGAACAAGACTGATGCACCATTTAAAAGCTTAGGAAACCTTTGCAGGTATTTTGT
Organism: Bufotes viridis; assembly: GCA_033119425.1. Lineage (NCBI taxonomy): Eukaryota > Metazoa > Chordata > Amphibia > Anura > Bufonidae > Bufotes > Bufotes viridis. The sequence goes on along the minus strand of CM065589.1, from coordinate 443,887,853 downwards.
GCTGATTAGAGTGTGACACCATTAGTCTACAGTATTAAACTTTTTCACAATATTCAAATTTTCTGAGATACAGACTTTTGGGTTTTCATTAGCTATAAGCCATAATTATTAACGTTAAAAGAAATAAACGCTTGAAATAGATCACTCTTTAAGTAATTAATCTATATAATATATGAGTTTCACAATTTGAATTTAATTATCTTTTGATAATATTTTTATTGAGATACACCTGTATATCTCAGTGTCACGCTGACATTATTTGCTATTGCTGTCATTGTGTTCAAGAGCTTCAGTGGAAAAACAACGTAGGCAGACTAAACTGTCATTGTTTTTGACTACCCATAATTCACACGACCGTATGAATGGGTCTGCATTCATTCCGCAATTTTGCGGAACGGGTGCGGACCCATTCATTTCAATGGGGCTGCAAAAGATGCGGACAGCACACCGTGTTCTATCCACATCCGTTGTTCCGTTCCGCGGCCCCACAAAAAATATAGAGCATGTCCTATTTTTGTCCTATTTTGATTGCGGACAAGAATAGGCATTCTCTTTATAGCGCCAGCCAGGTGCGGTCCTCAAAATGCGGCACGCACACCGCCAGTATCTAATTTACGGACCGCAAAACACTTACGGTCGTGTGAATGCACCCTTAGTAAGAGATTTCTTCTCCAGCCTGGCAGTGCAGTTGACATTGTCACGGACACGGGTATATGAAAAGGTCCTTCTAAAACTAGAAGGTCTCTAGTGGGGATCTGTAATGTCACAGAATTTACATTCATGTAATTTTCTAAATTCATCAAAGGCTAATTCTATTTTAAGTTTAAAGGGAACCTGTCACATTGAACATGGTGTCTGGGTTAGTGCAGGAGGAGCTGAGCAGATTTATATATTTTATGGGAAAAAATACAGTATAACTTTTAATTAATTCATTGATATCCCCGCTCATTCTGGGTTTTTAAGTCAAGGAGGTGGTCCTATCAGTGATTGACCGCTGTCCCTCTATAGCTGCGTCTATAGCTGTCAATCACTGATAGGACCACCTCCTGGACTTCAAAGCCTAGAATGAGTAGGAATATAAATGAATGAAATACAAGTTTTACTGAATCTTGTCACATAAATCTATATATCAATCTGCTCAGCTCCCTCTGCTCTATAACATGCTGTCTGCAGATCATTTAGCATTTTTATGGTGACAGGATTCCTTTTATTATTAAACTTTTTATATTAATAACTCTGACATGGGCTACATTTGTATGTTAAGCATTTATAAAAATAATGGTAAACCCTGCAGGATTTTCCTCACAGTAAGAAATGCTTCAGAAAACAAGTCTCCTGATATTACCATTTGCTCTATGGTCCAATTGTTCTGAAAATAATGCTTTTAAACATTTGTTCTGTCATGGTGCTTATCGTCTAACAGTTCCTAAAATAGCTCCCATTTATAGCTATTAAAATGCACAGTTCATGAGTGGCATATAGGGCTTCCCTATTTGTGGCGACCTCTTACTGGTTTCTTGCTTGTATTGCAGCACAGAACAAAGTAGAGGTCGATGTTAGACTGGCTTAAAAGAGATACTCAGGTTTCAATAAAAATGGTCTAATTGAAAGTAGACAGGATGCAAGTAGATCAGACAGGTAGAAAGTACCCCATATTTTTCACAGCAGTGAGGACTGCATGATAAATGTGTTATTAACACCTATATATGCATGGGACAAAAACCTGTAAACATCAAGTCCCTCAATAATATTACCAAAAACAAGGCAAAAACTGTAGCAATAGTTAAAAAGATTCATCTTTATTAGAAATACATAATTACCATAAAATAACACAAGGAGAATGGGGTATTAAAATCCAGGAAAATGTAATACCCATAAGGAAGCAGTGATGTACAAAATATATCTAATTAGTTGATACTCATGTGGACTAAATTGAAACCAAAAATCACATACAAGATTCACATAAAGTGCAAGGTGCCAATTATGAAAGGTAGTATCAATTAGGAGTATATGGGCATATAGTGCCGAGTTGGTGAGCAGTGCTATTGATGTGTATGTAGGTTGTACTCGGCACTATATGCCCATATACTCCTAATTAATACTACCTTTCATAAATAGGCACCTTGCACTTTATGTGAATCTTGTATGTGATTTTTGGTTTCACTTTAGTCCACATGAGTATCAACTAATTAGATATATTTTGTACATCACTGCTTCCTTATGGGTATTACATTTTCCTGGATTTTAATACCCCATCCTCCTTGTGTTATTTTATGGTAATTATGTATTTCTAATAAAGATGAATCTTTTTAACTATTGCTACAGTTTTTGCCTTGTTTTTGGTAATATGATAAATGTGTTGCACCTTGCTAGACGTGTTAAACACTGACCTACATTTTGCTATTGTGAGTGCACCTAGAGGCCTCCTGCACACAAACATTTTTTATTTTTGTTTTTTTCGTTTTTTGCGTTCCGTATGCGGACTGTATACGGACCTTATACAGAACTATCCATTTTAATGGATCCGCAAACAAAACAGAACACTTCATTTTCATTATAACAATACAGTGCTGCAACCTCTGGTTTTCACTCACAGTGTCTGAAAGAAATCACTGATCAAACACTAATTGTGTGAATCCGTCCTTAGTTTGAGATAGAATTTTACACCAGAGTTGTGGCAATTTTGGCACAAAATTTAGCATTTTAGTTTATACCACTTTCTACAAATCCACGCCCTTTCATATTAAGCCATACCCCGATTCAGACTAGGCACAGATAACTTCTCTAAACTTAGATACGCCAAATTTTGCCACATTATTACGCAATGTATAACAAAGTCTGGCCTCCTGCACATGACCGTATGGTTTTGTGGTCCATTTTAAACAGATCCGTTTTTCTGTTTTAGTAGTGTTTCCGTTTCCGTATTTCTGTATTTTCGTTCCGTTCACAGATAGAACAAGTCCTATTATTGCCCGCAAATCGCATTCCGTGGCTCCATTCAAGTTAACTGGTCTGCAAAAAAAACTACGGAATGCATACGGAAAACATCCGTATGTCTTCCGTATCTGTTCCATTTTTGCGGAACCATCAATTTAAAATTTTATGCCCAGCCCAATTTGTTTATGTACTTACTGTTTAAACAGTATTGTATGCTTCCGTAAAACGGAAATGCTACTAAAACGGAAAAACTGATCTGTTTAAAACGGACCGCAAAACCATACGGTCATGTGCAGGAGGCCAGACTTTGTTATACATTGCGTAATAATGTGACAAAATTTGGCGTACCTAGGTTTAGAGAAATTGTCTGTGTCTAGTCTGAATCGGGATATGGCTTAATATGAGATGGCATGGATTTGTAGAAAGAGGTATAAACTAGAATCAAAATTTTGTGCCAAAACTGGCACAACTCTAGCGTAAAATTCTATCTCAAACTAAGGCCGGATTCACACAATTCGTGTTTGATCAGTGATTTCCTTCTGACATTGTGAGCCAAAACCAGAGGTTGCAGCACTGTATTGTTATATTGAAAAGGAAGTGTTCAATAATGACTGTATAGCCATCAATGTAAACACAAATGATTGTATGATTGCCAGTTATAGTCACCCTGGGTGAATTAATAAAAAGTAAAAAAAAAAAATATATATATATATAAATTATTCTCCCATGTGGTCAGGCGACGTTTCGGCTCTAAGAGCCTTTCTCAAGCCTTGAGAAAGGCTCTTAGAGCCGAAACGTCGCCTGACCACATGGGTGAATAAACCACATTTTTTATTTGATTTATCTTGGAGTGCTGCCTATTTTTGGCTTTTATTATCACGGACTGGCTGTTCCTGTGGGCGTGCACCCATCTTCATTACTGAGCAGTGCTGCCTATTTTTGACAATTATATATATATATATATATATATATACAGTGGCTTGCAAAAGTATTCACACACACACACACACACTCCCCCTTGACTTTTTTCGTGTTTTGGTGTCTCACAACCTGAAATGAACACGGATTGTTTGAGGATTTGCATTTCATTTACAGAACATGCCCACAACTTTGAAGATATTTGTTTTTTTTATTGTGAAGCAAATAACAAATAGGACAAAATAACTGAAAAGGTCAATGTGCATAACTATTCACCCCCCTAAAGTCAATACTGTGTAGAGCCACTTTTTGCGGCAATCACAGCTCCAAGTCACTTTGGATAAGTCTCTATGAGCATGCCACATCTTACCACTGCTAAAAAACACCGGATGGTGTTCTTTGGGTGATGTGATGTGTTGGGTTTGCGCCAGACATAGCGTTTTCTTTGATGGCCGAAAAGTTAAATTTTAGTCTCATCAGACCAGAGCACCTTTCGCCATACATTTTGGGAGTCTGGCCTTTTCCCAAACTCACAACGTGCCTTTTTGTTTCTAGCTGGAAGTAATAGCTTTCTTCTGGCCACCCTGCCATAAAGCCCAACTCTATGGAGCGTACGCCTTATTTCCGTCCTATGTAAAGATACTCCAGTCTCTGCTGTGGAACTCTGCAGCTCCTCCAGGGTCATCTGATTAATGGCCTCCTTGCCCAGTCTGTGAGTTTTGGTCGGCGGACGTCTCTTGGCAGTTTTGCTGTTGTGCCATGTTCTTTCCATTTGGTTATGGTAGATTTGATGGGGCTCCTGGAGATCATCAAAGATTTGGATATTTTTTATATCCTAACCCTGACTTGTACTTCTCAACAACATTGTCCCTTACTTGTTTGGAGAGTTCCTTCGTCTTCATGGCAGTGTTTGGTTAGTGATGCCTCTTGCTTAGGTGTTGCAGCCTCTGGGGCCTTTCATAAAAGGTGTGTATATGTAATAACAGATCATGTGACACTTAGATTGCACACAAGTGGACATCATTTCACTAATTATGTGACTTCTGAAGGTAATTGGTTGCACCAGAGCTTTTTATGGGCTTCCTAACAAAGGGGGTGAATACATACGCACATGCCAATTTTCTGTTTTCTATTTCTAAACAATAGTTTTATTTATATATTTTTCTCATTTCACTTCACCAACTTAGACTATTGTGTTCTGAACCATTACATAAAATTCAGATTAACTAAACATTGAACTTAAGGCTGTAATGTAACAAAACATGAAAAAAGTCAAGGGGGTGAACACTTTTCAAATCACCCTCCTTTCCCCAAAATTAAAATTAAAATACTAATGCAATAAAAAAAATATAAACATCATGGGCATCGCCACGTGCGAAAATGCCTGTGCTATTAGCATCTAACAATATTATTCCCACACGGCAAATGGCATAATGGAAATAAAATAAAAATCAGCCAATTCGCCCAATTTTTTTTTATAAAAAGTGATGAAAAATTCACACAAACTTCAAAATGGTATCACTGAAAAGAACAGATCACCCCACATAACTACAAAAACGTTTTGGAGAATGAAGGTAACAGGTCAATTTTACCACATATTGAAACCTATAAAAAAAACTGTGGCAGAATTGCGTTTTTTTCCAATTCCACCCCATTTGGAATTTTTTCCTCACTTCCCACTACATTGTATACAACCGTAAATGGTGCCATTAAAAAGTACAACTTGTCCCACAAAAATAAACCCTCATAAGGATATGTAAACAGAAAAATAAAAAAGTTATGACTCTGGGAAGGCAGGGAGTGAAAAACGAAAACTCAAAAACGGAAAATCACCCGTTCCTCTAAGGGTTAATATTGTCTAATAGTTAGACAGTGTTCTTAGAATAGATCTTCTAAAATTGCACCAGCTTTATCACAGTGGCTGATAAACTTTACGGGACTACCAGGAAAAAGTGCATAAATTATGCCAGAATTGTAGAACATTCTCTCAGCAGATTTGTACCTATGACACAGGCTGACCTGTTGCATGTGTGCTTGGCAGTTGAAGGCATGTGTGTTCGCCCCATGTTCATAAGTGCCCACGTTGCTGAAAAAAAAGTTTTAATATATGCAAATGGTCCTCTAGGAGCAATGGGGGCATTGCCTTTACACTTAGAGACTCTGCTCTCTCTGCAACTGCTGAGCCTTCTCCACTTTGATTCACAGGAACTTCTCCTAAAGTCAATCAAAGTGGAGAGGGAATGGCAGATGCACAGAGCAGAGCCTCTAGGTGTAATGGCATGCGCCTATTGCTCCTAGAGGCTCGTTTGCATATATTAAAACTTTTCTCAGCAATGCTGGCACAAATGAACATGGGTCCAACACAGATGCCTTCAGCTGTTAAGCTCACATGTAACAGGTCAGCCAGTTCCATAGGTACAGATCTGCTGACAGATGCCCTTTAAAAAATCTCCGCCACTCTTTTTGACCATACTGTTACAGCAGCTGTGCTACCATACCATTCCAGGCATCTGGGAAAAACCCACAAATAGCTTGTACCTGTACCTGTACAATTCTGGAGCAGCTGTTCTTATGACTCTCCAGCACTTTTTATAGTTATGTCTATGGAAATGTGTGAGCCGAGGTCACGTTACATTTTTTCTGGAAGAGTAAAAATACTACTCTTACCATTTGTGAGGAGTATTTTTAGCCGATGAGGAGTACGAAAGTTACAGTAATTCAAAAAGTTAATACGAAGGCCTATATTACATTAAGGGGTTGCTATTTATGCAGGGAAACCATTATAGTACTCTAGAACTGTCTTCCATGCATAAATAGCAAATATAGACAATTTTAAATTTAGCTGACATCATACTAAACATAAGACCACTGCCACCTAAACAGTGCCACCAGTTTTTGCCGGTATAGATGCGAACAGTAGACTCCTTATTACAGTCATTCCTCCAACACCTAAAGCTGGGGACACTGTTACACTCAGCGGAAATGGAGTTTAGGGGCAACTTGGTACAAAGCACAGCCACATTAGAGCTTCCCCCTCTTCAGCGGTCTCAGATTGGATGCTAAAGCTATGTAGTCTTAGGGTGGCACAGAATATCTGCATGGTCAGTTTAGCAAAGTATGAGGCTATGTAGGCTTAGGGTGGCACAGAGAGCTCTGCAGGGTCAGTTTGGCACAGTATGAGGGTATGTAGGCTTAGGGTGGCACAAAGAGCTCTGCAGGGTCAGGTTGGCACAGTATGAGGCTATGTAGGCTTAGGGTGGCACAGAGAACTCTGCAGGGTCAGGTTGGCACAGTATGAGACTATGTAGGCTTGGCGTGGAACAGAGAGCTCTGCAGGGTCAGTTTGGCACAGTATGAGGCTATGCAGGCTTAGGGTGGCACAGAGCGCTCTGCAGGGTCAGTTTGGCACAGTATGAGGCTATGTAGGCTTAGGGTGGCACAAAGAGCTCTGCAGGGTCAGTTTGGCACAGTATGAGGCTATGTAGTCTTAGGGTGGCACAGAGAGCTCTGCAGAGTCTGGGTGCTAGGCTTAGGGTAGCACAGGGCTCTGCAGGGTCAGGGTGGTAGGCTTAGGGTAGCACAGGGCTCTGCAGGGTCAGGGTGGTAAGCTTAAGGCAGCACAGTGTGATTGTGTACCGTTATACTATTATAGTGTACATAGTGTGATAATGTAATGTATATACTGTTATAGTGTACATAGTGATACGATATATAGAGTGATAGTGTCCTGTACTATAGTGCACATTGTTTAATAGTGTACGGTATATAGTGGGACAGTGATGCTTTTCCTTGGCCACTACTGTCTGTGTGTGAACCCGACCCTACCCCTGTTTCATGGTGATTGCAGCATCCTCTCTTCTCCCCCTGCTATCTCCAGAATTAGCATTAGCAATGAGAGTAGGGGTATCTGTAAGTCAGTCATGCTGTGACATCTGTGTATCAGCCAGGAGGCTTGTGCTGGGCCCTGCACCAGGTACACAGGCACCTCACAGTCTGCTGCATCTATAAGCTGCTCCTCCTTCTTTTATTTTTCAATAGAATGACCAGCCCTGAGGGAGTCCCATGTCCTCGCTGTCTTTCAGCTGGCGGTGAGACCCAAGTCTGAGGTTGGTGTTGCTTGCTGCTGGTCTCCTGTTGGCGTTTCCAGTGCTGAGACCCTCGCTGACTTCTATAAGCAGGAGTCTGAAGCACTCAGCCACTTTTCCTCACTGCTGAGGGTGGTAGTGAAGATGGTCCCCTAGACCTTCTATTGAGGCCATCTTCAGTACCGCACTCAGCAGGGAGGACAGACAGCGCTCAGCTGAGCGCTTCAGACTCATCACTATAGAGAAAAACAAGGCGCTCAGATCCGGGACCCCCACTAAATTTCACAGCAAGGCCACTTACCCTACCAGTGATGATCGTGTGCTTCCTTCCTTACTTCAGAGTGGTGTGCCAAAAGCTCCGCTCAAACTGACCAATCACTAAGCTCCTTACTATAAGGAGCTTTGTTTTTGGTTGTTTCAGGCAGCAGCATCGCTGCGCTGCCCTTGCCGTTCACGGCGCTCACTGCACTGGTGAATTGCAGGGAAAAGTCTAAGGCATATTGGTACGCCTTAGACTTTTTCCAGGTAGTAGAATGGCCTGAACAAGCGTCAAATGGGATGGAATTGGAAAAAAGCACAATTGTACCATAGTTTTACGGGTCTCATTTTTACAGCATTCCCTGTGTGGTAAAACTGACCTTTGGGTTGGTACGATTACAGCGATACCATATGTATATAGTTTTTCTTGGGTTTTAATACAGAAAAAAAAAACTTTGGCAACATTTCTTTTTCTATTCTGATCTCCATATGTTTGTTTATATTTTCATCTGTGTGAGAACTTACTTTGTTTGTGGAGCGACCTGTAGTTTTCATTTATACCATTTTGTGTATTCCTTTTTAATCACTTTTAATTACGGTAAATGTTTTTGGGAGGTCAAGCAATGAAAAGCAATGAAAAACCACAAATCGTCCATTTTTTTTTTTTGACCATTACAGCATTCACTGAACAGGATAAATACATTTATATTTTAGTAGGACATTTTGGGATGCAGTGCTGCATTTGATCTTTATTTTGTTATTGTTTATTTTTATTCAGAGGAAAAGGAGGTGAATTTGTATGTTTCTTTTTAAAAAATTAAGAAAACTTTTTTTTATCTTTTTTCATAACTTTTTTAGGCCCCCCCTAGAGGACCTGAACATGCAATGATTAGATTGCTTTGCAGTATATTCACTGCAGTAGATTCCAATGCAGTATTCCCACCTGCAGGCCTACATTTGAATATACCTATAACAGGCCTTACAGGCTCCGACCTACCACCAAGGAACAGCTTCCTAGCAGCAAACCTGTCGCATTGAACATGGTGCCTGTTCCACTGGCAGTATAGTATATACAGCTTGTAATTAATTCATTTACACGTGGTCGTACTTCATTCGCACGACCGTGGTTTTGGTCCGCATCCAAGCTGCATTTTTTTTTTAAACTTTAGATTTTTATTTAGTTTTCAACATGATACAAAATATGTCAGGTACAAATAATGCTTCTCACAGTTGGCACACTGCGATTTATAATCAATATAAACAATGGCTCGGGTGCAGACCCATTCACTTCAATGGGGCCGCAAAAGATGCGAACAGCACTCCGTTCCGTTCTGCAAATTGCGGAAGGCACACGGGCGTCATCCGTGTTTTGCGGATCCTCAATTTGCGGACCGCAAAACACGGCATGGTCGTGTGAACAGGCCCTTTGTTTGTATGTGTGTACATACAGAGACAGCTGTCAGTCACTCAGTAGTATAGCCCATGGGATTCTGTAACATAGAAAGAGTAGGAATGTAAATTAATAAAATATGTTATGCTGCATCTTTTTTTTGCTTTTTTATAAAGCTATGTATCAGTCTGCTCAACTCTTCCTGCTCTATAACATGCTGCCTGAACATAAGACTGCATATACAGCATGACAGGTCCTCTCTATAGTTTGGCTGATACATACAATGCATTCATTGTTGATAATCATGTACATCAAATACAACCTTTTCCATTATCCCTTTGGCTTATGTAATCACAACTAGGTAAAACAGTGGCTTTCTATAGACATTAGTATTATGTATATATATATAAATTTAAATATATATAACTAGTTGATGTAGTCTGTTGCTGGGTTTGGTCAATCAACAGGTAAAGAGACAGCTGAAGTCACGCTCCGCACATCTGTGCATTCCATGGGATTATTCCTCACTGACATATGTTTACAGCCATCTTGTGCCTACATTCATTTCTGGGGTTTCTAAATTAAACACACTTACAGGATTGACTGAATGTTTCTAGTTTTCCTTTTATTCAGTGTCATCCTCGGTCTAGGTATTAAGATGTGAATGATGAGTTACAACCGTATTTTCTCTTTGAAGTTGCTATATATGGCATGCGTGAAATTTTTTAATTGACTGCAACCTAGTCTTGTCTCTGGCTCCTAGTCAGAAGTGCAATAAAAATATTTCCTCCAAAAGGCAAACTACACTTTCAGTATATTAAAGGAATGGGTCTTTAAAGAAATGTTATTTCAGTGCACCCTCTTAAAGTGAATATCTACCTTTTCACATGATGTCGTTTTAAGTCGAAAATTCTGTGTTGATCAGTGGAAGGTACCACCATAAAGGTACAATAAGCTGTCACATTGAACATGGTGATTGAGCTACAGGCTGAGGATGCGGAAGATTCCTTTAACCCTGGGTTCAGACCTGAGCGTTCCAAAAACGCGCGTTTTACGCGCGTTTTTGACGCGCGTTTTTTTGCGCGTTTTTGCAAATAGGAAACGCGCGTTCGTACGCGCGTTCTTGTGATTGCTACTGTGGTGTCAATCACAAAACGCGCGTCAAACGCCCCAAAAGAAGCTCAAGTACTTGTTTATGCGTTGGGCGTTTTACAGCGCGTTCAAACGCGCTGTAAAACGCTCAAGTGTGAACCACTCCCATAGGGATGCATTGGTTTTAATCTGTTGAGCGTTTTACAGCGCGTTTGAACGCGCTGTAAAACGCTCAGGTGTGAACCCAGGGTAAGAAATCAGACAGTCCAAAACTGTAAGACTAGTTAAAAAAAAGGTGGGTATTTACTAGGCAGCCGAAATTAAAATTCTCTTATGTTTTTTTGGCATTTATAGCTACTGCTATCAAATATGTAGGAACATGACTTCTTCGTATCAGATACACAGAACATACATGATTATAGGATGCTATATCATAAAGTTTTTTGCAGAGTTCGTGTTGCTAGAATTAACTTGTTCACAACCCATCAAAATTACTGGTAATCCCAAAGACACCCTTTTAGTTTGAAAGAGGTTGTTACTCATTGCAGCAATGGTAGGTCACAGACAGGGTCCTGGAAGTACTGGAAGAAAGTGGATGTCTTGAGCCACAGACAATAAGCCTATTGAATAAAATGTAGTGAAGGTAGGGCACACAACTAATACCCGGGTCACATGTATTGCAATATTGAGAGATAAATTTAAAAGATAAATTTATTAGACATTAAAACAGTAAAAAGTAAAATAATAGATTGCAATATTAACCACAAAAAATCCACCAAATCAGTGATCAGTTCAGTGGGTGAACTGATCTTGGACTAATGTAAATTGTCCACCTATAAATGGGAATGGACCCTATAATGTCTATTGATGCTCCAAAGATACTCCAGAAGAAAAAGGAACTTTAGATAAAGTCCAAATTCAAAAGAATATCCAGTCCGTCTATATGTACCAGACGTTATTGTCTATATTCTGGATCGATTAAAATCGAGCGGCGTCCCGCTCTATTCAAACAGCGGCGTCCCACTGTTATATGTGCGATCCCTTTCTTTTGCAGTCTGAAGAGATAGATGGTCGGTCTTACCGTGTTACGTTGCGATAATGTCTCACCTCCCACCATCCGATTTGGAATGAAGGTATCGGGAGTCTGTTTCCATGCGACCTATCCACGTTGGCGTTCTCAAGCACGAGGTCCGGGTTGGTTTTGTCGGGATCCTCTTAATGCCCAATGCTGAGTCGCGGAGTAAGGGGTGAGACATTTGAAACCCCGAAACGCGTCTGGTAGGACTGACCCCCACACATTGGATCCCGAACCTACGCAGATCTGAAAATCTATAGAAGACGGCTCTGATACCGGACAGTGCGACTCTATATTGATACATCACACGCGACTCGGCATTGGGCATTAAGAGGATCCCGACAAAACCAACCCGGACCTCGTGCTTGAGAACGCCAACGTGGATAGGTCGCATGGAAACAGACTCCCGATACCTTCATTCCAAATCGGATGGTGTGAGGTGAGACATTATCGCAACGTAACACGGTAAGACCGACCATCTATCTCTTCAGACTGCAAAAGAAAGCGATCGCACATATAACAGTGGGACGCCGCTGTTTGAATAGAGCGGGACGCCGCTCGATTTTAATCGATCCAGAATATAGACAATAACGTCTGGTACATATAGACGGACTGGATATTCTTTTGAATTTGGACTTTATCTAAAGTTCCTTTTTCTTCTGGAGTATCTTTGGAGCATCAATAGACATTATAGGGTCCATTCCCATTTATAGGTGGACAATTTACATTAGTCCAAGATCAGTTCACCCACTGAACTGATCACTGATTTGGTGGATTTTTTGTGGTTAATATTGCAATCTATTATTTTACTTTTTACTGTTTTAATGTCTAATAAATTTATCTTTTAAATTTATCTCTCAATATTGCAATACATGTGACCCGGGTATTAGTTGTGTGCCCTACCTTCACTACATTTTATTCACTTACCTCTATCGATCGGGCAAATCGATTGGTATAGGAGCACCACTCCATAGCTCTAAATTCCCTGGTGCGACATTACATATTACTTTGTACAATAAGGCTATTGAATTTACTGCATCGGCCAAGTATTCAAAGGTTTACACAATGCATGAGAAAATGTAATATTTCTTTACGGACACTGTAATTTTCTAACGAGAGGCAGTATGGAAGAAGATGTAACAGATCAGACTAGGGATGCTGTCCCTTCATAGTATAGCAAACCACAGTATTGTACTTTGTATAGTGACTGTGCTTGGTATTGCAGCGCTACACGCTGAATGGAACTGAGTTGCACAAAGACCATGTGACCAATATATGTGATGTCACAGGCCAAGGAACAGCTGTGGGATACCGGTAATCAACCCCACACACCGATCAGACATTACAATATCCTGCAGATAGGTCATCAATAGTTAAGTCTGGGACAACCCCTTTTAAATATGTGAGTAGATGTAAAAGTAAAAGTATTTTTCTGTCCTTTAGTGGTAGTAGACTGAAACATTTTCACAATAATGCCTTTGGGTCTCAAGACAGAGGCCCAAAGGGCCAAACATGAATCTTGCTATGATGCACAAATGAGGTTTTCAGTGCCCAGTAGGCGGTCCCAAGCCACAAGAGTCCTCAGCCTCTACCTTACTGCATCCTGCCCATGCCACCCCTTTGGTATTGATACACAGCTCCATTACTTTCTGACATCATAGATTTCTGCATTGAAATCCCAAGCATGAGAGATACAATCTCAAGACTTCTCATGCATAGTACTTTCCCATCTGTAAGCATTGGAATCAGTGACTGTACTGTACAAGTGCCACATCCAGCACTGGAGCTGTCGATCAAGGCCAAGGGACGGTGCAGTGCAAGTTGTAGTAAGTAGAGATCACTTATCAGATTCAGGATTGTCCACTGGGCATTTGCAAACTCATTACATATCTCATCAAAGTTAATTTTCTCGCTGCTCTGTTCATGGACACAAAGGTATTCTTGTAAAACTGTTTTCATCTAATACCGGGTGCTGGATTTAGTTTAATAGGGAGAAAGGAGCTGACAGGCTCCCTTAAAGTAACATGAAAGTAAGTGTTAAAATACTGTAAATGTAAAAAAAATTCAATGCCAAATAAATCTTGGATGTATTTCAGAAAACTTGGGATAAGGCTCCACACTAGAAGTATTTAAGCGTACAGCTAAGGAAGATGCTTTCCTGTATGTGTCATTTGCTGTTGATTTGAAAAGGTCTCTCAGGATTTATGATTCCTTCGTTGAAGTCCAGTATAATGGCAAGCAATCTTCTTGAAGACTTGACAGCTTTCAGAAGAGCATGGCTTATAAAACAAAAAAGAATCGGCGTGTGGATAGGGCTGAGTTGTTTAAACACAATTCCCACATAACAGTGTCTGTAACTTGTCATGGTTATTACAGATCATCTTGAAATATGGCACTTACAAACATGAAATGAGGTTTGAAGGAACTGACTTTAGGTGCCTTACTAATATAAGCCCTCACTTATTAGCCCTCCCTCCCATACATTACATTTTTTTACTTTACAATGCCCTTTTCCTGACCATCACAAAATAAGTGTCCATTTACCATTATGTAGATTTATGCTACAACTATCACGGTCTCTCCCATGACGGGGGTCAGAAGATCTAAGAGCCTAGCTGCACGTGATGTGATCTGACAGCCTCTTTGGTTTCACTTGTTTCAGTGTTGTTGCTTGTTATGACCACACCTCTTGTCTCATGTGTAGCTTAAGTGGTCATTCCAACTCCTGTATTTAGTCTGGTCTCACCCATCATGCTATGCGGTTGATAGCTCCATTCTGGTTGTGGAAGTGCTGGTGTTTGGATCTCCACTGAGTTCCTGCTCGACCACGTACTTATCGGTGTTAAGTGTCTTTTTTCCTATTTCTACTTTGTTGTATTCCCCTATCTTTTTGTATTAGGCCTGAGGGAGTCGCCTGTTCCTTCAGCTGGGAAGGAACAAGTCATCTGTTGTTCTGACACAATTTCTAGTGCCCTTTAGGGGGAGATAGGGCTTGAGGTTCCTGCGTATGAACATTCCTACCATCAAGGTCTGTTCATACAGATAGTAGTTAGGGCGCAGATTAGGAATCACTAGGTGGTGACCATCCCCCTTTCCCTAGTTTCCAGGCCTAGTACCTTTACCCTTCCCTCCTGTGTTCGGTGTGGAGTTTACCACCCACACCGCGTTGTAACAACAACTTTGGCACTGAATCTATAAGATCTGTTGATATTTGCATTTAAAGTCTCCATCAGAGGTGTCTACTGAGCATTTTTTTATGTTCAACAGCAAGTATTGTGGATTCTCCATCTCTATTCTTGCCTTCAAAAATGCGTTTTAATGTGAATTCGATGTTTTGAGAATAAATAGGCTTAACAGGCTAAGTGATAACAATTTTTTACTAAGTGTAATTAAATATAAGGTAAAACAGACAAAATTACATACAGAATAAATAATAGTCAATCACGTAGCCTGCACATCATAATATAGGGGGACATCTACCGCAATGTCGTAGGACATAGCTGACACCCCATGGTGATACAAGACAGAGATAGACCTTACAACATCCTACCTGTATAATGTTCTCAATGATGGTACCATCTTTAACTCTCTGGCCCCCCTGATATGAGCATCGGAGCTCACTGCTGGGTGGAAGCCTCCGCCTAGCAGTCCCTATGAAGAGCCCGGTATGTCACCGGACCTCCAAAAATGCCTTTTCCTGCACGATTCAGCCCAGGGCAAAGGAGAGCATATCATATCAGCGGGGCCAGAGAAGTGAAGATGGTGATATGTCGGGATTCAGCTCGGGACCCGGACAACCCCTTTAATACTTGAATTGTCATGACATAAGCTCACTGTTCAAGGACAATCTGTATAAAACATCGCTGGCAGTTCATAAGCATGTTCTTCCATAGAACATAAAGGGAACCTGTCATGTTGAACATGGTGTTTGAGCTGAAGGCAGCATGTTATAGTGCAGGGGAGCAGAACAGACCGATATATAGTTTTATTGGAAAAGATTCAGTATAAATTGTTTTTCATTCATTTAAATTTCTGCGCATTCTGGGGTTTGAAGGAGGTGGAGGATCAGTGATTGACAACTATCTCTGTATACACAGACATATAAGGAAGACTGTCAATCACTGATAGGACCACCTCCTTGACTTCAAACCCCAGAATGCGCAGGAATTTTAATGAATGAGATACAGGTTATGCTGAATCTTTTCCTATAAAATTATATATCAATCTGCTCAGCTGCTCCTGCTCTATCACAGGCATCCTGCAGATTATTTTACAATTTCATAGTGACAGGTTCCCTTTAAGAAATGAGTTGTCATGTTCCGTTCTTGCACACTACTGAGGCCAGTATTGGCTGAAGTGGTCTCGTGACCAAGAATGTGATCTCATCACTTCCATTCAGGGACGTACATAGAAGTCACTGGGCCCCATAGCAAAAATCTAAATTGGGTCCCCATGCCCCATTCATAGCCCCTCCCACTCCCAGGTATGAGGTATAAATTACAAGTTGTGCCTCACATATCAGCATGGGCGTCCGCAGAAATTTTTCCGGGGGGCATAATTTTATTGACATCCATGCTCTGCTTGTTTCTGAGAATGTAATGAAGGGAGGGGCATATTCATTATCACAAAGTATAATAACGCATGAGCTCCTGATAGATACCGCTCCTCTAGGGTGACCACATTTCCTAACTGCCATTCAGGGACATTTACTTTCACAAGTGCACGGTCATGCTACTCGGCCGCGCAGCAAGGCAGGGGAGGAGCCTCACACACACAGAACAATACTATGCGATGCCGATCTGATTCGGCGATCGCATAGTATGAAGAAGTGACTGCCACCAGGGCCGGTTCTAGGTGAAATGAGGCCCTGGGGCAAAAAAAATAAGGGGGCCCGCCCCCCATGACACTTGCCTAAGAAACTGTATATTGTGGGGCACGGTGTATGCTATATGTGTATAACATAAACATATTTAATATGAAAACTTACAATTACTTGGCTTGACCCTTGGGGATCTCGGATACTTCCACACTTTGGCCGGGGCTCGGCGGAGCTGATGTGTTTTATCCTAATGAGAACGATTTCATAATAAGGATTTGGAGAAGGGGCAGAGGGACAGGAGAGCAGGGAGAGGCTGGTGCTGCTACTAGGGGGCTCAGACCATGGGGGAGTAATAAAGCCTACCATAATCCCCCCCCCCCCCAGTAGAAATTCTCCTTATAATGTGACAGTGCAAAAAATACCCCCTTGTAGTGACCCCAGTTGAGCTAATGTCCCCATAGTGGCTAGAGCCCCCCTATCATGTGCCAGTAGCCATAGGCCGTCCCCCCTATCATGTGCTATGTACCCAGAGCCCCCATCATAGAGCGGACGCCGCTCGATTTTTAATCGATCCAGAATATAGACAATAACGTCTGGTACATATAGACGGACTGGATATTCTTTTGAATTTGGACTTTATCTAAAGTTCCTTTTTCTTCTGGAGTATCTTTGGAGCATCAATAGACATTATAGGGTCCATTCCCATTTATAGGTGGACAATTTACATTAGTCCAAGATCAGTTCACCCACTGAACTGATCACTGATTTGGTGGATTTTTGTGGTTAATATTGCAATCTATTATTTTACTTTTTACTGTTTTAATGTCTAATAAATTTATCTTTTAAATTTATCTCTCAATATTGCAATACATGTGACCCGGGTATTAGTTGTGTGCCCTACCTTCACTACATTTATTCACTTACCTCTATCGATCGGGCAAATCGATTGGTATAGGAGCACCACTCCATAGCTCTAAATTCCTGGTGCGACATTACATATTACTTTGTACAATAAGGCTATTGAATTTACTGCATCGGCCAAGTATTCAAAGGTTTACACAATGCATGAGAAAATGTAATATTTCTTTACGGACACTGTAATTTTCTAACGAAGGCAGTATGGAAGAAGATGTAACAGATCAGACTAGGGATGCTGTCCCTTCATAGTATAGCAAACCACAGTATTGTACTTTGTATAGTGACTGTGCTTGGTATTGCAGCGCTACACGCTGAATGGAACTGAGTTGCACAAAGACCATGTGACCAATATATGTGATGTCACAGGCCAAGGAACAGCTGTGGGATACCGGTAATCAACCCCACACACCGATCAGACATTACAATATCCTGCAGATAGGTCATCAATAGTTAAGTCTGGGACAACCCCTTTAAATATGTGAGTAGATGTAAAAGTAAAAGTATTTTTCTGTCCTTTAGTGGTAGTAGACTGAAACATTTTCACAATAATGCCTTTGGGTCTCAAGACAGAGGCCCAAAGGGCCAAACATGAATCTTGCTATGATGCACAAATGAGGTTTTCAGTGCCCAGTAGGCGGTCCCAAGCCACAAGAGTCCTCAGCCTCTACCTTACTGCATCCTGCCCATGCCACCCCTTTGGTATTGATACACAGCTCCATTACTTTCTGACATCATAGATTTCTGCATTGAAATCCCAAGCATGAGAGATACAATCTCAAGACTTCTCATGCATAGTACTTTCCCATCTGTAAGCATTGGAATCAGTGACTGTACTGTACAAGTGCCACATCCAGCACTGGAGCTGTCGATCAAGGCCAAGGGACGGTGCAGTGCAAGTTGTAGTAAGTAGAGATCACTTATCAGATTCAGGATTGTCCACTGGGCATTTGCAAACTCATTACATATCTCATCAAAGTTAATTTTCTCGCTGCTCTGTTCATGGACACAAAGGTATTCTTGTAAAACTGTTTTCATCTAATACCGGGTGCTGGATTTAGTTTAATAGGGAGAAAGGAGCTGACAGGCTCCCTTAAAGTAACATGAAAGTAAGTGTTAAAATACTGTAAATGTAAAAAATTCAATGCCAAATAAATCTTGGATGTATTTCAGAAAACTTGGGATAAGGCTCCACACTAGAAGTATTTAAGCGTACAGCTAAGGAAGATGCTTTCCTGTATGTGTCATTTGCTGTTGATTTGAAAAGGTCTCTCAGGATTTATGATTCCTTCGTTGAAGTCCAGTATAATGGCAAGCAATCTTCTTGAAGACTTGACAGCTTTCAGAAGAGCATGGCTTATAAAACAAAAAGAATCGGCGTGTGGATAGGGCTGAGTTGTTTAAACACAATTCCCACATAACAGTGTCTGTAACTTGTCATGGTTATTACAGATCATCTTGAAATATGGCACTTACAAACATGAAATGAGGTTTGAAGGAACTGACTTTAGGTGCCTTACTAATATAAGCCCTCACTTATTAGCCCTCCCTCCCCATACATTACATTTTTTTACTTTACAATGCCCTTTCCTGACCATCACAAAATAAGTGTCCATTTACCATTATGTAGATTTATGCTACAACTATCACGGTCTCTCCCATGACGGGGTCAGAAGATCTAAGAGCCTAGCTGCACGTGATGTGATCTGACAGCCTCTTTGGTTTCACTTGTTTCAGTGTTGTTGCTTGTTATGACCACACCTCTTGTCTCATGTGTAGCTTAAGTGGTCATTCCAACTCCTGTATTTAGTCTGGTCTCACCCATCATGCTATGCGGTTGATAGCTCCATTCTGGTTGTGGAAGTGCTGGTGTTTGGATCTCCACTGAGTTCCTGCTCGACCACGTACTTATCGGTGTTAAGTGTCTTTTTCCTATTTCTACTTTGTTGTATTCCCTATCTTTTGTATTAGGCCTGAGGGAGTCGCCTGTTCCTTCAGCTGGGAAGGAACAAGTCATCTGTTGTTCTGACACAATTTCTAGTGCCCTTTAGGGGAGATAGGGCTTGAGGTTCCTGCGTATGAACATTCCTACCATCAAGGTCTGTTCATACAGATAGTAGTTAGGGCGCAGATTAGGAATCACTAGGTGGTGACCATCCCCCTTCCCTAGTTTCCAGGCCTAGTACCTTTACCCTTCCCTCCTGTGTTCGGTGTGGAGTTTACCACCCACACCGCGTTGTAACTAACAACTTTGGCACTGAATCTATAAGATCTGTTGATATTTGCATTTAAAGTCTCCATCAGAGGTGTCTACTGAGCATTTTTTATGTTCAACAGCAAGTATTGTGGATTCTCCATCTCTATTCTTGCCT
Organism: Bufotes viridis; assembly: GCA_033119425.1. Lineage (NCBI taxonomy): Eukaryota > Metazoa > Chordata > Amphibia > Anura > Bufonidae > Bufotes > Bufotes viridis. Next base: position 443,867,992 of record CM065589.1, on the reverse strand, counting down.
TCAAAAATGCGTTTTAATGTGAATTCGATGTTTTGAGAATAAATAGGCTTAACAGGCTAAGTGATAACAATTTTTACTAAGTGTAATTAAATATAAGGTAAAACAGACAAAATTACATACAGAATAAATAATAGTCAATCACGTAGCCTGCACATCATAATATAGGGGGACATCTACCGCAATGTCGTAGGACATAGCTGACACCCCATGGTGATACAAGACAGAGATAGACCTTACAACATCCTACCTGTATAATGTTCTCAATGATGGTACCATCTTTAACTCTCTGGCCCCCTGATATGAGCATCGGAGCTCACTGCTGGGTGGAAGCCTCCGCCTAGCAGTCCCTATGAAGAGCCCGGTATGTCACCGGACCTCCAAAAATGCCTTTTCCTGCACGATTCAGCCCAGGGCAAAGGAGAGCATATCATATCAGCGGGGCCAGAGAAGTGAAGATGGTGATATGTCGGGATTCAGCTCGGGACCCGGACAACCCCTTTAATACTTGAATTGTCATGACATAAGCTCACTGTTCAAGGACAATCTGTATAAAACATCGCTGGCAGTTCATAAGCATGTTCTTCCATAGAACATAAAGGGAACCTGTCATGTTGAACATGGTGTTTGAGCTGAAGGCAGCATGTTATAGTGCAGGGGAGCAGAACAGACCGATATATAGTTTTATTGGAAAAGATTCAGTATAAATTGTTTTTCATTCATTTAAATTTCTGCGCATTCTGGGGTTTGAAGGAGGTGGAGGATCAGTGATTGACAACTATCTCTGTATACACAGACATATAAGGAAGACTGTCAATCACTGATAGGACCACCTCCTTGACTTCAAACCCCAGAATGCGCAGGAATTTTAATGAATGAGATACAGGTTATGCTGAATCTTTTCCTATAAAATTATATATCAATCTGCTCAGCTGCTCCTGCTCTATCACAGGCATCCTGCAGATTATTTTACAATTTCATAGTGACAGGTTCCCTTTAAGAAATGAGTTGTCATGTTCCGTTCTTGCACACTACTGAGGCCAGTATTGGCTGAAGTGGTCTCGTGACCAAGAATGTGATCTCATCACTTCCATTCAGGGACGTACATAGAAGTCACTGGGCCCCATAGCAAAAATCTAAATTGGGTCCCCATGCCCCATTCATAGCCCCTCCCACTCCCAGGTATGAGGTATAAATTACAAGTTGTGCCTCACATATCAGCATGGGCGTCCGCAGAAATTTTTCCGGGGGGCATAATTTTATTGACATCCATGCTCTGCTTGTTTCTGAGAATGTAATGAAGGGAGGGGCATATTCATTATCACAAAGTATAATAACGCATGAGCTCCTGATAGATACCGCTCCTCTAGGGTGACCACATTTCCTAACTGCCATTCAGGGACATTTACTTTCACAAGTGCACGGTCATGCTACTCGGCCGCGCAGCAAGGCAGGGGAGGAGCCTCACACACACAGAACAATACTATGCGATGCCGATCTGATTCGGCGATCGCATAGTATGAAGAAGTGACTGCCACCAGGGCCGGTTCTAGGTGAAATGAGGCCCTGGGGCAAAAAATATAGGGGCCCGCCCCCATGACACTTGCCTAAGAAACTGTATATTGTGGGGCACGGTGTATGCTATATGTGTATAACATAAACATATTTAATATGAAAACTTACAATTACTTGGCTTGACCCTTGGGGATCTCGGATACTTCCACACTTTGGCCGGGGCTCGGCGGAGCTGATGTGTTTTATCCTAATGAGAACGATTTCATAATAAGGATTTGGAGAAGGGGCAGAGGGACAGGAGAGCAGGGAGAGGCTGGTGCTGCTACTAGGGGGCTCAGACCATGGGGGAGTAATAAAGCCTACCATAATCCCCCCAGTAGAAATTCTCCTTATAATGTGACAGTGCAAAAAATACCCCCTTGTAGTGACCCCAGTTGAGCTAATGTCCCCATAGTGGCTAGAGCCCCCCTATCATGTGCCAGTAGCCATAGGCCGTCCCCCCTATCATGTGCTATGTACCCAGAGCCCCCCCATCATGTGCCAGTAGCCATAGCACCCCCCTATCATGTGCTATGTACCCAGAGCCCCCCCCATCAACATGTGCCACTAGCCATAGGCCCCCCTATCATGTGCCAGTAGCCTGAGTCCCCCCATCATCAACATGTGCCAGTAGCATAGGGCCCCCCTATAAGTGCCAGACTGCCATTAGCCAATAGGCCCCCTATAATGTGCCAGTAGCCAATAGCCCCCACCCCCTTTTAATGTGACAGTAGCCAATAGGCCCCCCTATAATGTGCCATTAGCCATAGCCCCCCCCATATAATGTGCTAGTAGCCATAGCCCCCCTATAATCTGCCAGTAGCCATAGGCCCCCCCTTAAGTGCCAGACTGACACCGACTGCCAGTAGTAGTCATAGCATAGCCCCCCCCCTATAATGTGCCACACACAGTGCCAGTTGCCATTATTTGTCCACTTCATTCAATTGTCCAAGTAGCCATACCATAATTAGCCCCCCCATCATGTGCCCCAGGCCCAAAAGTGCCAGAATCCCCTCCATTCTGTCCAAGTAGCCAATGCCCCCATTGCAGACCATAATTAGCCCCCACCCATCATGTGCCCCAGGCCAGAGGTCCACTCCATTCTGTCCAAGACTCCAAGTAGCCAATCCAATGCCTAATTGCCAGACTATAATTGCCCCCATCATGTGCCAGGCCCAATAAGTGACATGACAGAAATGACAAAAACAAAACAAAAAAAAAAACACATGACTTATACTTAGCTCCTGTCTGAGGGCTGCCAGAAGCGAATTGCGATCAAACTGGGCTGTGTGTGACTGTCCCCTCCCTTCCTGCCTCCAGGCTCCAGCGCTGCTGACTGTCTGTACGGCAGCGCAGCAGCTCGAGTCAGGCAGCGCGATGACGTCATTGCGCCGCCTGCACCAGTCCGCCAGCCTCTGATAGGCTGCTGGCCGGCACACCTCTCCCTCCCCTGCCCTGTGCGGCTGTGCGCAGGTAACGAACGGCGGCCGGCTCAGTCTGTCACAGTGTTCAGTAATTAATTAATCATTCCAGTGCCCCAGCCAGGCCCTTGAACCCAGCGGACGCCCATGCATATCAGGACACTGATATGGGAAAGCAACTAAATGGAACGGAATGAATGGAACAGAAGGTTCAGTTCAGTTTTGTCCCCATTACCAATGAATGGGGACAAAACTGAAGCGTTTTTCCTCTGCCGGATCTCAATACCAGAAAGGTTAAATGCAAATGTGAAAGTAGCCTAACTCAACACACAGCCATTAATGTCTAAACAAAAGTGAGTACATCCCCCCCCTAAGTGAAAATGGCCAAATTGTGCCCAAAGTGTCACTATTTTGTGTGGCCACTAATATTTTCCAGTATTGCCCTAACTTTCTTGGGCATGGAGTTCACTAGATCTTCACAGGTTGCCACTGGAATCCTCTTCCACTCCTCCATGATGACATCACGGAGCTGGTGGATGTTAGAGACCTTGCGCTCCTCCACCTTCCGTTTGAGGATGCCGCACAGATGCTCAGAAATTCTTAGCCAGTCCAGCACCTTTACCCTCAGTTTCTTTAACAAGGCAGTGGTCGTCTTGGAGATGTGTTTTGGGTCATTATCATGTTGGAATGCTGCCCTGCAGCACAGTTTCCGAAGAGAGGGAATCATGCTCTGCTTCAATATGTCACAGTACATGTTGGCATTCATGGTTCCCTGAATGAACTGTAGCTCCCCACAGCTGGCAGCACTCATGCAGCCCCAAAATATGACACTCCCACCACTATGCTTGACTGTTGTCTTTGTACTCCGTACCTGGTTGCCACCACACATGCTTGACACCATCTGAACGCCATTTTTATGCAGTTCCTTAACTAGATGTACAGGACCTGTGATGACATCATCACGGGTCCTTCAGCTTTCTCCACTGATGGTACTATACTGGAGCTAGACTTAATGAGTGTAATTAGGGGGCGGGGCCTCTCCTCCACCGCAGGCCTCTTTTCTCCATTGGCACCATAGAAGCTGCGTGTTCTGCCTTTATTGAAGGTACGCCACTGCTTCCATTCCAGTGCCACCCTAGGATCCACAGTCCTGGAACTGAAGGGGTTTTAAAAGGTGACTGATGTTTTTTTTCTGCAGCTGAAGCCAATGACATGTTCCACTGCAGCCAATAACTGACTTCAGTGGTTACGTGGCCACAAATGGCACATCACTGCTCAAGACAGTTTTTGGCTGCAGTGGAGCATGTGACCATGCCCATACACCGCCAACTGTAAGCAGTCCGAGGACCAGAACATGGACACTTGTGAGCCAGAGCAGAGGACTGGAGCAACAGGGAGTAGGTAAGTATGAATCTTCTATTTAGGGAGGTAGGCTGTGGGCATTACAGAAGTAGTCCTAATTCCCAAAGAACCCCTTTAGCGTGTTTTTATGATGTTGATAGCTGATAAAATTGGCAGTATATTTCTGCTTAGTGGATGACTCTTTTTTTAAAACTTTGTCCAATAATAAAAAATAAAAAATCCTCCTTTCATAGTCACGGCATATCACTAGGATATGTTACTACTTTATGGTCGGCGGCGGTCCAACCTTTGGGATGCTCACTGATCCAATTAATGAAAAGGATGCAAATCTACTTTAGCTCTGCTTTCCCTGCACAACAGAGCTCTCTGACACTCAGCTCTACAGGGATGTAGGTAGCCCAATTCACTTGAATCGTGGGTGGGTAAACTAGTGCAGGGGATATAGCTCTAAATCATAACTGCAGCCGATTCATTCTCAGGATTGGTGGGTGTCACCGAGGCCTAACATATTGATCAAAAAGTGATGGCATACATTATACCTGTGATGGTTTGCGGATCCGCAAAACACGGACACCGGTAATGTGCGTTCTGCATTTTGCCGACCGCACATCACCGGCACTATAATAGAAAATGCCTTTTCTTGTCCGCAATTGCGGACAAGAATAGGATATGTTCTATTTTTTATGGGAACGCAATTGCGGACCCGGAAGTGCGGGTCTGCAATTGTGGATGTGGGCAGGACATAGTGTTTCCCCATAGAAATGAATGGGTCCGCAATTCCATTACGCAAAATGCGGAACAGAATTGCGGACGTGTGAATGGACCCTAATAAATATATGTTATTTTTAGATTTTTATTATGTTCAAACAGTAAGCAGTGTTATGAAAGATAATTTCACTAGACCCCTATATAACATTATTTTTTTGTATCATCTTTTAGAATGACTATCGCAAATTGTCTATGCAATGCAAAGACTTTGTGGTTGGAGTCCTTGATTTGTGCAGGGATTCTGAAGAGGTCGAGGCTATCCTGAATGGAGATGTGGATGCTGAACCAGCGGAACCTCACAGACACAGACCTTCACTAAGCCGAGTTAAGCTAGCCATTAAGTATGAAGTTAAGAAGGTAGGTACTGTGTAATATGTGTCCTATCACCATGTATGAATCGTGTTTTCTCCCTGTACAGAACTGAAATCAGCCACTTTGTGGATGGGTCTGCATGTGTAGTATATATTACTATGATTATGTTGGCCTGCTCTGAAATCTCTGGTTGAATCCAAAAAATGTAGTTACATACTAATAGATTTATCCACTTTGACTGGATAGTACATTTTAAAGGTATCCATATCCACCATACACACTCATTATAGCCCAGATCCTAGTTAGGGAGGATTCGCATATGCGTTCGTAATTCCGTTATACTGTTCCGTTATAACAGGAAATAACGGAATATAATAGAATTTAAGGAGGGAATGGAAAACAGAACCCTATAGAGCAGGCATGTCCAAACTCTGGCCCTCCAGATGGTGCAAAACTACAACTCCCATCATTACTGGACAACCTACAGCTATCAACCTACAGAAGAGCATGATGGGAGTTATAGTTCTGCAACACCTGGAGGGCCAGAGTTTGGACATGCCTGCTATAGAGGCATTCCATTTTGCTCCGTCCTAATACATTTCTATGGTCACAAATAACGGTTCCGTTTTGTTCCATTATGTATGATGGAAAAAAAAGTCCTGTCGACAGGACGTTATTTGTGCCCATAGACATGTATTAGGACGGAGCAAAAAGGAATGCCCCTAAAGGGTTGCTTTCCATCCTTAAATTCCGCTATAACCCTGTTATAACGGAACACTATAACGGAATTACGAACGCATATGCGAACCCACCCTTACTCAGATCCCTGATTAGTTTCTGATCTTGTGGTTGTACTTCCCTTCTGCTTCTGATACAAAAATCAGAAACTCATAAAACAGCCATTGTTTTCTCTATCTCCTACATGTTTCCCCTATCTATCTCATCAGGAAGCTTCAGATAACATGGAAAAGCTGTCATCTTTTATTATTAAAGAAACATTTTGCTTTTAGTAAGGATGCGTTGAAATGCTGTTGGCAAAAACAAAGTACACATTACCATGAACTGCTACAATTTTCTTATTAACAGCATTTTGTACTGATTTTAAAGTTACACCATCAGAATAAAAGGTGGATTGACTGACCATTTCAGTAGTTTTTATAACATGAAAAGCCGTATACTACAGCTGGATATGAGTACGACATAGCTTAAACAGGCGACTTTTTTTTTTATCTTTTATGAGACAGATACACTCCAAATATGGTCATTTAAAATGGGCACTAATTGTGCAGATCTGCATTTAAATGGGTTGTTCTGCACCTTCAGACAGGCAGATTATCAGGAACGAGCATTCGCAGGAACATTCATTCCCGATAATCTACTCAATAATCTGACCGTATAAATCTACCTTTAGTAACTTATCTCAACTATCAGAAATCTTGTTTGTTTCAAAGACTATCTACAGTGCTGATTAGCTGTGCATAGGCAAGTCAAGTTAACCGTTTCGTCTAGTAGGTGGAAACCAAGTCTGTACATAAAGTATAATAGAGACAGATCATACAGGGGCCCCTTAAGAGAGAAAACCTAGTCTTGGTTAGTCCCGTAAGACCCCTCTTCAGATGAACTGTATGTAAAATATGGGTAGTAGAAAATAATGGGGTGTTTTAGAGGCCGGATCTACCTGAGTTATGAAGAGGCGCAGGCCTCTCCGAAACTTCAGTGCATCCAGCGCCAGTTCTAAATATTAGACAGCTTCCAGGCTGTCTTACATTTAGACCATTTTATACAGAGCTCAGTTTTGGGTTCCACATTTTAAAGAGTATATTGGAGAAGTGGAAAGGTGTGTGACTAGATTATTAAATGGGATGGAAGATCTCTTTCAATGGAGGATTACAGTATGGGTATTTTGGGTAGCCAGGGCATGGGAATCCACGCAGAAGCCTATGAGACTGCAGAGCAGTGTAGGCGGTAGCGATACAATGACATCATTGAGACTGTGTGCGCCAGGTCTTAGCGTGATGATTTCATCATGACCACCCGTACCGGGATCAGGCCCTGCATTGCATTTTATTTTTTATTTTTATTTTGTGATACTACTGGGGGCACTACTGGGACAATAAGAACTACTGGGGTAATAAAAACTACTGGGGAACCACTGGGGCAATTAGAACTACTAGGGAAATTACAACTACTGTTGGCACTAATGGGGGAAATAAGAACTACTAGGGGCACTACTGGGGAAATTACAAGTACTCAAAGCACAACTGGGAAAATTAGACATACTCAGGGTGACCATGATGGATGACATAATCATAGCAATGCCAGAGCAGAAGCTACCATTTGGCTGAGGCTACTTTCACACTAGCGTTTTTACTGGATCCGTCAGGGGTCAGCAAAAACGCTTCCGTTACTGATAATACAACCGTCTGCATCCGTTATGAACAGATCCGGTTGAATTATCTTTAACATCTGCTAAGACAGATCCGTCATGAACTCCATTCAAAGTATGGGAATGCAACTAAACGGAACATAATTCATTTTGGAGCATTCCGTTCTTTTCTATACTGGAAAACTAAAGCGCTAGTGTGAAAGCAGCCTTATTCTGGGGGCTTCCAATCCTGGAAAACCCCTCTATGATAGGCCGCATAGAAAGAGACAACCCTGTCATTGTTCACTGGTCTTACAGATGACTGTCATCATAAGAGATGCACTTTATATAACATGAAAATTAATTTTCAGATAACAGGTCACCAGCTGTATGTAATAGAAGCTTTTACGGCAACAGACTAAGTCTATGCAAAAGCACTATGTGACTTTGATATATAGCTCAGATGTTTTATCCATTCTTGCCATCTCCCAGCTACTGTGCATTAAGGAGTTATGCTTTTATGTTCATCATACCATTTGTTATTTAAAACAAATTAGATTTTTTTGTACATCTTTGCTTTGAACATCCATAGCCTAATATCCTTCACATGAAAAGCAGAAAAGTATGGATTTTACAGGAATGGGTCTGGTAAGACTACAGCTTTTCTTAGGACACTGGGCACATGAATGTAAATGACTGAACAATAAGAGATGATGTGAGAAATGTTTGGCATTGTAAGACCAAGTACAAGGATGCTCTTCCTGGAACAGAATGAACTGTTTATCACAGCTAAGATCAAACACGTTCTTGAAATATACAGGGCAGCCTTCCTTTGTACAGTAATTGAAAGAGACAACACAAAAACCACAAGGCATCCTAAATATGGGAGCGCTCTAGAATGGATGTTTGTAAAAACAAGGACATGGGAAGCGCATTTAGTTTATTATTCCATCAGAAATATTTAAAGTGGTAAGTCCTGTTACTATGCGTTCTGGTGTAAACAGTAATGTGAACAGAAAGTTATATTACCATGATGTTCTCTTGTGTCATGACCGCACCTGTATAAAAAGTCTGTGGTTATGTATTTGTACCAGTATTTACTACAATCTATGGACGTGCAGCATATCAAGTCTCTGTAAAAACATGTTCATAAGCTGTACTGTGTCCACCTGCATGCGGACATAAATGCTGCTTACACCTACAGCAGTAGCCCCAAGATCTCAGCTTGAGGACCACCTCAGAAAAAAATGGAGCTTGAAAAGTGACCAAACTTTGAACAGCTGTTAACATAGTACTCAATCACTTTTAGCGTCAAAGACAACTGGATTAAGCTTCCCAACCCTTGGACTGGCCATAGACCCCTTGTGGGGGCAGCCACAAGGAGACGTTATACTGTATGGGGCAGCCACAAGGAGACGTTATACTGTATAGGGGCAGCCACAAGGAGACGTTATACTGTATGACACACTGTTATGGGAGGGTACTGTGGCTGACGCACTGTTATGGGGGGGGGCACTGTGGCTGACGCACTGTTATGGGTGGGCACTGTGGCTGACACACTGTTATGGGGGGGCACTGTGGCTGACGCACTGTTATGGGGGTGCACTGTGGCTGATGTACTGTTATGGGGGGGCACTGTGGCTGACGCACTGTTATGGGGGGATCCTTGGATGATGCACTGTTACGGTGGTCTGTGGCTGACACTGTTATGGGGGATCTGTGGCTGACACATATATAGCATCTTATGCTATATATGTGTCATCCACATATACCCCATAACAGTGTCAGCCACAGATCCCCCATAACAGTGTCAGGGGGGGGGGGGGGCACTCGCAGCGACCGGTGCAGTGTGCAGTAATACACCGGACCCACAGCTCTTATCCAGTATTTATGTAGTTAATCTCTTTAGAAGTAGCCCGACCTTAATAACTATTGTTGCGCAGGCTCCCTGTGCAGCTCTCTGTTCCTCTATGCGCCGTCTGCCCCTTCATTCATAAAGTGGGCGGAGCAGACAGGCGGAGCATGGAGGAACAGAGAGCTGCCCGGGGAGCCTGCGCAACAATAATTATTAAGGTCGGGCTACTTCTAAAGAGATTAACTACATAAATACTGCGGGGCCGGTGCTAAATTCCCGGCAGAGCCCGCTACTTAACAAACTACCTGCCCGGCGCCCGGCACTACATGTCCCGGGCGCCGGGCAATAGGAATTCCACACCCCTGACATGGATGTTTTAGGAGCGGTCGGCACACGTGTGACTGCTCCTATGATGTCATTAAATACTGCGGTTATTAGGAATCTGTGATATCGCCATATTGCAGTTTCTTAATACCGCGGTATATCGCAGACACCGGTATATTGCCCAACCCTATGAAGCACTATATGGGACATTACTGAGGGCACTGTCGGGTGGCATTTTTAGTATTGTAGGGGGTATTTTTACTACAGGGGCACAATAGCAGGCATTTCTAGGGGCACTGTGGGGAACATTGTTATTACTTGGTGCACTATAGGGTGCTATATTTCTACTGCAGCCACTCTGGGGAGCATATTACTACTGGAGTCACTATAGGGGGTATTATTACTCCTGGGGGCACTATGAGGGAGCACTATAAGTTTTGAGGGCACTCTGCTTGACTCTTTTTGTATGGTACTAGTGTTTTCAAGGGGACCGTATGGCAGTATTTTTTGCAGTGTAGTATTTGGGCTGCATTGGGGACTACAAGCACAGTATTGGGGTGGTAGCAAGATGGCATTGTTGGGACACCAGGATAGGGAGTTTTTTGAGAAGGTGGGGAGGATGATGGAAAAGTGAGGAATCTAAGATGTGTGTGTGGCAAACTCTGCAAAGACAAGACATGAATGAAAGAAGTTGTCATGGTGGTCTGGGCCAAGTGGACAACATGAGGAAAGAGAACATCTATGATCAGAGGAAATGTCACTGAATGTAACAGGTATACAGTATTTAGTGCTTCATTCTCCTGTATGTTTGGTATCGTTGAAAGACCAGGTAAAATGCTGTAGGTAGGGCTGGCTTGGTGCTGTGGCACTCTTCTCACCTTCTTAGGCATCACATATATATCTTATTTAGAGACAACTAGATGAGGAGGAGAACGGAACTTGGCAGCAGGCTATGGCCACTACATAGCAGCATCGTCTAGGGAGATATTTCATGCTGCTATTTGATGCTGCTTCACTGTAGTATTTGGTTCTGCTGGGGCAGTATTTAGCGGTATAAAAAGGGCATTTACCCACCAGGAGCACAGAGGGAGAGAGGATACCAACCCGACGCGCGTTTCGCCTTGCTTCTTCAGAAGGCTCCTGGTGGGTAAATGCCCTTTTCATACCGCTAACTTACCTGTAGTTTGTGCAGGATTTAGGTTGCTCATAACATGCAGTGCGGTTGGATACATGTATTAGAGAGTGCACCCTTGGTGACTCCATATACCGCGTGTATGACCAGCACTGTATATGCATGAGAGTATGGTTTTCTGCTCTGTTACATTAGTCATCTGTTTCATGTGTATTACATAGCTCTTTTTGACGCTCATTTGCTGGTATCGGAGTGAGGGCTTTTATCTACTGTGGGAGTCCTGTGGGAGGGAGGGGTTCTGCTTGTCACAGTATTGTCCTGCACTGCTACCACTACATGATTTGTGTTCTGTGTATTTGCTATAATATGTTTTTTAAACAATAAAGAATGATGTGACATTATATATGTGTAATTGTATATTTGGTGTGCTATTCATGGGGGTTGCATAAACAGATTTTCAGTAGCAGTATCTTCCATGTGTGAAAATACCCTAATGATGTGCAGGGTCTGTCAAAATAAGAGCTGTTCTAAAGCTCTGTTCATATTGTGCTTGAGCCTCCTGTTAGAGATATACATCAGAAGGATTTCCCAATGTATACCTGCTGTGGAAGGCTATCAGACATATAGTGGCTTATGTTGCTGATAGGCTGTCATTATAAAAAAAATGTATGCTATTCAGTAATTTTATATGCATGCATACCAGCCCAGCCTTTGGACACCCACCTGGCATGTGCTAGGTGAATGGGGTCCTGTAAATATGTTCAGTGTATGTGATAGGGACTTTCGAGGTACGTATGCATAGTTTACAAAGGTTATATGAACAGAGCCTTAGTACTCTTTCACACAAGCGATACGGATTGTGTCATAATATGTATTTCATTTAAAAAAAAAACTGAAGAATAACAATCTACATCTCCTAGCAACTATTAGTGACAAACACATTGCATCTGGATGCCTTCCATTTTTCACGGAAGCCCCATTCATTTCTATGGAGCCAGAGTTGTGGGAAAAACACACAATATAGAACATGCTGTGAATTTTTCTGAAGGCAAAGATGATGCGTGAAAAATGATGCTCACGTACACAGACCCTCTGAAATGAATGGTCAGGATTCAGTCAGGATGCAGTGTGTTCACTACACGTTTGCGTACTGATGGAAAACTCAATCGTGTGAAAGAGCCCTAACTTAGCATGACTCTGAATTGGGTCATACAGTGGCCTGAGTAAGAGATCTCTTTCATGATATCCATATGTCATAACGGCACCTATGAACAGGGGTGTTGTTTGTGGGACAACCTCTTTAGTTTACAGTGTATAATGATTGCTATTCCTTAGACTGGTTTCACACAAGCAAGTTCAATGCGTTAAACTTGCAGCGTGTGTCTACGAGAGCTCCCGTCCTGACCTATGTAGCACTGATCGCATAGCATTATATTGGTATATACCGTATATACTCGAGTATAAGCTGACCCGAGTATAAGCCGACCCCCCTAATTTTACCCAAAAAAACCTGGGAAAAGTAGTGACTCGAGTATAAGCCGAGGTGAAAATGGATGTCACTGTTATGGGGGATCTGTGGATGACGCACTGTTATGGGGGATCTGTGAATGACGCACTGTTATGGGGGGTCTGTGGATGACGCACTGTTATGGGGGATCTGTGGTTGACACACTGTTATGGGGGATCTATGGATGACGCACTGTTATGGGGGATCTGTGGATGACACACTGTTATGGGGGATCTGTGGATGACACTGTTATGGGGGATCTGTGGATGACGCACTGTTATGGGAGGATCTGTGGATGACGCACTGTTATGGGGGATCTGTGGATGACACTGTTATGGGATGGGGGGCTGTGGATGGCACTTATGGGATGAGGGGATGTGGATGACACTGTTATGGGAAGGGGGATGTGGATGGCAATTATGGGATGAGGGGATGTGGATGACACTGTTATGGGAAGGGGGATGTGGATGGCACTTATGGGATGAGGGGATGTGGATGACACGTTATGGGATGGGGGATGTGGATGGCACTTATGGGATGAGGGGCTGTGGATGACACTGTTATGGGAAGGGGGGATGGATGGCACTTATGGGATGAGGGGATGTGGATGACACTGTTATGGGAAGGGGGATGTGGATGGCACTTATGGGATGGGGGATGTGGATGGCATCCACAGATCCCCCATCCTATAACAGTGCCATCCACATCCCCCCATCCCATAACAGTGCCATCCACATCCCCTCATCCCATAACAGTGTCATCCACATCCCCTCATCCCATAACAGTGCCATCCACATCCCCTCATCCCATAACAGTGCCATCCACATCCCCCCATCCCTCATTACCGCTCATGTATAGTTTTTAAATTTGATTATACTATACACTTATTCTTACTATAATTCTTGCCCCCTCTGTACCTCATTACATGCGGCAGGCGGGCAGTGAATACTTCAGGCCGGGCGGGAGAGCGAGCGCAGTGTGACTGACGTCACGTGCCTGCGCCGCCTGCTTCATTCATAAAGCAGGCCGGGCAGGCACGTGACATCAGCAAGTCACGCTGCTCTCGTCCGCCCGGCCTGAAGTATTCACTGCCCGCCTGCCGCATGTAATGAGGTACAGAGGGGGCAAGAATTATAGTAAGAATAAGTGTACATTATAATCAAATTTAAAAACTATACATGAGCGGTGGGGCCGGAGCGCAGTGAGCGCATCGGCCCTGCCGCAAATGCCCGCCCCCAGCTTCTCCTCCCACTCCGCTCTTCAGTTTCAATTTATGACTCGAGTATAAGCCGAGTTCGGGTTTTTCGGCACAAATTTTGTGCCGAAAAACTCGGCTTATACTCGAGTATATACGGTATATAAAATAATAATTATATTTATGATGCTATGTAATCGTTAGAGTTCTGCAATGTATTGTTTAACACCGATAGCATTATGTTTCTAAATAGGATTGGCACTCTTATATGGATTATAAAGTAATTTATTAAATAACTTCCTTCTAGTAGCATTTAAAATATTCAATAAAACATCAAAACATCAAACAAAGCTATATAATAGAATCTAAAATTTAAATGTATAGACCAAATCACAATTTTTTTTTCAAATGTGCTCTATATTCTCGAACTATACATTCAATACTCCGACCTGCCCAGTAGTAAATGCTATATATCACAAAATTTAATTTGTGATTTTAGGTGTATTAGTACATTAAAATGCGCACTTTCAAATTTTAAATAGATGTCTGGTCTGAATATCATGGTGAGATATCAGTGATATAGATCTGATCTAATAACTACAAACCATCTGAGATATCTAGGTTGGACTCAGAACCGACATCTATTTAAATCAATGAATTTGGGCATATGTAACAGCCGTAGGTAAAATCTACGCAATTTTACCGCTTTTTTCTATACATACACCAATGTGCTGTAGAATGACCATTTTGAAAGTGCGCATTTCAATGTACTAATACACCTAAAATCACAAATTAAATTTTGTGATATATAGCATCTACTACTGGGCGGATGGGAGTATTGAATATATAGGGGGAGATTATACAGCACATTTGAAAAAATTATTGTGATTTGGTCTATACATTTTAATTTTTGATTTTATTATATAGCTTTGTTTAATGTTTTGATCTTTTATTGAATATTTTATATGCTGCTAGAAGGAAGTTATTGAATAAATTACTTTATAATCCATATAAGAGTGCCAATCCTATTTAGAAACATTTTTGGAACACACATTTTTGAGGGGTGAATCAAATCAGGATTAGAGCACCTGCCCTGAGAGGGTGAGAGTGAGCGATTTTAAACAAATAGCAGCTTGTTTAACCGATAGCATTATGTCAGTGTTATACAATACATTCCAGGACTCTATGGGTTACATAGCATCATAAATCAATGTAATGGTGTGCGACCCCGTCAGTGCTGGGTAGGTCAGTACGGGAGCTTCCGCAGACACACGATGCAAGTTTAATGCGTTGAACTAACTCGTGTGAAACCCACCTAAGGGTTACATAGTATCATAAATCAATATAAAGCTATGTGATCCTATCAGTGCTACGTTGGTTAGGACGGAAGATCTTGCAGACACACGCTGCAAGTTTGACGCATTGAACTCGCTCTTGTGAAACCAGCCTTATGTTTATAGATTGAAGCTCAGTAAAAAAGATTTAGTTATCAATACTTCCTAATCCTAAAATCCCCCTGGTAAGAAGCGAAGTCTCTCCTTGCTTTAGATCTTAGACAGTACAAGCAGTAAAGCCTACAGCATATAAATGGACTTTGCATGTGTGGGTGTATGCTCCAAAGATTTTCATTTGATCACATTTGTTGTGCCCCTTGGTAATCTACAGTAGTTCATTGGTGCAAATTAGAGGCTGCTCTGCTGGAGGCAACACAGTTGTATCATGGCTCCAAATGTTGCAATTTCTGATTAATCAACTGAAATTGCACAGAATTTGAACAAAATTAGAAGTAAGTTCCTTGCTGGAAATGTATTTTGATATTTAAAATGAACATAAGTATGCAGTGATTGGTGAAGTTAAATATGTGAACATTAAGAATTAATCTGACTGACAGCTGTTACTTTCCTTTGTGTTTTTTTCGCTCTTTTTCCACTTCTCATCTCTGAGGCTAAAAGACCACAATCTGCAAAATCTCTGTAGCTTTCCACTTTAAATTATATTCACACAGTGCTGTTTCTATGCCTCATTTACACATCAGTGTTTTGGTCAGTGATTTCCATCACACAGAACAGGTGCAGATCTTTCCCTTAAGCCTCTTGCTCACGGACCATATGTCTCGGAGGGCATACAGTCGTGTGCAAGAGGCCTTATACCTGATCTCTGTGTAGATAAACGAGATATACCTACCAGTCAAAACGGACATAACCTACATGTGCTAGCCTGATATGTATGGCAATATATATAGGACAAAAATAATAATAATAACACGTAAATGCTCAAGAAATATACTGTGAAAACCTATAGAAAAAATGAGCTTTCATTCACTTTATACCCAATATTTTTTTTTAAAGTAACAGTCTTTCTTTGATAATACAAATAAGGTATGGCAGCAGAGTATTTCACATACAAACAATAAAACTGAGAAATAAGGATCATTCTAACTTAAAGTGGTATTATACCTACTATAAATAAATAAAAAATAGAAGCTCTTTGCGCATTTTTGTTGATTTTGTATATATATTTTTTTCATTTATAGTATAATAACACTTTAAGTTAGACTGATCCTTATTTCTCAGTTTTATTGTTTGTATGTGAAATGTTGTGCTGCCATACTTTGTTTGTTTGCTTCCTGCATGTTAGCTTCGTGGATATGCATCTGCGATTGTGAATGTGCTAGTCTACATTTTCTTGTAGTATATATTGAGGGTAGCTGCCTCTTTTAGATTGGGCACTCCCCGCCCATCTGCCTAGGGCTTCTGAGCAGAGTATATATGTAGCTGGTTCCTACACTCTCCTGAATATTGTAGGCTTAGTCAAGCCCAGGAGGGGCAGTTTAGTTAGTGTTAGGGACCCATCTGCAGAAGCCATCTTGACACCTGGTAGATGGGCCCGACACACGTTTGATCAAAAATGTGCACAAAGAGCTTCCATGTGAGTACCATGACAGTTTGAAGAAAACAAAATGAAGCATATCCATCCATTCATACACCATATACCTAGAATCCTATCTGACTGTATAGGACCCTGGAACTAATGTCAGGACTGAGTCTACCTGTTCCTCCAAAGGGAAGGACGAACAGTATTCTCCCTCAGGCCTAATCACAAACAACAGAGAAAGGCAACACACACATATATATATATAAACAAAATACAAAAGGGAAAGGAAACACAACGTCAATAAAGCTTTGGTAGCACCAGGAACTCAAGCCGAGAACCAAACACAAGCTAACCACAAGTCCAACAGAAGTTATAAACCACATAGCATAGTGGGAGAAACAACAATAAATAGAGAAGGTTAAATTACCATAATAGCCAAACCTGGGGAAAGAAGGTGTGGCAAGCACCAGAAAGAACACAGACGTCATTTGATCCAAAAGGAACACATGTCAGATCAAACCACATGTTGCCAGTCTCACAGATCTCCTGCCACCTGTCGCGGAAACGTTCGTATGTCTTGGTACGTCTGTAATAATACAAACAAAATAATAAAAAATTCAAATTTAGAATTTTAGGAGCAAAACAGTAACAATGCAGTTACATGATAAGAATCTGCATAACTAATCATATGCTAAATAGTTACTAGTCCAATTTATGCATGAGATAACCAAGATGATTGTCTATAAAAATGATGGTAGTCTCACGTTCAAAGCTGTGGTGGATGGTGAGATATGGAGCCTGAAAGTCAAAATTTCAAAATGTTGTTACCCTTTTGCTCGTCAGTGTATATATAACAATGAATGAATAAACCACAAGGGCATTTGTATAACACAGTCTAGGAAATAATGTAACATGCAAATGCAGGTGAAGTGCTTGTCCACAGACCACATATAGAAAACAATATTCCCTAGTCATAACATCAGTAAAGATAAACCATAAACCTTACCATTGGTATGTGTGAGGCCAGTGATGGCGCCACCCCAATGCGCGTTTCAGTGTGCCTTCATCTGGGGGTTTATTGTTATATATATATATATATATATATATATATACTAGCAGAAGGACCCGGCCTCGCACGGGTATATTTCATCTTTTCCATTTAACGTTTGTGTGTGTTGTTAAAAGATATTAACAGTATCCACTATAACAGTGACATCTACAGTACTCCGCCCCTTTTAACAGTGACCTCTACAGCGGCCTGCCCTCTTATCAGTAACATCCACAGCGCCCTGCCCTTCATCAGTGACCTCCACAGCGGCCGCCCATTTATTAGCGACCTCAACAGTACCCAGTCTCCTTAACAGTTATTTCCACAATAACCTTCCCCCTTACCAGTGACCTCCACAGAGCTCCGTTCCCTTAAAATGTGACCTCCACAACACCCCGTCCCCTTAACAGTGACCTCTACAGCACCCTGCTCCTTAGCACTGACCTCCATATTGGACAGCCTGCCTCTAGGGTGGTCAGAGGTCCGGTTTTAGGCCCGACAGTCGGGCTTTCAGACTCCCTGTCCTCCGTCCGGCGCAGGGCCTGAATGGACACAGGGATGTCCTTTTGAACAGCTCACTCTAGGACAGTAGCACTGTGCTGCAAGGAGAAAGTCACCCTCCCTCCCACCCCTGCAGTTGACAGTTGATTTTTACCATCATTTTTTCAATCCCCGTCGGCTGCAGAGTGGGAGGGGGTGTGGCTTAGCAGGACCTGGGGGCGGGGTATTAAGTCCGTCTTTTGAGGGTGGCCTGAGTGGCCACCCTACCCGCCCCCTTAACTGTGACCTCCACAGCACTCCGCTCCCTTAACAGTGTCATCTACAGCGCCCTGCCCCTTTAAAGCTGACCTACAGCAGTGAAGAAATGTAACTCGGTTGTTATGGAAACCTGGTGTAAAACTGTATGTATGTGGAAACTAAGGGTCTTTTTTGGGAATATCTCTGGAATGGTACGTGCTAGAGAGCTGAGACCCGGTCTAAAACCTTACTGGACACCTACTGTACCTGTGTGCCAAATTTCGTGATTTATATATATATATATATATATATATATATATATATATATAATATATAATATTTTCCCATACTGATGTTGTGGTTGCCAGTGATGATGCTTTTTACTGCTTCTCATCCCTCTTTTTATGATTTTAATCATGTATTATCAACAAAGACTGTTACTTATTCAGAAATATCTGGTATATGACAGTTAATTTTGTCTATAGGTTTTTGCTCATCTCTGTGTAGGCTTAACTCCTGGTTTTGGCTCACAATCACTGACAGAAATCACTGACCAAAACACTTACGTGTGAATAAAGCATTACACGTGTGAATAAGGATCCATTCATTGCCTTACAATGTCATTTCAAGGGTAAATCCAATGAATTTTTAAATTAATTTCTTTCACCCCTATGTTCTATATATGGGTTGTAGGTGAAAGGAATGCAGGTGCATTTAAAAACGGAAACACTGCTTCATTTTTACTGCATTCAGCCAACAGTTATCAGATATGTATTGCCAGCTTTCCAGGACTATGACCCCCAGCAACCAGGTCCCCAGCCTCTTTACTTCCAGATGATGCAGTATGCATGGAGTCACGTGTGCTGCTACAGCCAATGATTGACCTCTATCATTACCTATCCCCAAATGGTGCACACCTAGTATTTTGGTTTGTTTGATGTCTTTGCACCTAGTGGCATTTTCTTCAAAACACCACCACCTTTGTTTTTATGTTTTTCAGGATATTTTTTTCCATAGACTTTGTAATATGCCCTTTAAGAAGCATCAAAAGTGCATGCACCTTAAGCTACTTTCACACTAGAGTTATTGCTGGACCCGACAGGGCTCAACAAAAACGCTTCCGTTACTGATAATACAGCCATCTGCACCCATTATGAATGGATCCGGTTGTATTATCTTTAAAGGGATTCTGTCACCACTTTTCAGACCTGTGAGCTAAACATATGCTCATGTTCAGGGTCTCATTGTGATTCCTAATGTGGCCTTATAAACGAGATCTGTGGCTTAATTTAGCAAAAAAACAGGTTTTACTAACCTGTCAATCATACAAATAAGGTGCCCAAGGGGAGGTCTGGGTATGCAGGGTGCCCCTCTGCAGCCATCGCCGTTCGTGCCCAGCGCCGCCTTCCCAGAGTTCTGCGCCGCCTCCTACTCCTCTGTGCCGGCTCTCCCTCCCTCCCCCTCCTCCCGCTGTGAGATGCCGCAGGTGCGCACAGGCTCAGCCTGATGCGCCCGTACGGACTGCTTGGATCGGCTTCTTCTAGCGAAGTGCCAGCGCAGCTCCTGCTCCGTACAGTATTAGAACAAAGTTTTATGCGAATCGACTTTGGATGTTTCATCCGAATTCGATTCGCTCATCTCTAGAGGTGATCATGTAAGAAGTGACCTGCAAGAGTTCCTAACCACCTTCCGCAGAGTATTTGCTGATCCAGGATGTACCTCATCTGCCGCCGCCTCCTCTCTTCTGCAACTTCGCCAGGGCAACCTCACTGCAGGTCAGTGTGCCATAAAGTTTCAAGCACGTACCAAAATTCTAGACACCTCTGAATCCTCCATCTTTTACTCCAGTCCAGGAGTCCTTTCAAGTGGATAGTCTCAAATTGTCTGAAGAGGTGCACGAACGCAGGAGCTCCAGTGACTTATGTCTGTATTGTGGTACCAAAGCACATTCTGAGCCTAGGGACCATAGGGGAGATGGGCCTGGGTGAAGACCGATTCTCTCCAAAGTTGATCTTGCCAGTATTTCTGTCCTATGGTGGTACACAGTTTACCATTCTATCCTTGATAGACTTTGGTTCGGCAGAAAGCTTCCTGTATCAGGCCTTGATGAACCGCCACAGCACCTGATTAAGCCCTTGGTGGTGACCTGCGTCAATGGAAAGGGTCCTTCTGAAACCAACCAGTGTGTCACTGAGCCCTTGGAGCTTCAAGCAGACATGTTCCATTCTCAGAGAATTTCCCTACAGGAATGTCTGCAAGACTTCAGACCAAAGAAGAAAGGGCATAAGGGGGTCTTATGTTACTGTTACTGTGAGCAGCCTGCATGGCTGAAATGTGCCACCATGGCATGCAGCATCTCTGCATTTGTTTTCTATTAAATACATCTGGGACGTCATTGACGACGATTGCAAAGGAACCTGCCAGCAGTGAGTTTTGATGATTTGCATACCCAAGTGCATTCAGCGTAGCAGAACAATCCTCAGACAACCAATGATAACCTCACTGATGGCATGCCAAGGCATTTACAGTAAGTGCGTGCATTTCTGCGCGTGGCGCTCATATTCGATGAATAAATAAATTAAACTGAATAAATGGAGATAATTAGAATATTTTGTTTACATTTTTTTGTATTTGCATATCATTAGCATGTGTATCAATCCTATGATTTCCATAATTCCATAACTTTTGAATTTAATGTATAATGTGTATATATATAAATATATATATATATGTGTGTGTGTGTGTATGTGTATATATATATATATATATATATATATACAGAGTTGCATCACTTTATTATGACCACTAGCCTCTTAAGGACGAAGGGCGTACATGTACGCCCTTCGTCCGCACTTTAAAGATGGCGCCCGCTCCCGCACGGAGCGGGCGCCCGAGCTGCGGGTAAAGCTTGATTCATCAAGCTGACACCCGCAGCTCATGTCCGCGACCGGCAGCGATGCCGATCGCGGACATTTAACCCTCAGATGCCGTGGTCAATCCTGACCACGGCATCTGATCAGCGCAAAACCGAAAGTTTCACTTTCGGTTTGCTCGGCTCCCTGATGGCCACAAGGGGAGCCGGAGCATGCATAGTACCCTAGGTTTCTGTGAATGAAACCTAGGGTACTACACAGTATTCCTATGGAGCCTATGACTGTAATAGGCTCCATAGGAAATATGTGATTTTCTCATATATTCCAATGCTATTGCATTGGAATATATGAGAATAGCAATCTGATGATTGCATCTTATAGTTCCCTATGGGAACTATAAGAAAGTGGTAAAAAAAAAAAAAAAAAAGTTTAAAAAATAAAAATTAAATAAAAAATATAAAAATTCAAATCACCCCCTTTCCCCAAAATGAAAATAAAATAAATAAAAAATTACACATAATGGTGTCGCAATGTGCGAAAACGCCCATACTATAATAATATTAAAAATATTCACCATACGGTAAACATAAAAACGGAAAGAAAGCGCCCAAATGGCTAATTCGCCATTTTTGGACGCTTCATTTCCTAAAAAAATGAATAAAAAGTGATCAAAACATCATACGCACCCCATAATGGTATCAATTAAAGTTCAGATTGCCCTGCAAAAAATGAGCCCCTACACTGCTCCATACTCATAATTACAAAAAGTTATAGGGGTCAAAACATGGCGACAAAAAAATAAAATAAAAAAATTCCCACTTTTAATTTTTTTTTTCACAATCAAAACGCAAGAAAAACTATACATATTAGGTATTGCCGGATTCGTACTGACCTGAAGAATAAAATTAACCAGTCAGTTTTATCGCAAATCGAACGTTGTAATTTAAAAACCCGTAAAACTGTGGTGAAATTGCTTTTTTTTGCAATTTCACCCCATTTGGAATTTTTTTCCCGTTTCCCACTACATCACATGCAAAAATAAATGGTAGCGTTAAAAAGTACAACTTGTCCCGCAAAAAATAAGCCGTCATATGGCTATGTGAGCGGAAATATAAAAATGTTATGGCTTTTGGAAGGCAGGGAGCGCAAAACAAAAACGCAAAAATCCCAAAACCCCCGGTCCTTAAGGGGCTAGCTAATATCCAGAGTGGCGCACGGACAGCTGCTAGACGGGTTGGGAGTGACTCAATAAGGCCATGCCGACTGCAGTGCATTTCACAGCTGCTAGAGGTTGCATGTTGGAGGATCCATAGAGCGAACATGATGGTTCCACATATGCTCAGTTGGGTTCAAGTCTGGGGAATTAGGGGGCCAGGGTATTACTTGAAAATTTTGGCCATAATCTTCTAACCAATGTCGGATATTTATAGCTGAGTGACATGTTGTATTGTCTTGCTGGAGGATTCCATCTGCCTCAGGGAAGACAATCAGCATGTATGGGTATACGTGATATGCAAGGAAGGATTCATACCCAAATCTGATGAGAATGAGCCTAGAAAAAGCCACAAAAACATTCCCACACCATAACATTGCCACCACCAGCTTGTGTTCTTCAAGCAATGGTTGCAGGTGTTTGTTCTCTGATTTTTCTCACCTAACACACCAATGTCCATCTATTCAACGATGCAGGAAATGTGACTCTTTGGAGAAGGCAACCCTTTGCCAATCAGGAGGTCCAATTCTGATACTACTATGAAAATTGAAGCCTTTTTTGCTGCTTTGTTAGCAGAGGTGCAATGACCATCCGGGCTTCTTCGGAGTCACATACGCAGGCAGTAGGATTCGCTGAACTCTTGTTTTAGACACACTTCTGGTAGCCCCCAGTTAGTTTTGGGGGTGAGATACTCCACTGTATCATGTTGGTCTGCCCTCAGGCACCTTCATAGCTGACATTCACCTCTCACATGAATGACACTTGGTGCTCTGCAGTTTCCACCTCGCTTATTTGCAGTGGTGCGCAAACTGCGCTGTTTCAAAAATTCTGCCATCCTTGGCACAAAAGCCAATAATCATCCCTTTTTGCAACTATGCTAAATTGCCCCTTTTACCCATGACTGTCACTAGGGATATGTGTGCAGACAGCCCATCGCACACCTTATATACCCAGGTGTCACGGCACGATCTAAGAGGCGGGCACGTCTGGAGCGCGCGCGCATCATCAGCGTGTCCGGCGTCAACCGCACTCCTGATACTACTATGCGCGCCCCCTGCGCGTCTAGGCGCATCCGTTGCGAATTCTTTAAGGGTTGAGCGCCGAGCTGTAGCCCAGGTGCCAGCCAGAACCAAAGCGAACTTCGGATTCCTATTTTAAAATGTTTTTAAATACACAGATAGGAATACGGAAGTCTCGCGCAAGTTTGGCCGCGTCTTCGGGGAGCCAATACATTTAATGCTGTATTAAAACAGCATTACAAATGAAGTTTTTTTACGAATCGACTTCAGTTCTATGATCTGAAGCTCAATTCACTGAAGCCTAGAGCGTATACATGACATCAAATTGTCACATTGGGGGACGGGGGTCTTTTTCTTTTGTTAAAGCAATAAGAAGATGAAATGTTACACATAACATCACCCCATGTTCCTAAACCACAGACCATTTGTTAAAGGGAACCTGTCACCTGCAAAAGTCAAATTTTACTAATCACAGTACCTTATAGTTTCTTGCAATGTGGGCCCAAAGATATTTCCATATCGTCTGTCAGGGTTGTGATCTTTAATAAAATCCACTTATAACAGTTTGTTTGTCCCTTTGTTGAAGTCCTGATCGACTCTGTGACTCAAATGTTTACCGGGATCTGGAATGCAGAGATTTTTGGTCTCTTCATTTCTAGTATATACAGTATGTGTAGGTATGTGAATATAGTCGTGGGCATAAGTTACGTGCAGGAGTTCTGGACACCTCAAACTTGAGTGTGCACACATTTAGTCACAAATGTGAATTTGTATGAATTTTATACAAACACTATGTTTTGATGTAAATCACATGAAGGCGTCTGTGGATGTTAAGTTCAGTGTGGTATTTTAAAAATTTAACAAATTTTCAATAGATCCAGTGCCTTGGAATTTGAAATAAAACGCAACTTTTATTTACATGAATAAAAAAAAAAACATGGTGTCCTGGGGGACGTGTTTCACGCAGATCGCGCTTCATCAAGCCCTCAGAGGACACCATGGAGGTTTTTTTTTTTATTCATGTAAATAAAGGTTATGTTTTACTTTAAATTCCAAGGCGCTGGACCTATTGAAAATTTGTTACTGAGTGTCTGGACTACGCAAATTTAGGGTGAGCTGTTTTTTCCTGCTATTTTCAAAATGTACCAGGTGTCTACCTTAAAATATGGTTATGGGGTAAAATATAATTTTGGTTATTCAGGTTTTATTTGTTTTTTGACAAAATTGTGAAAAATTGGCCAGGCAGCAAAAGGGCTAAAGGGATGTTGCGAATAAAAAAAAGTAATGTTATGACTTCTATAATGAAAGGTTATGCAATTTACTAATTTACTTCCTGTGTCAATTTTTCAAGATGGCTGATTCTGTAGGATGTTTTGTTTAGTGGATAAGAATCTGTCCATGGTCATGTGATGGACACACAGGTGCAATGATTGTTCACGGCAGCTCTGATAGACATACTAGAACTGTAATTGGTCTAGTATGAAAACTATGAGAACATGATATAGGAAGAAGAGTGGAAATCTGTAACTTTTCAGAAAGATTATCCTTTATTTGATGAAACTGTAACACCCATTAATGCCAGACATTCAACAATTTCAGTTTTTTAATTCATCTTTCCAAACTGTTGAAGAAAAAATATCTAAACTAAAAACTATTTATATATGTAAGGACAACAAAAATGTGTATGAACCCTCACCAGACATAATATATGAGACAAGCCGCTAGTGTAGTAAATATCTCATTATCTTTCTTCAATACCAGCGAACACCAGATGTAGTGCAGCTTCTGATCTGATCAGTCACATATGAAAAAAAAAACTATTACATTTTCTTTTTAACCTCTAGTTAAGTATGTGTGACAGTGCCTTTGAGCATTAACTTACTTTTCTGAAGGCAAGCTGAAAATCAAAGCCAACAAAGCTGAAGAAAAAAGAAAAAAAGAGGATGATAAGGGGACCACAGGGGATGCTATCCCTGTAATGCCCTAGTCTATACTCAGCCCAGAGTCACCCCCTGATGGTGGAGGTTCCCTGTCCCCGTGCCTAATCCTAGAGCATCCCTGTTAAAAACCCTATCAGAAAGGGATATAACATACAAGTTAGATGAACAAAAGATGTTTCAATGATGTATAAATATGAACTAAGTTCGGCACACCAGAGAAAATAGGATGCCGATATTCATGCAAGCAAAAGACCCCTACGCGTTTCACCTAAGAACGAGGATCATCAGGGGGTAGATAAGGTAATACAGTGTAGATATAATAGATATATATACTTAGCTCCCCGTTCTGATATTGGGAAACATCAATCTTGGCTGGATTATTATGGCATTCTGCCAAGAATATGGTTAAATGATGTTCCAAGGGAGCTGTTCCCATATGCCAGTCTTGATCTTGCTGTGCTGGAGTAAGATGCTGCTTCATAAATTAGGCACATCTCTGGCCCTCCGCAAATCTTCAGCAGCCACAGGCTGCTTAGGCGTGAGCTATATCTTCCACAGTTTCTCATTCTATTCTACTTTAAAACTACTGGAGGTGTCTCTACTCCTGAATATAGACTTTTTTGTTACTTTTTTTTTTCTTTGTCCTTAATAATATTTTCTTAATCAGTTTTCTAAGAGTAAAGTTTTAATTTAGCAGTGTGATAAATGGGATTAATCTTGCCGCTTTGGCATTAGTGTTTATGTAACTTACACCATTTCTAGAGCAAGTTATAGTAAATCTAGAGGTCCATGATAGGCTCCACCCATCCTGCTAAGCCCTGACCCTTTTTTCACCACTTTAAAAAAGCATTGAGAACCTGATAAGCTTGCAAACTATGGAGCAAATATGACGTGTGCCATAATTCGTGACTGTTTAACACCACAAAAGTGGGGTGAAGACAATGATAAATGACGGAGCACATGTCGCAGGAGCTAAAGGCTCATGGGCCCTGGTGCAAGAGTTTAGCTTGGGGCCCCCCTTCCCTCCGTGCTTTGCGACCAGAGGCAAGGAAGCACATGGCCATTGTGATGTCTGAGGCAAAAATGGCAATGGCACCCCCCCTTCCATATGCCAAATTCTTGACCTAACCCTTTCCCTCCAGCCAGAGGTGTAACAAGACCAGCATGAAGTTTCCATAATACCAGTGTTTTCTTATGCAGCACAAGGGTCTTTTTGCCCCCTCAGGCTTCTGGGCCCGGTAGCGACTGCTATCTCTGCACCCCCTAAAGTTACACCCCTGGTAGGAAGAATCTATGATCCCCACCGATTGTGGGCTGGAATTTTATGAAGAGATGCTCCAGAATCATTATTGTATAGGGAATAAAATTACTAGAAAATTGACATGTCAGAGTCATGACAGGTTTTCATCAAAGTGATAATCCAGACACAGTCTGAAAATAAAGCTGTTGTTTAGTGCAGAGGCGGCCACCACAACATCAGAGTCTCACATACCTGTTCACTACTGATCAGGCAATTCGCTGGTGTCTTCTGGAAGGCAGATCCTGCAGCTTGCCCATATGCTCAGGTCCCTGATAATTCACCTGGGCACTTGTATAGAAAATGACTTACTGCATGATCCTGTGTGACTGGGCGTACTGGTTTGAGTCTGAACAATAGTTGTGTTTTCAGTTTTTGCCTGGAGTATTGCTTTAATAAAAAGTAATTTCCATCTCAGCCTTTCAATCAGGATGTTTGAGTCTGGTGGGTCTCATGAATGTCTTTTCGCTTCTATGTACTGTAGATGAGGAGCTACTATTTAAATAGTGAATATGAAAAGATTTCAAATTTATTCCAGCGTATACTTCTGTGTAGATTGCTCACGCTCATTACTTCAAGCATTTGTTGAAACCATGCAACTCATTTCTAATTTATATATCTTCCTAAAGGCGGCACTAGGTAAGCAGGATTGTGTATATGAACCTAGCTGCTTCAGTCATGCATATTTGACACATACATTACGGATATTGTATTGTAATGGTTCACGGCTTTTTATGATGCTGCGTCAACAGTTTATGTTCTTATTTCCCATAGTAATCAAATTTAAATTAAAACATGGTAACTGCAGACTATGCATATTTTTCTTTGAAAAACTTCCACAATACAGATATCCTGGATGAATCCAGACTCCATGGTTAATCTATCATTATAATTGTTGTGTTTCAGTTTGTGGCACACCCCAATTGCCAACAGCAGCTTTTAACAATCTGGTATGAAAACCTCTCAGGATTACGAGAACAAACTATTGCCATCAAATGTCTGGTTGTACTGGTCGTTGCCTTGGGCCTACCATTTCTCGCTGTTGGTTACTGGATTGCTCCATGCAGCCGGGTAATGAATTCCTCTTCTTCTAATGATAGCCTTTAATACCTAGACTGATCACTCAGTAGTTAAATTTGACTTTTTTGAATTGTATACAGTATCTCTTCATATCTTCTTCATATATGGCAAATGTAGGTTCAACATGTGGTGTGAACAGGGCATTAAAGTTGTTTTCTGGGTTAAGTATATTGTGATATTGATGGCCTATACTCAGGATAGGCTACTAATATTAGTCTGAAGAGGGGAGGGCGATCATCTGTGGGTTCTTCATTGTTTACATGCGGCATGCCTTTACTTGATAGGGGCAGGGCTGCAATACCCTGCACCGTTGGGAGGTAGATGGACCCATGTAAATAATGAAGAGCAACCAGCTGACCGGCAAAGGTGCTGAGGTGGACTCACATTGGTCTGACATTTTTGGCCTATTCTGAGGATAAGCAACCAATATCCAGAACCCAGAAAACCCCTTTAAGGGAGTGTTGTAAAGTCACCAGAGGACCCACAAGATGTTCTTTTGATAGACAGGCTTAGTAGTGCGGCCACTGACTTAGTGTAGGATTTGAAAGGGAATACAATTTTTTCTTGTATACTTATAAAAATGTCTGACCTTTTACAAAGCCATGTACATCTGTTGTATAAAGCACAGATGGAATCCACCACTATTATTTTTTCTCATTGTATGTAAGACTTTGTAAAGGTCAGTAGCAATGAAACGCTTGAGAACTTTCATGCATGTCTGCCTTTTGTGCACACATTTCTAGCTCTTTTGACCATAGCTCTCAAATTGATGAGAAAGTTTAACTAGTGTCTTGAAAGAGCTTGAATAAATATTACGACATATATTTTTGCTAATAGTACACGTTTTACACTTCCTCTGCCCTATCTTTTATGTCTGTCAACTAGTAACCACATTTCTTTTTTCTAGCTAGGCAAGGTTCTCCGCAGTCCATTCATGAAGTTTGTGGCACATGCTGCATCATTTATCATTTTCCTGTGCCTGCTTGTCTTCAATGCATCAGACAGATTTGAAGGCATTAAAACTCTACCAAACATCACTGTCATTGAATATCCAAAGCAGATTTTCAGAGTGAAAACCACAAGATTCACATGGACAGAAATGCTCATCATGGTATGGGTTTTAGGTAGGTTACTTTTTATCTTGTTCGGTTCATTTAAACACAAACAGCATCTTGGGGGACATGTTCAAAAAATGTCATTTTATATTAAACACAATCGTCAACTTCTATAGTGTTGGAAATGAGACTACAGAAATTATAAAAGTCACCATTTTAGATGTACAGAAAGTTTTCAGAGAAATCTTATTCATTGGCACGGAGGATCTGTGCAGTTTTACTTTACCAGTATGTAATTGGAATTCCTACAACTATTCATTGTTTACTATGGCTCCATAAATAACACCTTGTCATTCTAGGCCCATAGCTTTGCTTCAGGGGTGGACTGGCTATAGTCCCTACAGGGAAATTTCCCAGTGGGGTGATACCCAGGAGGCCACCTGAGCCCTCCTCATGGGCAGGTATATAATGATCTGATGCTCTCATCATTAATGCTGAGAACATCAGGTTCTTATTCACCTGGCCAGCGTCCGTAGGTGCACTCCTAAATTCAACTGTATCACCATCCTCAGGAGGGTTATAGAGTTGAATATTGTGGCAAGGGCGTCAGTACTTTGTACTACACTGTGGTATTTAGTTCTGATGAAGCAGTATTTGTGCCGCATGATATTTGGTTCTATTGGGGTGGTATTTTGTGCTGCACTATGGTATTGCAGGCCCCATGTAATTCTGTTGTCCCTGCCTACTTGTGTTGGCCATGCCTTCTTATGTTGCCCCATCTTCTGTTAATATGGACCCACCTACAACATGGGGCCACTTTTGATGGGACATATTTGCTCATATTTGGATGATTTATATTGGGCATTTACAATCATCAGAAGCATAATATTTCTTCTCAAACAATCAGGTCTTAATATCAGGCAGTAAAATTGTGCCCTACAGGGCAGCTTCAGTGTCATTGTTGAAAAAAATTACATTTTCCTTCTGCATTTTACAGTGTGGCAGGGCAGCATTGTACTGTTGTATAAATGTTACTAAATGTATTGCATTAGCTTTTTTAAGGTCATAATAAAGCTGTTCTTAGTGGTTAGCTCTATGTGAAACAGCTATGTTTCTGGGGGTGACTAGTTTATACAATCCAGATGCTACTCCTCTCATGCGTATGCTTGAATTTCAAATCCTTTAATAATGCACAAGGTGACCCTGTAAGTAGAAATCAATAAATGTCTCAGATATTTGCTTGAATTTGAACCCTTTGAAGGCGCAAAGGTTGAATTATTTAGACATGCATTGTAAATGTTGAGGTTATCGCTTAGGTTAGCATGCTCCACAATGCAGAATAATTGAACCACTGAGGATTTCTTGTTGTTTCTGTAGGAATGATGTGGTCAGAGTGTAAGGAGCTGTGGCTGGAAGGACCCAGGGAATATGTCCTGCAGCTGTGGAATGTCCTGGATTTTGGAATGCTCTCCATCTTTATTGCAGCGTTTACTGCAAGGCTGCTAGCTTTCATCCAGGCCTCCAAAGCTCAACAGTATGTGGACAAAAATATCCAAGAAAATGATCTATCTTTGGTCACACTTCCTCCTGAAGTAGAGTATTTTACTTACGGTAAGAACCCCATATTTAAGTAATTTCCGATAGCCATATAGTATGTATAGATGTAGCAGATCTTAACTTGAGTGTGACCTCGCGACACAAAAGCCATTCTCGAGGTAGGCCTGGGGCCTTCTCTAGGCCCTGACCTGCCTGCACTGACATCGGCACCCCGCACTCTCATTTGCGGGGGCTGACGGGAGACAGAGGGAGTCTCCGCATTCTGTAAACACTTACATACCATGGGTGCTATTGCCTGCAACATACAGGGGGTGAATGCCCCAGATCGGCACTGCTGCCTGTCTGGCCCCTAAAGCAGGAGCGCGGCTCTAATGCTAGAGCTGTGTCCACACTTTCCAACACACAGGAGACCCTGGCAGCACTTTGACTGGGTCACCATATAAAAAAGGCGACAAGCCAGCCGAAGGGCCCTTAGTGACCGCTGTAAAAAAGGCATTAAATTATAATATTATTATATGTTTTTTAAACATCATTCTGTCACCTACAGAACATACAGGTGTACCTCTTACCTCTGTTGGTCCTCTCTTCAAGCCCCGTACTACCACTGCTACTGTACCTCACTGCTTACAACACGAATTTCTGGGTTATAGGCATTT
This sequence comes from Bufotes viridis, assembly GCA_033119425.1. Taxonomy (NCBI): domain Eukaryota; kingdom Metazoa; phylum Chordata; class Amphibia; order Anura; family Bufonidae; genus Bufotes; species Bufotes viridis. Next base: position 443,836,850 of record CM065589.1, on the reverse strand, counting down.
CTGACCTGTAGCCACAACACTCACGTCACTCAGCCAGCCAGTGTGATCGCTTCCTGGAGGTCAGAGGTGCGGTGTAAGCACTGGCTTTGAAGCCAGTCTTCAGCCCACATTACTGTCAGATGGGCTGACGTCATGACCATTTGGCTAGGGATTCTGTCGCGTGACATGATGGGAGTATTGGTTGTGATGTCAGCAGAAATGCAGAGTGCCGGGAAGATCCACTTATGTGACCAGTAGCTTGAACTTTTAGGACATATGAGCAGAGCAAGTCTATTAGTAAAGCCTTGATCACGGACGTGTGCTGTATGTATTCTCAACGGACAGCACACGTCCCTATTCACTTTAGGCCTAACGCACACGAACGTATTTTCTTTCCGTGTCCATTCCGTTTTTTTTGCGGACCATATGCGGAACCATTAATTTCAATGGGTCCGCAAAAAAAACAGAAGGTACTCCGTGTGCCCTCCATTTCCATATGTTCGTTTTTCCGTTCCGCAAAAAAATAGAGCATGTCCTATTTTTTTCTAGTTTGCGGACAAGAATAGGCATTATTACAATGGATCCGCAAAAATAACGGATCCGCAAAAAAACCAGATGCCATAAGGAACGACATCCGTTTTTTTTGCGGATCCCCAATTTGCGGACTGCAAAACACATACGGTCGTGTGCATGAGGCCTTAATGTGTGTATTCAGACATCAGTGTTTTGCATGGTCTGTGGGTCAGTGTTTTTAGCACGGATGCATGCTCTAACGGACACACGGACCCAACACGGATCCTTCACGGACAGCTTCACGAATGCATCACTGACCACCTGCTCATGGATTTAAGCACGGACATGTGAATGAGGCTTAAGTCAGAGGTTTGGCTGTGGAGGCACAATTATTAGAAGTTGTTTGTTGCCAAACAACCCCTTTAAACGGATAACACACTGAACAGTAATACAGTGATGAAGATTTATATGTATGTTGGCCTTAATCTACATTATTTTATTATCTCATAATTGTCGACCTGTTAATTATTGTACATGATCGTGTTTTACTTGTGAGTCCGTGTCCTAAGGCATTTAACAATACTAGGTTGTCACTTGCCAATGTAAGGCTACTTTCACACTAGCGGCAAGGAGCTCCGGCAGTCTGTTCTGGAAGGTGAACAGCCTGCCGGATCCGTGCTTCCCCTAGTGCATGTCGTAGTTTTATTCCGGCCGCCTCTCAGCATGTTTGCTGTGCTGCCTCCGGAACTCCGGCCTGCCCCCATTATAGTCAATGGGGCTGGAGCGGACCTCCGGCCCCACTCGTGCACTAGAAGCAGCATGGATCCGGCAGGCTGTTCACCCACCTGAACAGCCTGCCGGAACTTCTTGCCACTAGTGTGAAACTAGCCTAAGGCTATACCTAGACTTTTTATCTCTCACTTAAAAAAAATGCTGGTAATTCTTTTTAAAATTGAGACAAATTAGGATTTTTTTTAGCTATTTTAGAAAGTAGCAGCTATTCCCCTCAAACCCCCTCCCTCCCCCTTGCTGTGGTGTGATATTAAAATGAAATGAAAATCACTTGTTGAGTTTTTATTACTTTATATGCAAGGAGAAAAAATGCAAGAACTTAACACAATTACATAAAACACTAAAGCAAAACTAAGAGAAAAATCTGAATTTTTCAATGACAGAACACAAACAAGTTACCCCTTAATGACCATGATATGCCTTTTCATGGTGGTCATTAAGGGGCCTTATTCTAGGCCATCACCTTTTTATGGAAGCCTAGGCTAAGTGCTGCATAAGACTGCTCTGCAGCAGGTAGCAGGAGCTCGGTTCTTGCATGACATCCGGGCTCCGGCTCTGGCAGCCTGGATCGGCAGAAGCGCCTATCCTGGCCATTTAACCCCTTAGATGCCACAGAGTTTTAGAATTAAAAAGTAGTAAAAATTAAAACAAAAATATATGTATTTGTTATCACTGTAATTGTTCTGACCCAGAGAGTAAAGATATTGTTATTTGTGACGCAAAATGCCTCCCCTGAAACAGTTAATAACAGTTAATCAATGATTATATGTACTTGAAAATGGTGACAATGCAAACTACAACTTGTATTCCAAAAGAAACAAGCCCTCATATGGATAGATCGATGGAAATGCAGTGATAAGAAAATGAAAACAATTATTTGGCCCTAAAATGCTAGCAGGGGAAGGGGTTAATATTGCTTACATATAGGCCCTTACTACAGAAAGTGTAGCTCTATCCTTAATTGCAAAACCAAGGGCAGTGATGGCAGTTAAGACTTACAAACATTAAGTTAAAGAGACACATAACCAGCTTCAGAGGAATCATCTTGCTAACTTGTTTTTAGATCTTTTGACATGTAATTAAAGCAGCAACATATAATATTACAGATCCATACTCCGAGTGGACCAAATGGCTCAGAAAAACTTGAGCCATTTAGCTACTAAAAGCTCTGAAAGAATACAGTGGACAGTCTGGTGTATTCATAAGGAGAACACTGACTGACAGGGTGACTGCTCTGAGGAGAGGGCGAAGTGGTGAGAATGGTGGGAGCTCTCCTTATGAAAACATCAGACTCATAAACTGTATTTCTGTTGAAAGTGTAGTGGCCATGCTGGGTTACTGCAACTTAGCTCCCATTGAAGTGAATTGAAGCTGAGCTGCATTAACTCGGTATGGTCACTGAATTTTGGAGACTGCAGGGAACAGCTGATCAAGAGGATGAAGGGTGTCAGGGCCCCAGTGATTGGATATTGATGACCTATCCTAAGGATAGGTGTTAAGCCAGCTCCCTGTGCCTGCCAATCTGTCCCCACATGCAGGTATAGGCGCTGGGCTTCTTCACTCCTCCCCGCTGCTTCATGACGTGCTTAGGGTGGCCACTGGCTTTACCCAGTAAAGCTGGACCTCACCAGCCATGCCCCCAAACTGCTAAACCACGTCCCCGACTCTGTGAAGCCATGCCCCCACTGCCGGCAAGGGGGGGGGGGGCGGAAGACGGGAGGGTGAGCTGGGGGCAGCCCAGAGTGCTTCTCTCACTCCATGTCCACGGGCTCTTGTGACTGACTGGGGTTAGAGAAGCCTCAATCAGTTTGTAGTTGCAGCTTACGTTCATACAGCACAATTCTGCTGTCTGAGAGTGAGCTACTGAGAAAGGAGGACATCCGAAAACCGGATGTCTGGCCACCCTAGCTGTGCTGACAGGCGCAGGCACTGGGCTTCTTAGCTGTGGTCTGCATTCCTGTCGCCAGCATCTCTCTCCTGGCTCTGAGCAGAGCTTGCACTCTGGCTCAGAGTTCCTGTGCTCCTTATGTGAGGCATCATGCACACGCCTCCTATCTTCCTAAGCCTATGGCTAGACTGCAGGAAGTATTTAGAGGCGCCTCCTTCTACAGGAAGGTATCTGAGCAGCTCAGATTCCTAGCTAGTCTAGTTTCCTGCTTGAGTGAAGGTGTTCTGTTGGTTCTTGTCATTCTGTATACTGGACTTTAGATTACGTTTTACGGACTTTGCCTGATTGCCACTTGCCCTGACCCTGATCTATGTTTATGGACTTTGCCTGACTGCCGCCTGCCTGACTTCTGCCTTCGTACCTTGACTGCGTTTCCGTCTGATCAGACTCTGGCCTCCCAGCATCCACGGAGTGTATTGTGTCACCTGGAGGTCAGTCCAGTGGATTCACACTCTGGTCCCTATTCCGTTGTGTTCCAATTCCCCTCTGAGGTAGCACCTGGTACTCCCTTCGGGAAAGTCTCTCCTCACCATCAGTGGTATCGTGTGACGAACGAAGGGTGTCCTCAGACATAGCCCTCAGAGGGAGTTGGTCACGTGGGGCAGTGGGTTCTCACCCGCTGGTCATAAGAGTAGATCATGATTATAAGGAATGCAGAAAACCCCTTTAAGCTAACAGATCCACTTTAAAGGGGTTTTATAGTTACAGCATATTAAACTTATTACTAATGGGATTTAGTAAAGTCTCAGAAAACCTATTTAAAATTTTTCCAGCAGACTGTCTATATCATTTCATTGTGGTTTTCAGGGGCTTTGCTTTCAGTCATAAAATTGTATATTTCATTGTTTACTTCTAGAGGGTAAAAAATTTGTTCTGGCTAGAGTAGAGTTACAAGAAAGTTCTGTTAGCTGTATTGTACCGAGCCATGCATCCTTTCATCCACTGGAAGTAAACATTGAGTGACTGAACACCCATTGGAAATGGGCGTTTACTGTAAATAAAACACTAAATTGGAAACTTGGAAATCCTGACACTATGATACTCCCTTAAGACATGTCAGATGATAACTCTGATGATGGCTTGAGGGCTGGGACACTACAATTCCCAGGGAACCAGCATGTGAGATTCAAAGTCACTTAATGGTTTGCAATGCTCTTAATCTCTTGAAAGAGAGATAAACTAAAAGTGAAATTCTCCTTTAAGTTTGGTATTTAGGCAGGAGTGGATTTGATATTTCTGTACCCCAAGCAAAGTTATGTCTGGGGGCTCCCATCACACTGCTAAGCTGCACCCCTTTACACCACTAAGCTCCACCCGATCAGCCTGCTATGCCCCATTCTCAACTTAGCAGTGAGCCTGAGTACTTCTGCTACTTCTCTGCATCTGGGAAGGGACCCCTCCACCACTGGGCCCCTGCCCCTGGTTTACATTTTTTCAGTCAACCGTATGTGGGCAACAGGAGCCTCCATGGTCTCTGAGGCCCCAAGCATTAGCTTGGTTTGCCTGGTGGTAAAGTCTGCCCCTGTATCTAGGTAACTGCATTGTATGTACAACACAGTATTTCTGATAGCAATATAAATGGACAAAAATGATTTTTTATTATTATTATTATTAATAAAGTATGTATACCTGATGATAGGCCGTCACTAGCTAATCAACAGGTGTCTCACACCCCACACCCATACCAATCAGTTGGAAGTTGGCGACGGAAGTACACAGAACCAAACAGAAATCTGATGGACCCTTCTACATCAAGGATATCAATTGTGAAACATATTCATTATGATTCCTGTAAAAACAGAACCCCATATACCAATGTGAACAGAACCTTAGCTAACACACAGAAAATTTGAACTGCATGAGTAGTACAAATGCCCTGAAAGATGGCACTTATTACCATTACTAGGTACAAGCAGCAAATGTCATACAACACTGTAATTCTGAGTGCAGTCAGAAGATGAAGTAATATTATCAAATTAGCATTAGGTAAATAGACCACATCAGACCACTCACTCCATTTCCTGCATTAGCCCCTATTACACTCCCTCTAATTTAATAACGTTATGTGATGTACGGCAGGGACCGTTTGTCTATTGATATCTGAATCCAGGATTTGTTTGTTTTATGTTCTGGATGTATGCTTTTCATGAATCGCAGTGTGTGGCAGACCCCCGAGTAATTATTATGTTAATAAATCACAGACAATCTGTATCCAGTTACTTACATTGGCTGTCATTAGACTGAGACACGAAAACACAAATGGAAAAGCTTGTAATTAATCAAACTGCTCTCAGCCACACTCTGCGACATGGATTCTGAGCGCACAATGAATTGATCAAAGCATTTGACTGTTACTTCTTTTTTTCTGATAAGTAGAAGTAGCAGGTTGCCTGATGTCTTTTTGTATACCCAGGAGATATTTTTATACCAGCGAGCAGCTGAGCGAAATAATAATTAAAATAACAATGTATGCAATAGGGTTGTTGCGGGTATCAAACTTTCTATACCCAATTGATACTTTTCTCTGGTATCGAGCTCGATACCAGGATTGTTTTTTTATCGATACTGGGCTGCGCTACTGCACAGCCCAGTATCAGAGAACGTGGCTGCGCCACTCTCAGCGCGGCCATGTTTTCCTTGGCAGCACGGGGAGAATGGTGGTGCATGATGATCTTCTTATACATGTATTTTGTGCTCCCACTGTAGGCTAATGAGTTGTCTCAAGTCAAGGAGGACAATATATTCTCACCGGAAGTCAAGATAACTCTGCCCAAGATCTGCCCCTTCTGTTTTTAACATTACCAGCAGGGGTGGATTGGCCATAGACCTTACAGGAAAATTTGCCAGTGGACCGATGCCCAGAGGGCTGCCAGGGCCCTCCTCACTGCCGGCCAGTGGAAGTTTTTGGGGATGTATTTTGTGCTATTGGCAGTATTTTGTGATGGACTGTGGTATTTGGCTCTGTTGGGGTGGTATAATGTGCCACAATGAGGTATTGCTGGCCCTGCCGTCCATCAATTTGGACCAAACTACAAAATGGTACCACTTTTAGTATTTTTTCCAGGGTCACTTTAAGTTCCCAGGTCGCCCCTGATTATCAGCACTGCAAACATCATTCACTGGCCTCCTGAATTCTATTGCTAGTAATGTCAATCACAGGAGAAGGGGCAGGGTGTGGGCAGGGTTACCTTTACTTCTAGGGAGAAGTTGCTGGCCTCCTCGACTTGAGACAGCATATTCATTGGGAGAACAGAAAAAATAACTTTTTTACTACATTCTGAAGTCTAAGAAGTGAGAACATTAAATCTAAAATAAAAATACTGCAATAAAATAAAATCGGCTTGTTTTCTTATTTGAAATTGTAAAAATTATACTTAGAAAATGTGGTTGATAATGCATGTGGAAGCCATTACGGTTTCACATGAGTTCCTGCCCTACTTTCCCAGCCTCCTTTATGGGAAATCTGTTTACTTATGGAGCAATACATCTTACAATCCTGTGTCCCAGGATAACAGAATGGATTAGCTGTTAAGCTTAATGTACTAATTGTAAATAGAAAATTGAATCTATTCACTTTTTAATGTACGTTCACTGTAAATGTAATATAACTGGTGTGTTAAAAAGCCAAGCAGATTTCTTTGTTTGTAAAACTGCAGTTTGTTTTTAAAGGTAGGAAATGGTATTAACCAACCTATTGATCAGAGGTGGTTCCATGAATCCCCTTATACACCTCACGTCAGATACCACGGCCCAGTGCATTTCTTCATATTATATCAAGAGTCATGTAACATTGATACTATTCTTAGAGTCAGTTTTCCTAAAATGTAATCTTATACCCATTGTTGATCTCAGTTTCAGTTTATAGGCTATAGACACCTTTGTGAATATTTTTTTAACATTACATTCTATTTATTTTGAGCTATAATATTTTTTTTCAATTGGCCTTCAACAGTTCTTCCTCTACAGCTTTCCGTTTCATTGCATCTGCAAACTGTTGCTTCTCTTGCTCAGCATATCTATCAGTGAGCTGTTCTGACTGCTTGATCTGTAGCCCTTATATTTACTTTTCTTATCTAATCATTGTTAAATTCTTATCAAACTAATAAGAATTTAGCTTAAATAGATACTAACTTTTAAAACAACTTCTCAAAGGTCACCTTAGGTGAACCTGACCAAATCTGTAAATCACTTTGATAAAAAAAAATTCGTAACTTCGGAAATCTCTGTCCCTAGGGGTCTCCCTTCTAGCAATTTTGTTGTCCACTAACTGTTACTAGGTGAATCTGGTCCTTAGCAGCATAGATGGACAGAAGGAAGTGGTGTGTCTTTCTTCACTGGCTGGCTCCAGAGCTCAGTGTGCTTCTGAGCTCAATGCAGAGGCTCCTACCCCATCCAGGGCTTAGCGCTTAAACACTGCAGAATTCACAGCATATCAGCATCTGTTTTCTGTGTATATACAGGCAGATCTTCCCTCCAGTACATAGTAAGTGAATTTCTTACTCCAGTCATACTTACATACTTACTCCAGTAGAATAAATTTATGAAGTGCTTGAGTGCCTCTGCACTTGTTGGTTTTAGCATGTTTATTAGTCAGCATCCTTTACTGGACTGACTCATTGTGTTCCCCTCATAAACTCTCCCTCTCCTCCATAAACTGTCTTCTGTAACCAGGGGCGGACTGACCATTAGGGCACTCGGGCATGGACCGAGGGCCCGTGGCCAGCAGGGGGCCCTTCCCCAGGGCAGACGCGGCGGCAGGGGACATCAGGAGATGAGCGCTTCCATTGCGCTCATCTCCGTGCAGCGGCAGAGGAGGGAGAGGCGTGTCCTCTCCCTGTTCCTCTGATAGGCTGCCGGTCTAGTGCTGGCAGCCTATCAGAGGCCGGTGCAGGCGGCGCGATGACGTCATCGCGCCGCCGGAGCGGTACAACTTGAGACACAGGCCGGAAGAGGCCTGCATCGCATCGCTGGAGGTAAGTATAAGTGTTCTTTTTTTTTTTTTTCTTGGGGCTACTGGCACTTAAGGGGGCTGCTACTGGTACATAAGGTGGACAGCTACTGGCACATAAGGGGGACAGCTACTGGCACATAAGGGGGGCGGCTACTGGCACATAAGGGGGTGCTACTGGCACAAAAGAGGGCTACTGGCACATAAGGGGGGACAGCTACTGGCACATAAGGAGGGACTGCTACTGGCACATAAGGAGGGACTGCTACTGGCACATAAGGAGGGATGGCTACTGGCACATAAGGGGGGGCGGCTACTGGCACATGGGGGGAAGCACAAGAGAGGCACTTATTACTGGCACATGGGGGAGAGGCACAAGAGAGGCACTTATTACTGGCACATGTGGTGGCATGGAGAGGCACGTGTTACTGGCACATTATTATGGGGCACTATGGGGGCTTCTACTGAGGCCACAAAGAATGGGTATTTTATATGGAGGGCTCTGTGTGGCACTAGTATTACCAGGGGTATTATCTGTTTCTGCAGTGTAGTATTGGGGAGCACGGCGGCACAGTATTAGGGGTAGTAGGATGATTTGTCCAGAAGATGGGAGGATGATGGAAAAGTAGTAAACTAAGATTTTTTTTGTTAAACTGCAGAGATGGAAAATGGCGACAACATGGCGGTCTGGTCTGAAGGTCTGAAAGGAGAAGACGAGGACAGAAAACATCTACATCAAAGAAGACGTAACTGGACGTAATAGGTAAGTGTATTTCAGTAGTGATGGGATGAGAGGCATAACGATGGCGGTGTGACCAGGTAGTGGAGGCGGGATTTAGGTGTGGCTGGAGGTATAACATGGGCGTGGCTGGAGGTAGGGCATGGGTGGGGCCTGGAAGGGGGCCCTTGATTTATTTTGCCCGGGGGCCCTGAGGGTTCTCAGTCCGCCCCTGTCTGTAACCTGCAATTATTTTCCCTGTCTATGGTCTAATGATAATGTGCATTCTGAGTCCTAGATCCGTGTGCTGTAAGCATAAACTGTCTCTTACATACCATGCTTGCTGAGGATAGGAGCAAGGATTAGTATAAGGCTCACTGGTGATTGGGTTATAAGTATGGGAAAGGAAGTCTAGACCGGTATAGTACTGAAAGACTGCCTGTATTTAGACACACCTCTAAGCCTGAGGAGAACTGCTGGATGCAGGAGCAGCAAACTGGGGCAGTAGAAGTCAATATAAGAAGACCAGAGCATTGAGGAGGATGGAATAGATCCTTACTCTGTCCCCAGAAAAAGTAGAAGTTAATATGTGAGAAGCTCTTTAACTCATTTACAGTTTAAATGAGTGTCTATGAGCTGTCACAAAAGTAAAGCTAGCATCTACAGATTTAGTGTTTAGAACAGATAACTGACAGCCCTTTAAGGTTTAGTTTTTTTTTTTAAGTAGTAAATCATACATTCCAAAAGGGGCTTCTGAGATGGGATTATCCAAAACTGCTTTAGTGCGCTGACTAGATGAAGAATGTAGGCATTTATTAGCTATCCCAGCATTCAGTATGTGTTGCTTTTAATCCAAGGTTCTGGTTTTAATACATCTAGTAGCTGTGTGATGATGGTGGATGGCAGCATGTTATGGTTTTGATATAACTTCAAGAACACAAACCTTTGAGTGCTTCCTTTCCCATCTTTGTAGGATTTTATGGTTTGCCAGCTCTTGCAAAAGCACATACAGAAATGGTCCCTCAATGTACAATAGTTTCAGGTTGCAATATTTTCAATATACTGTACAGTGGGCAGATTTACTAATACTGGCTTCGATTTAGATTTAGTTTACAGTAAACTTAGTCTAAAGATGTGACAAATGTATCACAGTGGCTGATGTTGAATGATACATTTGGTGCAAGTTGGTTTACTTTGCATCAGAATTTAACACCTAAATTTTGGCATAATTTGGGGATGTAGTGGCACAACTTAAGCTATGCCCCTTTCCCACAAATATATGCCTGTTTAATGATAACCCATGGCCACTTGCCGCAAAAAAAAGTATTTCAGGCACTTACATAGGTTGCACCTGGCATGTGTTCCAGCATTCAGCATGTAGTACTACCTGTTCTGTACCACACTTTACCTGCTGCTCCTAAGGAACCAGGTGATGGTACCTACATGTTATTTTTTTTGGTACACAATTGATCAATTTGCACCAAAAACCTTTTATCATAAAGTTGCAATTTGTTTGCCTACCCCATATTTACATAGTAACATAGTTTATAAGGCCGTAAAGACATCTGTCCATCCAGTACAGCCTGTTATCCTGCAAGTTGATCCAGAGGAAGGCAAAAAAAAAAACGTGAGGTGCCAATTTTCCCCATTAAGGGGGAAAAAAAATTCCTTCCCGACTCCAATCAAGCCACCAGAATAACTCCCTGGATCAACGACCCCTCTCTAGTAGCTATAGCCTGTAATATTATTACACTCCAGAAATACATCCAGGCCCCTCTTGAACTCTTTTAGTGAACTCACCATCACCACCTCCTCAGGCAGAGAGTTCCATAGTCTTACTGCTCTTACCATCAAGAATCCTCTTCTATGTTTGTGTACAAACCTTCTTTCCTCCAGACGCAGAGGATGTCCCCTCGTCACAGTCCTGGGGATAAATAGATGATGGGAGAGATCTCTGTACTGACCCCTGATATATTTATACATAGTTATTAGATCTCCCCTCAGTCGTCTTTTTTCTAAAGTGAATAACCCCAATTTTCATGCCCGGCGCTAGAACCCAGCATACAAGGGCAAGTGCCAGGGCCCACTGCTTCTGGGGGGGCCCAATGAGCTGCTATGAGCACTTCCATCAATACAGATGGAAGAACTCATTTCTGGAACTGCTGTCATTTCACTTACGCAGTACCCCTCGTGGAGGGCCCTATGATAGTCAAATGAAGCTGCTGCAGAGACTCAGACATGCCCCCTCTACACGTGCTGCCTGAGGACAGTGAAGAGAGAAGATCAAGATGGCAGGGCTGTGAGTAGTAAGTCTGCACTGTGACTGCCTCTGGGACAGGGAACTCTTCCAGGTGCTGCTGGATGTTGTAGTAGACAAGCAGCTTCATGCTATTTGTTTTACTGCTTCATGAAGCAGTTTGCCTCCATTACACCTTCCCCCCTCATATCCTGCTGTCTCCTTTCCTCCCTCATGTATCCAGAGCTCCAGTCTCCTATTGCTGTCCTGCACAGACCTCCTGCCACTACTTCTTTAATTAATCCCTCTCAGCCCCTTCCACCTACTTGCTGTGTTCACCCCTCCTGTCCATCCTTGGCCCCGGGCCCCTGTGTCACTCCTCTGCCTCTCATTATGGTGGTGTCTAAACCACATTCACCATAAGGACCTTCTAACGTCACAGGGTCACCCGTACTGCGACCCTCACCCCATATTGTGCTCCCTTAAACCCTGCATTGTGCCCTCTTACCACACCCTGTACTGTGCCCTCTTATACCCTTTTATCCGGTCACAGTATGGCGGTGTCATTATACTGTGTGGGGGCATTATTCTGAATGTAGGGCCACTGTGGGGTCAATATACTGTGTGGGGGGCACTGGGGGTCATTATACTGTGAGGACCTCTTACCTTACACAGTATAATGACCCCCAGAACCCCCATTCAATATAATGACCCCAGTGACCACTATACAGTATAATGACCCCCAGTGCCCCTTTTATACAGTATAACCCCCAGTGTGGGGACCACTGGGGGTCATTATTCTGAATGGGGGGGGGGCGACTGGGGGTTATTATTCTGAATGGAGGGCCACTGTTGGGTCATTATACTGGTCGGGGGGCCACAGGGAGTCATTATACTGTGTGTGGGGTCATTATACTGTGTGAAGGGCCACTAGTGGTCATTATACTGTGTGTGGGGCCACTGGGAGTCATTATACCATGTGGGAGCCACAGGGGGACATGAAAATGTAAAAAAATGCCTGAAGGGGGCCCACTGAGATTTATAGCCCAAGGGCCCAAATAAACCTAGAGCTGGCCCTGCCAATTTTGATAATCTTTCAGGGTACTGTAGTCTATCCATTCCAGTTATTACTTTAGATGCCCTCCTTTAATTTTTTATTTTGTGTGTTTTTATGATGCTGTCAATACGTTTGCAAAAGGGAATGGTAAAATGAGTGAGCTGTGTTAGGTGCATGCCAGATTTATTAACTGACTTTTTAGAGAACCTTAAAAGGGCACAGTCTTACTCCAGTAGGAGAGTAGCAAACAAAAATTGTATTGTAATTTCTAGGAAAAAATGTTGGGTTTAACGATATGTCAAATTTATCAAACACCATGCGACATTTTATAAACTTGGCACAAATTACACCAACACAGACTCAGAGCAAAATTCCACTCATGATAAATTTCCCAATGAGTGTAATGCACAGGACTCAAAAGAAGCTCCTCAACATGGAAAGTAATTTACAGCTTCCGGCAGCTATCTCTGGCTGTTATATGTAAGGGCTTGCTCTGTGTGTATTACTTCATAATATTTTTCTTATTTTGAGATTACATTTTAGGGCTCCAGAACCAATGACTAGTGTCCCATGGAATTATGGTCTCAAGTTACAATATTCTCATCTCACAATGGTCGTCCTAGACTGAATTAATATTGTAACCGGAGGGACCACTTGTAGATAACAATTCTGTTATCTGTAACATAAACCTCTCCTCTGTGAGCAGTAAAAAATGTAATTAAATTAAATTGGGCTTGTATTCTCTTGCCAGAAATGGGAATAGTGGGCACTGGGAATTTCTCATTTGTCCTTCATACAATTCCGCTTGTGCACCCAGTAGTGTTGTTACACAGGTCAGCACTGGATACCGACAGATATGGTTTAATTGGACAATGAAGAAATGAAAATGTAAGTGTTGGGACAATCCTTGGATTATGCCTGGATTTTCTGACATTATCCAGCTTTTGATATCTGCTGAAGATATACACATGTTGGAAATGTCATGATATTTCCTTAATTTATACTGAGCACTGTAATGAGACACAAGCTGCCCCATGGGAACAGAAAGAATTTTAAGCAACACATTCTTGTTTACCGCAAGGCATTTTAAATCCACTGGGTTAATTTGACGGCAAACATTGTGAATACTGAACTCTGTCATTTTACACTTTGATGTTTTCAGTAATTCTGGTGTTAGGATGAGAAGACATTGGGTCCCAGAGAGAAGATAAATACATTCTGTAAAAGTGTAACTCTGGACATGGACTAAAAATTCAGCTTTTACCCATTTACAATATTCTGTATATATATTACTATATTTGTAATTGAGTACTTTTCAAATTACTCAATTTCTTTAAGGATTTTAACTGTGAAATGATGTTCAATAGACAGCTTTTCTTTTAAGCTGGCTCTAGATATTGTATTGCTCTTGGCCAAATAATCATTCACCCATCAGCTTTAACTCGCTCATTAAGCATGCTTGTTATTTCAGTAGTGTGGGGAAATATGTCTGGGGGCCCTCATAAGGGTACGACCACACATTTAGGCTTCCTGATACAGTTTTAGAAGCCAAAACTTGAAGTGATTTCAAAAAAGAAGAAAAGTAGAATCTGTCCCTAACACTTTCTCCCCTTTTATGATCCATTCCTGGTTTTGGCTTTCACAGCTGCATCGGAAAACCTGATCTGGTGAACTTTAGCTTTGGATCACAATCAGTGTACCATGTGTGCTAAAACAAAGAAATAAAAATTATGCCCAAATTTGTAGTCAGATATCTAATTTCTGAAGCCCTACAGTCCAACAGATTTGCGAAATTTACCATCCGCTTAAAATGGGGAGGAATAAAGGGGTATTAGATTGAATGGAAATTCCAATAAAATATATAGAAAAAATAATCACTAACAAATGTTTAAGGCTGGTGTCTCAGTCTTCATGTTCCACCTCCCACTTGTATTTTCTAAATTTGTCAGCTGGGAAACTCCCACTATCTCTTACTAAAAGATTTCATGAACGGAAATGGAAATGTATTCACCTTTTGAGGCTACAGTAAAAAATCCTGCCCTACTAGTTAATGTGTTCATGTTAGTACAACAAAGTTTTATCATACGCTGTATTTCATAGCATCCAGGCAAAAAAGGAATTGAAAACTTCATTACGTTCTGTTGTACATTTCTAGAGAATAGACTAGTTATGCTGACATAATGGTTGCAGTTGATGTATCGCTGCATAACCAAGCAGACAGGTCAGATTTGGGACCCTCATTTTAGTAATCTGTGGAGGTCCCAGCAGTGGAGCCTCTTTTGATCATTCATCTTCTATCCTGTAGATAGATAATAAATCTATTAGCAAAAGAAAAGACATTGAGCGTCACTGCAACACTGTAATGCAAGGATCTGCACAGCAACCAGCTCCCACCACATTCATCTGGCCCTGGAGTGTGTGCACATATCAGCAGTATAAGCGCTCAGTGATGTCAGCACTCACCACTAAAAATCTTCTTTATTTCAATAACGATTAAAAGCGCAATAGCGGTACAGGATGTAGGGTACATGGAAAGTCGACAACCGCTTCACGCACTTGCGCTTCCTGGGCCTTGCATGTGCATGAAACGGCCATTGCCTTTCCATATACCCAGCATCGTGTACTGCTATGATGATTTTCATCGTTATTTTGGAATAAAGATTTTAAGTGGTGAGTGGTGCAATCTTTTTTTTTTAAAATACTACCATAGATGATAAATGTATTTGGAAGGAAACTCCTTAAATCCCCCTAGTGGCCCCCAATTTTCCATTTTACAGACGTCACTTAAGCTAGATTCCTGCCTCCCTTTTACAATGGCAGGTATCAGGGAAACCTCTGAAACCCACTGGGCTACATGCACATGACAGTTGGTTTTTGCTGTCCGCTAATCGCGGATCCGTCTTCCTTTTTTTTGTGTTTCCGTGTGTCTTCCATTTTTTTTTTTGCGGATCCGCAAAAAAATAACGGAAGGCTTGAACCAGTTTCTTAAAGTACCTGTACAAGTGCCCTGGTTTCCAAGCAACCATCCGCAAAAAAAACAGATGCAGATGACTAAGGCTACATGCACACGACAGTTGTTTTTTGCTGTCCGCAAATCGCGGATCCGTCTTCCTTTTTTTTCACATCCACATCCTTTCCGTGTGTCCGCAAATTTTGTAGGTTGTGTTTCTGTGTGTCTTCCGTTTTTTTTGCGCAAAAAAAACGGAAGGCTTGAACTAGTTTCTATAAGTACATGTACAAGTGCCCTGGTTTCCAAGCAACCATCCGCAAAAAAAAAAACGGATGCAGATGACAAACGGATGGCTTCCGTTGGTCATCCGCATTTTTTGCGGACCCATTGACTTCTATGCATCCATCCACAAACCATTTTTTGCGGTCAAGAATAGGACATGCCATATTTTTTTTGCAGACGTGAAATGCAGACAGGCAACGGAAGAGGCATCCGCATTTTTAACGGATCCATAGAAACGAATGGGAAACCATCTGATCCGCAAAAAAAACGGAACGGAGGCCGCAAAAAAACACTGCCGTGTGCATGTAGGCTAACGGATGGCTTCCGTTGGTCATCCGCATTTTTTGCAGACCCATTGACTTCTATGGATCCGCAAACCGTTTTTTGCGGACAAGAATAGGACATGCCATATTTTTTTTGCAGACGTGAAATGCGGACAGCGGACGCGGACAGGCAACGGAAGAGGCATCCGCATGATTTGTACCTATGACACTGGCTGACCTGTATGTGTGCTTGGCAGCTGAAGGCATCTGTGCTGGTCCCATGTTCATATGATGTTTTAATATATGCAAATCAGCTTCTAGAGGCTCTGCTCTCTCTGCAACTGCTGCGTCATGTACCCTTTGAATGACAGGACCAGGCAGTGAAAACATCTACACAGCCTGGCCCTGTCTCTAGGTGTTATGGTAACTCCCCCGTTGCATCTAGAGGCTCATTTGCATATTTTAAAACATCCTTTTTCTCAGCAATCCAGGCATCTATGAACATGGGACCAACACAGATCCCTTCAGCTGCCAAGTGCACATGTAACAGGTCAGCCAGTTTCATAGGTACAAATTTTCTGACAGATGCCCTTTATTAAATCTCCCTCACTCTTTTTAACCTTGCTGTTACAGCAGCTGTGCCTACCATGCCAGTCATAGATGCCATGGTCAACAGTGAATGTGGCATCTAAGTGGTTTGCAATTGAGGGAGCTCCCTCTCTCACCCCATCAACACCTCTATGCCCTGATAGCAGGATGCCTATGGGTTGCCAAGACGGCTGAAAGCCTAAAAATGCCCTCCATGTCTGCCATGAATGGAAACCTAATAGCCTGCCTGTCAGTATAATAGTAAAATGATAGGCATAATACACCGCACTACATAAGTAGTTTGGTATATTATGTAAGCGATTAAATGCATGGCCAAGTCCCCTTATGGAACGAAAAAGGTTGAGAAAAAGTTCAACAAAGTGTAATGAAAAAATCAAGTAGAAAAAATCCACATTTTCATGTAATTTTATGAAATTATACATTGGGCTTACTATACTAAATTAGTTTAAGGCCCATTCATCATCTAGACAGAAAAGACGTTTGTGTATAGTTTTTGAAGACCATAAAACCCTTTTAAGATGCCCAAATTTGATAAAAAACAAACAAAAAAAAAAAACAGGTGGCAAATACTTTTTTGCTTCATAGCAAGACAGAAGAAATCTGAATCAAATCTGGGAAGGCAGAAGATATAATTTATTGTTTGTGAATAGATACATACTGGGCCGTAATTTGTAGTTACTTGATTTTAGCAGACGTAGAGGCAGATGATACGGAAATAATGCCGATGATACAGAACGCACTATTGGGAGGCAGGAATTAAAAATGTATATGTAGTGTCATGCATTTAGTTGTTGTATGTATTCCAGAACATAAATTGCTCGTAACCTGTAAAGTACATGTTTTATCAGATAAAATGTGCCTTGAAAAATAGTGAAAACATATTTATGATCAGTTTATTTTCTATATCTGTGATTTTAAGTGCAGGTTATAGGTTTGCTGTATTCTGTAACATATCCTTAAATAAGGATATATGTAAGTGTCTTTGGAAAAAAGAAATACTGTACATCATCATAAATGGATCAGAATAGATAAGGAAAGTGAAATAGACGGTAACATTTGTTTAAAAAAAAAAAAAAAAGATGCAGGGATACAGAACCATTCATCACTTTCAACATATGTGCTTTAGGCTATCAAACCCATCAGATGCATGAACTTTGCTGTTCTGTTTTATTCTTCATTGTCTTGAGTGGAGCAAGCTAGGTTACTCTACTATGCTTGAGTTATGATTAAAGGAGTCCAGGTATTTGCAACTGTTGTAAGAAATAATAATGTGTACAGTACAGATTATTTCTTCACCTCACAGTGCAGGCTAGTATAGGATAGCCTACTCTAATAGTATAGTATATTGTGATATAGAAATATGTAGGAGTTATAATGTGAGTTGACATTGCATCAAGTAAGAATCTATTTCATTATGTAGAAATCAACAACCTTTGTGGTTTCTAGGTGTCCTTAATTCATCCGGTTAAACCAAAGCTATTGAACCATCTTATGACCATCCAATTTGGCCCTACTGTATGGCGGGCAGCAGCTTGTCACATGTGACCATCAAGCATCTGTATCTCTCAGGAGTGCGCAGCTCTTTATAACTCATTCCCCTGCATAGGATTTGGGGGGTACCATCTCTCCTTGGGGACAGAACGCCTTATAGAAAATAGTTACTTGAACATAGTTGTAGCAATTCTAATAAAAATTTAGAAGTAGGGATGAATTCATGAAAGGTGGTCTATGAGATCAGTGCGCCAGCACTGAGAGGATGAAGGGAGCAAGGACGTTACAGAGCACATCTGGTCCACCACTGAATGCAGGAGAAAGTGGACCAAAGTGGAAAATATAATGTATACCTTACAGTATTTTTATTGCAATTACATTTCATTTTAAATGCCCTAATCATTGTATAGTAAGAATTTCCTTGCGGCAACCCCTTTACATTATTTAGAAAAGAGTCTGGATAGCTTACTAGAAAGACATATTATAGGTGTATAATATAGTTGTATGGAGCTGTAATATGCCAGTTATATACCTAAATATGGGGCTCTTCTGAACCTCTGTATGCCTCAGATTTTATACAGAGGAATCTAAAGCATATGACAAGGAACAGCAACCTCCGGCACTCCAGCTGTGGTAAAACTATGACTCCAGCATGCGCACTTGCTTGGCTTTTGTCAGAACTCCTAGAGAAGTGAATGGAGCGAGCATGTTGGGAGTGCTGGTGGTTGCTGACTCCCTGAATACAACAGAAAAGTGCCATGTCCTACTGGACTCCATATGATACATATATTCCATAGTACACAGAATTTTTCAGCATATGGGACTATAGAATGGAAGAAGTATAATGCTGCTATAATAATAGTAAAGAAAATGGCTTCTGCCTAGTGAAATGAAAACATGCCCAACATCCATAATTATTAATGTAGTGTAAAAAGATAAATTATGAACAGAAAAACAATAAAATAAATTATATCGTTTTAATACTTTACCAAGGGAAAAAAAAAAGCTTACATAAATTAAAAATTGCCAAGGACATTTAAAAAGTTTTTTCCTCATGCATTTCAAAAATTCAGAATATACAAAGAGCAGATGAATGATGTTAGACAAACTTCAAGGTCAGTACCACTAAATCTATTGTCCAAGAAGAGAAGTGTCATTGATCGCTACTTTGAATACAGAATAACTGATATTAGGAACACATAAATGCATATTTGCTGCTTGTCTCTTGTGTATTCATTTTGCTGAAAAAAATAGTAGGATCGATTTATTGTGTAGAATCTTTGAAAAGATTTTACAGTATTAACTACAACAGTTGCTATGGAACTACAATTCCCAGTATTACATGATTAATACAGTTGAAAAAAAAAAAAAGTCCATCAAGTTCAACCAAGGGAAGCAATGGGATGTGAATTTTGCTGTCTTAGGGGATGTGTCTGGACCTTCCATGTCTCATATCAGTTTAGTTGCTCTGCTTTGTACCTTTTCCAGCTCCAGGACATCCTTTTTATGGTCTGGTGCCATAAATAAGTTATATAATAGGGGACCCAGCACTGAACCTTGGGGTACACCACTTATAACCTGGAACCATTTAGAATAGAAATCATTAACTACAACTCTCTGGACACGGTCCTTCAGCCAGTTTTCAATCCAGTTACAATTGCTATCATAACCACAAGAATTGCACAAGTTGTATGTTAAATTGACAACTGGAGTCTGGGATCTCTTATGATTTACCTATATGAGTAATGTTTGTCTCAGTGGTGTGTCCTTTCCCTGTAACTTCTAACAGTAGATAGGGCCGGTGGCAATTGAAGAATGGAACTGAGCGTGTAAGTCCACCTTAGTAGGGGGAGAGTACACAGTACCAGCTCTCTTGCTCTGTATGTGGGATATAATTCTTAGTATCTGCTCTGTAAATATATATGTAATTCTCTTTATCTGATCTTATTATATATATATATATATATATATATATATAGACACTGCACTCTCTTGCCCTTTATGCAAGGTCTAATTCTCAGTATTTGCTTTTATTCTGTATATATGGACACTGCACAGTACCATTTCTCTTGTCCTGTATGTGGGGTATAATTCTCAGTTTCTGCTCTTATCCTGTAAATATGGATGGTGTCACGATGCGCTCTGTGCGTGGTTTCAGGAGGCGGGCACGTCCAGGGAGCGCTCGCGTCATCAACGCACCTGGCGTCTCCCGTTCCCGTGGGAACCACACTGGGGCTGAGTGCCGAACTGATCACTCAGTGCTCAGCTGTCTGGGCTGCATTAGAACTCAAGAGTCATGTGAAACTGGCCACGTCACATGACTCCACTAGTGCGCTATTTAAACAGGCATCTGCTGGCCATAGATTGCCTGTTATTAAGGTACTTCCTGCATGATACTCACCTGGTTTGTTTGTTCCTGCTTGGCTTCCCGTCCGTCTCATCCTCTGGTCTTGGCGTGCTCTCCTGGTTTGACTTTGGCTTGTCCTGGCGATTCTCTGCTTGCTCCTCCGGTACCTTTTTGCTCTCTTGGTTTTGACGCGGCTTGTTTGACCTTTCTGTTTATGTGTTGTTTGTCTTCCCTGCACTATTCTAGCTAAGGGTTTGTCGATCAGTTGTCCCTTGTCGCTAGGACTTACCAGGCAAGTAGGCAGGGACAGGGGTAAGGGTGGAGTTCAGTGGTCACTACCCCACCCATTGTGTGCGTGACAGATGGTACACAGTACCACTTCTCTAGCCCTGTATGTTGGGTGTAATTTTTAGTACCTGCTGTTATTCTGCGTATATGGACACTGCACAGTACCACTTCTCTTGTCCTGTATACTGGGTCTAATTGTCAGTATTTGCTTTTATTCTGTATATATGGACACTTCACAGTACAATTTCTCTTGTCCTGTATGTGGGGTATAATTCTCAGTGTCTTCTCTTATCCTGTAAATATGGATGGTACACAGTCCTACTTCTCTGGCCCTGTATGCTGGGTGTAATTCTCAGTACCTACTGTTATTCTGCGTATATGGAAAATGCACAGTACCACTTCTCTTGCCTTGTATGCTGGGTGTCATTCTCATTATCTGCTTTTATTTTGTATATATGGGCACTGTACAGTACCACTTATCTTGTCCTGTATACTGTGTGTAATTCTCAGTAACTGCTTTTATTTTGTTAAAATGGACACTGCACACTACCACATCTCTTGGCCTGTATACTGGGTGTAATTCTCAGTGTCTGCTTTTATTCTGTATATATAGACACTGCACAGTACCACATCTCTTGTCCTGTATACTGGGTGTAATTCTCAGTGTCTGCTTTTATTCTTGTCAATTATCTTTTTATTGAAAATAAAAGCATACAAACAATGTGTCTCAGATACAATAAGTCAAAGGGTAGCAGAAACAGTGTACAGACATGGTGCATTGCGGAATGTACACTAATAGCAGAAATCAGAAAAGTGCAAGGATCATTAAGCGGAGCATCCACGAGTAGGTGTGTTCCTGCACAGAAGACAAGCCGTAAAGTAACACATTGAAGGCTGGTAGGTTCAGGGTGCATAATCAACAAATTCAAAACATCAGGGAAAAACCAGGGAGAGGGAACCGGGAAGGGCAGCGAGGGCGAGGGGGAGGAGAGAGGGGAGAAAGGGAGGGGTACAGGATGTCCTGGTCTGTCGGTCAGAGCTGCAATGCATCAAAGCAGAACGTGTCGATCAAAAGTAAGAGGGGTTGAACCCTATGAGGATTAAATTAGAGGGCCTATGGGGCACCAATATTGCTCTTATTCTGGCTGAGCTAGAGTAGAGGAACACTCGGTATCCCTACTTTTCCCTATACCTTATCCATGGTTCCCAAACCTTCCTGAATTTACCGTGCTCCCTGGCCTCCCAGCCCGCCAACTCCTCCATCCGGCAGATGAGATCTACTTTGTGAATCCAGTGGTCTAACGTGGGTGGGTCTGTCTGTAACCACCTCTGAGGAATCAGCAGTCTAGCCGCCTGAATCAGATGAGTGCAAAGGCTTCCCTTGGATGGAGTGAAAGCAGGGGTGGGGAGCCAGAGCAGCACTAAAGAGGCCGAGAGCGGGACCTCGGTACCGATAATACTTTTAATAGCGTCTGAAATATGTGTCCAGAAAGAACGTATCTTCGGGCAAGACCAGAAGATATGGGACAAATTCCCTGTGCCCCCTTTGCACCTCCAGCACCGGTCCGAGTCCCGCAATCTCTTATCAAACATACTTTTTGGTGTCTGATACCATTGAGTTAGAACCTTATATGAGTGTTCCTGAATCCTCGTACACCTGGAAAACCCATGGGCATTATTGTGGATACGCTTAACATCTGTCTCCGACAGGTCAATATTTAACTCCGATGCCCAGAGTCTCAGGTAACGCGGGACTCCGGTGGTGCTGGGGGTGGCCAAGGTAGAGTAAAAGAGAGAAATCATCCTACGAGGGGCGGACGTCAGGGACATTACCTTTTCTAACCATGTCCTTTCAGCCTTATGTTTGTCTCCGTCAAGAAGTGGCTTACAAATAGAGTTAAGTTCAATGGCCTCCAAAAAGTTGATTGTCGAGAGGGTGTGGCTCAGTGGGTGGGAATCAGGGAGTCCCACAGACGCACCCTCCAAAAGATCTTGAACAGAGTATGTAGACAACTTGCGCCAGATCGGGGGGGCCTGAGTCTCACCTGACCTGATGTATAAGGGTAGCAAATCCGCTGGCATAAGAGGGGAAGGGCTGTCAAGGATGCTACCACCCCTTATCAGAGTGCTCATCACCTGAGCCGTGCCTCTGAGCAGTACTTGTGAGTTAAGTGTCGAAGGTCTAACGCCCCACAGGCCCACCTTTTGTATCTGGGAAAGCTGCGCTAATTCCACGTCTCCCCCCCATGTGCGGTATGCCGGGACCTGCAGCTGCACCCACCTTTTAAGGTGTATAGCTCTGTAGTAGAGGTGCACATCTGGCATGTCGATGCCTCCTTGTCTCTTATTACGGACTAACGTGTTGTGGGATATTCTAGCTCCCTTGCCGCTCCACAGAAAGGTGCTGAATAACCTGCGGACCTTTACAAAGAATGGAGTGTCTGCTTTTATTCTGTATATATAGACACTGCACAGTACCACATCTCTTGTCCTGTATATTGGGTTTAATTCTCAGTGTCTGCTTTTATTCTCTATATATCTGGATGCTGCACAGTACCACTTCTCCTGCCCTGTATATTGGGTGGAATTCTCAGGGTCTGCTTTTATTCTGTGTATATGGACACTGCACAGTACCACTTCTCTTGTCCTGTACACTGGGTGTACTTCTCAGTTTCTGTACTTTTTCTGAATATATGGGACACTGTAAAGTCCAATTTCTGTTGTACTGTATGCTAGCTGTAATTCTCAGTATCTGCTCTTATTTTGCATATATGGACACTGCACAGTACCACTTCTCTGGTCTTGTACACTGGAAGTAGTTCTCAGTATCTGCACTTATTCTGTATATGCAGTATGGACACTGCACAGTACCACTTCTCATGTCCTGTATACTGGGTGTAATTCCCAATATCCACCATGCTGCACAGTACCATTTCTCTAGTCCTGTATGCTGGGTGTACTTCTCAGAATCTGATCCTTTCTTGTACATGTATACACTGAACAGAACTACTCATTCTATATACTGGGTGTAATTCTCTGTATCTGCTCTTATTCTGTATATATGGACACTGCATAGTACCATTACTCTTGTCCTGTATACTGGGTGTAATTCTCAGTATTTTGTCTTATCATGTACACATGGATACTGCACAGTATCAGTTCTTTATTATTGTATGCACTGCAGCATTTTAGAGTAAAATACAGCTGTTTGTAGCTGTGAGCCTGTTGGAATTCTATTGTGGCAGTGGTTTGGAATTTTACAATTTGCCCTCAAGTGACTGTGAAGACATCAGAGTAAATAAACATTTGGGGGAAGGAATTTTCTCTTTTATTTGATATATAATAAATATATAAAGTGATTTCAAGGGAAGGAAGCTAGTTATTGTTGACATAAGATCATAAAGGAAGAAATGGCATGGAAAGAAATATAGAAAATTGGTAAATGGTCGTCTACAAATAAAGATGATCTGTATGTTTATATACTGGTTAGGAGTGCAGTAGTTCATTCTAACTCTATTGTATGGTGACCTTTAGAAATGCTCTTGTGTGTAATAAATGTTTTCTGAATGAATACACTGCTTGGTTGAAGAATGTATATCACGGTTGGTAAGACCATCATACATTTAAGTCTACTGATGGGATTTAATTTAAACAAGCACATAATAAATCTTCCATCCTTTGCTAGACATCCATCACTCACTGAAGAGATATCTCATATATTTCCAGAATGTAAACTAGAAAGAAGCAAATTGGATGTTTCTCTTAAAGCCATCTCTTAAGACACTGATCAGATTTGTCTCTAGTATTATTTATAGAAGTTACTTACTATGTATTTGATTTCTTCCAGCCAGAGATAAATGGCTGCCGTCTGATCCACAGATTATATCGGAAGGCCTATATGCTATAGCTGTTGTTCTGAGCTTCTCAAGAATAGCCTACATCCTACCAGCCAATGAAAGTTTTGGACCTCTACAAATATCACTTGGGAGAACTGTGAAGGACATCTTTAAGTTCATGGTCCTCTTTATTATGGTGTTCCTGGCATTCATGATTGGGATGTTTATCCTGTATTCTTACTACCTTGGAGCTAAAGTGAATTCTGCTTTCACAACGTAAGTATTATATTTTGTCTGGTTTAGTAATGCTTATTTTTTTATAAGTTGCTTTCTATTATTTATATAAACACATTTTCTGGTTTAACAATAAGACACATGAGTAGAATACCAACTATGGGTAGATGTGCATTTCAAGAAATAAGATATGAATTAATAACATCAGCAAAGTGACTCCCACTCCTTCTCAAGTCTACTCTAAAGACGAAAATATGGTTTGTTAATACAAGTTTGTACATGTTGTAATAACAGACATAGAAATATAAACCATACAGTAATGTTTTTTAAATGTGTTGTTTACTGATGACTTATACAGAGGATAAGTCATCAGTATCTAATGGATGGGGGTCAGACCCCCTAACGATCAGCTGTTTAAAGAGGCTGTGGCACTCCAGTGAGTACTGCAGCCGCTTCCTATGCCAGTGATTCCAAGTTCATAGGTGACATGGTCTTGGCACAGCCCAGTGTTATTCAAGTGAATGGGGCTGAGCTGCAATACCAAGCACTGCCGCCATACAGTGTACAACGCTGTGCTTATTAAGCTGCCAGGAGGCCACAGCACTAACTGAAGCACCCCGCCTCTTGAAATGACTGATTGGCAGGGGTGCCGAGTCAGACCCCCACCAATCACATATTGATGACCCATCCAGATAGGTCATCAGTATAAAATACTTGGAAAACCCCTTTAACAAACACCTCTGGAATGGAGAAGAAAGCACTCATGGCTGTCAAGCAAACTCCCTGATAACGCTTGACATTATTCCCTATCATAAGTTGTCTTTCAGATCTCTTTATGTTACCATTTGTATACTACATTTATAATGAAAATGTGAGTGAATCTTTGTTAACACAAGTGTTTTTTATTTTCCATAAAATATATCTGTTTTACTCAGAAACAGTAGAAAACAGACACTTTTAATAGACACACAGCCTTCTGTAGAACTAACATTCCAAAAGTGCGTATGTTTTGTTTAGTTTGCATTCCTTTTTTTTAACTGGATGGGAAGGCAGAGTTGCCTGCACTATTCCATCCAGCAAAATAGGAGGATCTGATAAACTGCATACAATAGTTTCTGTTTTTTCCATCTGTTTAAAAAATATCTCCCACTTACACGTTCTGCAAAAAGGCCAAAAATTAAACCAATCACATTTCACACCATTCAAAAAGACACTTTTTATTTTTTACTATATTTGCCTTGTTTTCAGGTAGAAATTGAAAAGGGTATTTCATAAAAATTGATATCAGTTTACATACATTTTTTGGAACAGATCCAGTTTCTCTTAGGCCTCTTTCACACTAGCGTTTTAGCTTTCCGTCCTAGAGATCCGTCCTCGGGTCTCTAGGACGGAAAGCTACTGATCAGGATTATCCCCATGCATCCTGAATGGAGAGAAATCCGTTCAGGATGCATCAGGATGTCTTCCGTTCAGTATGTCAACGTTTTTTGGACGTTGACAAAAGCGCAGCATGCTGCGGATTTGTCTCCGTCCAAAAATCCGGAAGACATGCCGTAACGCCAGATCTGAAATTAATGCCCATTGAAGGGCATTAGTCCGGATCCGGCCTTTAGCTAAACGTCGTTTCCGCGCATCGCCGGATCCGACGTTTAGCTTTTTGTCAATGGTTACTATGGCAGCCAGGACGCTAAAGTCCTGGTTGCCATAGTAAAGAGTAGGGGGAGCGGCATACTTACATTCCGTGTGGCTCCCGGGACGCTCCAGGATGACGTCAGGGCGCCCCAGTGCATAGATCACGTGATCGCATGGATCACGTGATCCATGCGCGCGGGGCGCTCTGACGTCATTCAGGAGCGCCCCGGGAGCCGCACGGAATGTAAGTATGCCACTCTCCCGCTCCCCACTGCTACTATGGCAACCAGGACGCTAGTAGCGTCCTGGCTGCCATAGTAACACTGAAAGCATTTTGAAGACTGATCAGTCTTCAAATGCTTTCAGTTCACTTGCGTTGTGCCGGATTCGGCGTGCATTCCGGCGACGGAAGTGCACGCCGGATCTTCACAACGCAAGTGTGAAAGAGGCCTAAAAAAAAACTGATTCTGAGCTGCATATAAAACATTATGTGTGAAAGCACCCTAAGGCAAGAGGGAAACAAATTTGACATACACTGTAACAGCACTTTCTGGGTATTTTCAAGTATTTTCTGGGTAACAAATGATCAGTTGGGGGGTAGACAGGCTGACCCCATGCCTTGATCATCGGCTTATCTATCTAAAATTGATGGGTTTTTCCGATCTATCTAATGTATGTGTCAACAAGCTTATGTTTTAGAGTTGGACCCCCACTGATCAGATATTCTTCTTGTCTTTTAAGTGTTGAGGAGAGCTTTAAAACACTGTTCTGGTCCATATTCGGCTTGTCTGAAGTAACATCTGTAGTCCTGAAATATGACCATAAGTTTATAGAGAACATCGGCTATGTTCTTTATGGTATCTACAATGTGACAATGGTGGTGGTCCTTCTGAACATGCTGATTGCCATGATTAACAGCTCATATCAAGAAATTGAGGTAATTCTATTCTTAGTTGCTTGTGTTTCTAACTGAATGTGCCATTTTCCATAGTTATTGCTGTATTTTAAAAAGAATGACTTCACATCTTGGTCCTGCTGTATTTAATCACTGAGACGTAAATGATGGCTTCAATACTGCTTTTATTTTATTTATAAGTAAGATGTCAAAAGCTTTTAAGGAGAGCACATTTCCCATGGCATCCCAGGTCTATTTTTGTCAGGGTACAGGACAAAGTATTAAAATGAAAATTAATATAATCCGTATAAGTGGTTAGGATTTGTTTAATTATGGTAAGCTTTGTTTTAATCTGTACGTTTATTGTATCTGTATAGATTTATTAATTTAATCATTCGATGTACATTGAATTGCCAGAATTAAACACAAACAGGAGGTCTCTACAAATTGCAGTTTCAAAAGTTGCATTGCGTACTGGTGATCATTCTATGTTCTATAAAAAATAAACTATGGAGGAGAAGGTGAGTGAAATGAACAGTAAAGCAGATTAAAAGCCATATAGTAAACTGAATATAGACGGAAATTTATCAGGGGAACTGATAGAGCAATAAGAGCGAAACGTACGTTGGATTTGTGGAGCGGTGGCACTTGGATACTTTATGTAAGTGGCTTGGCTAATTGTTGCATGAAAATTGTATTAGTTTACCCTTTATTGTGTTCATTTTTCTATTATGATTTAAGCACTGTGCACTTTCTATTTGTATTGCTATCTTTACTAACTCAGTCATAGGTGATTATAATTGATGATTGGCTCTTGTCCACTTTTTTTGATTAGTTGTGCTGTCTCCGCTCATCATATGGGTTGTTTATGGCCCAGTATGTAGTGTACTCCACCTTTTATACTTTAAACATGTTTTATATTAACTAATTATTCATAAAGATTTATTATTATGTCTACTTTTTTTGGTGTTATATATATTATATATGTATAATATACATATATGTAAACACTGTACAGTTTTATTGAACGCATCGTACTGCAATGACTGCATTAATATACATATTTCATTCCATACATTTTATTGCATCAAGATACCGTGCAGGGATATAGCTAACAAGCTGTACCCAAAAAACTATATTATTTTGGCAGTTTCATTCCACACATTGTATAGTGTCAAATGTAGTTTTGGTGAATGCATTGTGCATAACTGCATTAACCCCTTTTAAGACCAATCCCATTTTCATTTTTGCATTTTCATTTTTTCCTCTCCACATTCAAAGATCTATAACTTTTTAAATGTCCTATTCACATAGCCATATAAGGGCTTATTTTTTTTGGGACAAGTTGTATTTTTTAATGGCACCATTTAATTTATCATGTTTTGTATTGGAAAATTGGGAAAAAATTGTTGATGGGGTGAAATTGAAAAAACAAAACAAAATTGACATTACGACATTCACTGTGCGCTAAAAATGACGCCATTTATATGCAGGTTAATATGGTTAAGGTGATACCAAACTATATTTTTTATTTTGTTTTACTACTTTTAAAAAAATAAACTTTTTAAAGAATCTAAAATTTCTTTGCATCGTCATTTTCTGACAGCCGTCACTTTTTAAAATTTCCATCCACGGAGTGGATGACTTGTTTTTTGAAGAACGAACTTTATTTTTATTGGTACCATTTTTGTGGTATGTATGACTTTTTGATCACTGTTATTCAATTTTTGGGGGGGGACAAGGTGAATAAAAAATGGCGAATTATGTGTTTTTCATATTTTTATCATGTACATGTATCGCAATCTACTGCCTTGTCTGTTCCATACTGTGCTCCTCCGGCTGCTGCTACATACCACTATTATTGCTGAACACCTTAAACCTTACCTTACCTTTTCCAGATCCACACTGATCTGTACTACTGCTGCTCCCAAAAATAGTGGAGAATTTTTCGCCTTGTTTGTAACAAGCCACGGTTTCCTCAGACAGTTAACACTTGTGCATGCATCTGACCTCATTAAGGCATAGTTTTGGGATGCTTGTTCCTAAAAAGTCACTGTTTTTCTTCCATAACACTCTGTTTAAACACTGTCCGCCCCCAATAAGGGACAATATTCAGAAGTATTTTTTTATTTTTTTCATTTTAAAAAACATAACAAATGCAGCAGTGCAGTGTGTTTAAACAGGCTGTTTATTAACCGCATCAACTATGCATTTATCCATAGTTATATATGTGTCACTCTCTAACATTATTTTCTATTGCGGTCATTGCATTAAACAGGGTAAAAGGGGGTGGGGAGCAGAAATGTGAAAGTTATATACCAATTTTCAGGCCAACTAAAGCACTTTTGATTTGGGTAGAATTAGGCCTGCACAATATATCGCGAAAGCAATCGTTATCGCAATTAATCGCCGTATCGCAATCGCAATTTGCTGACCCCAAAATGCTGCAATTATATTACTGTATTTTTCGCTTTATAAGACACACTTTTTTCCCCCCAAAAGTGGGGGGGAATGGCAGTGCATCTTATAAAGTGATGGTTGACTTTCTACGTGACACTGACACAGTATCTCCGGCCGCTATGCTGCACAGCGCGGCCGGCGATACATCAGTTACAGTGCGGGGAGGGAGGAGGGGCTGGTGGAAAGTCGTTATTTTAATGAACACATGTTCTTCTATCTATTTTATTTATCTGTTCTGTGCAGGGATATTAAGAAAATGGCAAGTTCTGTATTTTGTACTTTTGCAGTAATGCAAATATGTATTTTATTTTGAAAAACACTGCGCATTTCAGTTCTTTAATTCAGCATAACTACATTTCACATCATCAATCATCTGTGTGTGCTTTTACCATGAAAATCCAAGCAGATAGACCTCTAGCACAATTCCCTTAAAATATCGCATCGCATATCGTTATCGCAATTTTTAGGGCCCTAATCGCAATCGCACAAAATTCCCATATCGTGCAGCCCTAGGTAGAATCAATTTAGAACTGAATCTAATTTTTTGACAGATTTGATGAATTGGACACAAAACAAATTTTATCTCTTAAAAGAACTCATTAGGTAGTCGCTAATTGCCCCATATTGGGGGGGGGGGGGGGAATCATCCTGACTCCCAGTTTAGCAAATCAGAATTAATTCCTGGATCAATGTAACATCTTCACAAATCCATTACCCATAACGTATTAGTTATTAGTTTCAAGGAAGGCATCTAGGCCCCTCATGAACTTGTTCAATGAATTAACCATCACAACATCCTCTGGAAAAGAGTTCCATAGTCTCACTGCTTTTGCAGTAAAGAATCCCAGTCTAGGTAGTTAGTGGAACTTTCGTGGTATTTACTACTTTTTATGCTTTATGTAAAAGCTCTGTGAGTACTGATTTGGCGGCCATTAGTTATCATCATCTAACATCATTTTTCCATTGATGAAGCTTTAAATGCCGAATTACATATTAAAAGAGGACAATTCAGGACTTAAAGTATCTTGTGTCACAGACTGCATGAAACTCTTAAAACATAACTTTTGATAATTCCAAAAAAAATCTATATCTTAAACCCCAATTCAAAGTATAAATCCAAATATGAAGGTAGGGTAGTGGAAAGCTTGAGGTAGGGTAGCAGCACCTTGAGTCTAGAGTCGATGATGAGCAGCTTTCTTAACTGGCCTAGTGAAGAAACTACTCACCTACTCACCAGCAGCAGCAGCTAGACCTGGAGCAGAACCTGAACCAGCAGGTGGTGGCATACTTGGACAGCACCCTGCCACATTGAAGATCCGCTGGACTACTGGGCAGCCAAACTGGATTTGTGGCTGCAACTGGTTGAGTTTGCCCTGGAAAAGTTGTCCTGCCTGGCCAGTAGTGTGGCATCAGAGTGGGTGTTTAGTGCATTGGGGGCCATAGTTATCCCAAGGAGAACTCACCTGTCCACCCAAAATGTGGAGAGACTGACCTTTGAAAAGATGAATCAGGCATGGATCAGCCAGGATTTCCACCCACCAATGCCTGAATCATGATGATCAGATTAGATCATTCATGCTGCCTCTCCCAAACCTTCACAAAATAGACCAGTTTCTTCTGGCTACCTGCCTCAGCTACTATTCTGATGCTGCCACCCGCCTGATGTCACTGGGTCACTCTATGGTCTCCTGATGCTGCTGCCACCTCGCCACTCAGGTCTACTCATGCTGCTGCTGTCTCCTCCACACTCTGTCATTGTGCCACTCTGTGGCCTCCTCATGCTGCTACTGCCACCTCCACACTTTGTCATTGTGCCAGTATGTGGCCTCCTCATGCTGCTGCCAACTCCACACTATATCACATTGCCAGTCTGTGGCCTCCTCATGCTGCTGCCACCTCTACACTATGTCACCTTGCCAGTCTGTGGCCTCCTCATGCTTCTGCCACCTCCACACTATGTCACCTTGCCAGTCTGTGGCCTCCTCATTCTGCTCCTGCTGCCACCTCCACTTAATGTCACCTTGCCAGTCTGTGGCCTCCTCATGCTGCTCCTGCTGCCACCTCCACTTAATGTCACCTTGCCCGTCTGTGGCCTCCTCATGCTGCTGCCACCTCTACACTATGTGGTCTCTCTGTGGTCTCCTCATGCTTCTGCTGCTACCACCTCCCCACTATGTCACTGTGCCACTCTGTGGTCTCCTCATGCTGCTGCTACCTCTACACTATGTCATTGGGCTACTCTGTTGTCTTCACAAGCTTTTCTCCCACCCTCCCCACTCCATGACTGGGCCACTATTTTGCCCTTTTGGCCTGGTTGACGTCATAATTTATTTGACCCTTCTTCTGATCTGTCATAAGGAAGGAAAAATGAGACCCACAACGGATCCTGTCTGTGTGTAGCAGCTGTAAGGCCTGTATGGTAACCATCAGAATTTGCCTATGATTTGGTAACCAAAAGGAGGAGTGGGTACAAGACGTGCAAATATTCCATTCACATGTCAACTCTGTTTTGGATCCACTCCTGTGTTTTTTTTGCCTTTAGCAATACTGATGGATCACTGACCAAATGCTGACCGAGAAAGATGCTCAACAAACAGGATCCGTTTTTTGGGGGTTTTTGGGGCAAAATAATCAGTGACGTCAACTTAAACTTACTGCTGACACCCACTCTGTCAGGGGGGCTCTACTTGTATAAGCGTTTAATAGAACAGGTTATGTAGACATCTATGTGGAATCAGCTGACAACAGTGTAAAAGGAGTGCGCTCTTTCACGCTACAGTAGGATCTTAGGCCTCTGCACGGTTCTTTATACCTGGCGCTAACATCGACCTGTAAGGCTGAGTTCACACTTGAGTTATTTGGTCAGTTTTGGCCCCGTAACTGCCCAAATAAGTGAAGTGTGCATTGATTCTAAGAGTGACGCCCATCATGGCGTGTCATACTGACAGTATTGTTTCACTACCACAGCAGACTCCCTATGCATGTTACTGCAAGGCACAGTGTTCTACTCCACTATACAGTCTCTCTGCAGCCAGGAAATAGCAGTTTTTTTGCCGCTATTTGCTGCAAATAAATTTCGATCGAATTGAATCTTTTCGGAAAATTCGGCAAACCGGCCGAATCTAATTTTTGAGAAATTCGCTCATCTCTGATAACTACAATGGCCAAAATGATTATGCATAGTTGCAGACAGTTTAGTATATAGCATGGTCGAAAGGACCCCTCACATAAAATACCAGAAGCTGGGGTGAGGTGACTCCTTGGCTGAGAGATGGTAGTGCAGCAAACATTGGTGGAATAAGTAGTTGTTAAATTTTGGTGTCAGGGCAGGATTTCCTCCCGCCGCATCTTGTGCATCTGGTCAGTTGGAACGCATGTGGAGATGTTGCTTTCCATAGTTCACAGTGATGGGGCAGAGTATAGAGGAAAGCGTATCAGTTGATGGCCAATCCCGATGACAGAATTCAATGACAGGCAATGTCGGGGGCGGGAAACAGGAAAGAAGTTACAGTTAGGGTAGTATAAGGCACTATACGAAGTACGTGCGCGCCTTCAGTCATGTGACTAAATGTAGTGATGTAATTACTTATGTTTCAAACAGGCAGTTTATAAAAAACCTGGGGGAATTTAAAGAGAATAGGGCTTATCAGTTTGAGTCCAGAACTACTACTCCCTCTGAATCTGAGGTTTCTTCATCGGATCTTGACCTCTCTGACCCAGAATCTGCCCAGTTTTCTAGAACAGGCAGATATGGGACGGGAAGATTCGGGTCCAGATGACTGGGAAAGAAATGGGGAAAACACAAGGGAAACATTGTTGTGGGGGGGAGATTATCAGCACACTCCTCTGCTTCCTCCTCATCAGCTACAAAATCAGACAATCACACCCATTTGTTATCCAAAGGACCACCCCATTACCAACTTCTAGGACCGCTCCAAGGGGGGAGAGAATCGGTAACAAGGGACTGTCTACAGATTGTTAATCTGTCATCCTGTGTGTTTACCTGAGTCAAAGATCTGGCTCTATTTTGTAGAAAGCTTAAATTGCACAAATTCTTCAGAAACTCCAATAAACAGACCTGTTAACAGCTGGGGATCCATGAAAAGGATTTCCCAGATCTTCAAGTGTTCATGGATATGTGGGAACAGAGCTCGGGAGAGGGTCCCTTTAGGGACTTGTGTCCTAAGAGTACTAGACTGCCCCCTATGGTTAACTCTGAACATGTTGACATCTTTCTTCAGATGGTCATATCTGATCTCAATAAGTTAGAAATTGATAGCCTTCACCACCGTTATTTATCCAGGCTTGAAATGGAGGCCCTAATTAATTTGGAAAAGGACACTTACATCATTATTAAACCTTCAGACAAAGTGGGGAATTTGGTAATCATGGACCATAAGAATTATCGACAAATGTCAGGTATTGTGATCCAGATGACAGGTTTCTTATCAATCTCAAATCTATCCTTGATGAAGGGATAAGTAAGGGTGTCATTAGCGAAACTGAATATCGGTTTATCTTACCGGGATCACCTCAGATTGCAAAATTTTATGGACTTCCTAAGATCCATAAAGGGGTTAACCCCTTAAAGGTTGTCCGATAGTATCTGGGGTGAACTCACTGGCCCAGAACTGTGGCAACTACATTGATAGGGTGTTGAGACAATTTGTTTCATCCCAGCCTTCCTTCACTCATAATACGATGGAATTCTTAAGTAAATTAGAGATACCTATTATTGATTCATCCTGTCTTCTCGCATTGACGTGGAATCTTTGTACAGCTCCATTCCATATGACAGGGGTCTGTTGGCGGTGGCCTACTACCTAAAAACTACCTAATCTGTTTATACTATCTCACTTGGAATTCACTCTTAAACATAACTCAGGAGAACTGCGATGGGGAGTCCGTGTGCCCCCACATCTCTTCCTGGGCTGGTGGGAGGACAACATAATATTTCCAGAGGGTCAGCCATGGTGGAATGACAAGGTCCTTTTTTGGACACTGTATATCGATGACATCTTCCTCATCTGGAACGGTAGTCAGGATGAGTTCAGGGATCTTGTCGATATACTGAATACCAACCAGATTGGTCTCTCCTTCCTCTTTGAGATTCATATTAATACTATCACCTTCCTGGATGTTGTGATCCAGGGAGACAGGCTTACCACAGCTGTTTTTAGAAAACCCACAGCCACTAATAACATTCAGCATTGGGGCAGTTATCATCCACCTGCCTTCAAAAAAGATATTCTAAAAGGTCAATACCTTAGAACCCAGAAGGGGGAAACCTTTTAGGGATGGCGTAGGGTATAGTAGGGTTGAGTAAGGGTAGGTAATTTGGACAGAGCGCATCCAACATTTGGGTATGTCTCTGGACTGAGTGGTAGTCTGGGACTGTCTAGGGAAAGACTCTCCCCCCCTAACTGTACACCCTTTCCACTAACTTACCTTTACATTTGGATTTATACTTTGAATTGGAGTTTAAGATATTCTATAATAGTGTGACACACTTTTTGATTTGCATGGCTCATGTCATATATCTAGGATCATCATTTATAATTTGCACTTAAAGTATCTTGTTTTTATTTTGGCATACATATTACAACATCTTTTAAATTTGTGTACTTCAAACTCTCATTAGCATTCTGCCATTGTGTAAGTTTGAGACCCAATTTGGACCCATTATTGTCTGAAACCATGTTACAGGAAAGTAGTTTCCTAACGTTAAGTGCTTTTTCAGGTTGGTTAATTGTTGATAATAAAATGCTATTGATTCACGGATATGAGCATAATTGTAGGGAGTGAAACTGAAATGCAAAATAAACAATAACCAAATAATAGAATCCAAAAATTCCTCTCTTCATTTAATAATTGAATGGAAAAAGCTCTGGCTATAGAAACTCAATTTGTTCAGTACAAAATGCATTTCACAGGCATAGCACTAATGTTGCTTTAAAGGCAGGAAAAAGAACAAATATCTGAGTTATATTTGTGTCAGCTGGAAAAGTCTCTTTAGATAGGACATGATAAATTTATTTCACTTGAAATGTTTTCTGCTATCAAAATAAACGAGGCTGACAGATACATAATAGGACATTGTGTGGCGAGTACTGCACTGCATTTGTAGAAAATTGTGTACCATGATTTTCTCTACTAAAGAAAACCATTAGAACATTGAGAAAATAGCCTATGAATTAAAATGTAGCAATTAAAGGGTCAGTCTTGCCAAGTAATGAAGTAGTGATGGAAATATTACAGTACCTAAAGATAATAATAATAATATAAAAAAAAAAAAATATATATATATATATATGGAAGAAAAATGACGGCACTGGTCAAAAAGAGAAAATGTATTGCTGGGTGCACGTTCCAAGGTATAGGTATCTTACCCCAAAATAATGCAGAAAAAGCGAACAGCACTCCAATAAAAGTGGAAAAAAGGAACTCCTTTATTCACCTGAACAGTGCGACGTTTCGGCTCCTTCAAAATAGAGCCTTTCTCAAATATATATACTACTCACAAAACCTAAAATGCACTCTAACCTTTACAAGTGAACCTAATGTGACCTTCTCTAAACTTTTGAATGCATAAGTCCAACTGTTCAATGTTTCAGTACTTTTTGCAAAACTTGCTGTTCTATAACAAGGAGCTTAACAGCAAAATTCACAACATGTGTTTGACCCATGAATTGCCCCATAAATTTACTGGTTCTTCTCATCATGCTGTTCACATTTTGACATGATGAGACCAAGCCGACACCTAATAATTGATCAACAGTACCTCGCCATTGTGAGGCTTCAATAGAATGCTCTCAGATGGAAGTTGCCACCAAGCTTAGAGTGTCACAGAGTGTCATCAGCAGGTTGCAACAGGGAAACAAAGAGACTGGAAGAGTCACAGATAGGCATAGAGGGCCTCGGTGGTGTTCACTGATTAAAGTCGATTCACGCTGAGCATAAATGATGGCCACCAATGATGTTGGAGAATCAAGGAGAGCGCTAACCAGATGAGCCTTTGGTGGTGGTGGTGTTACAATGTGGACAATACAAAACTGCCCTACACTCAGTGACAAGCAAATACTACTTAAATAACATCATTAATGCAGTCATTGTGCCTCTGCATGAACAACACAGTCCTAATTTAATCTTCATGGACGATAATGCACCAGCTCATCTAGGTCGCATCATTAGGGAACGGCTGCTGGAAACAAGGGTATCTCAAATGGAGTGCCCTGAACTTTCTTCAGAACTGAATCTCACAGAAAACCTATGGGATCAGAGTCGCCGTGTAGATGCTCATAACTCTGTACCCCAGAACATCAATGACCTGAGGGCTGCCCTTCAAGAACAGTAGGATGCCGTGCCTCAGCAGACAATAAGTCGACTTGTGAACAGCATGAGATGTCGTTGTCAAGCTGTAATTGATGCTCAAGGCCACATGACAAGTTGTTGAGACATTGACATTTTTTATGGGGGTATACCCAGCAATGTTGTTGGCTTTTGTTTCGATAACTTGTTTGAGAGGAGGAAATCACCATTGCATGCTTCTATTTAAATGCCCTAATTTCATGATCACTGTAGAGTGAACTTTACGTTTTCCATAAATTTCACCGGAAAGCCAAATATCCCAAGTTTTTGGTGAGTAATGTGTGTGTGTGTGTAATATATATATATATATATATATATATATAGTTAATGCATAAAAAGAAACTTGAATTCATGTCAATTTACTCATATTCCCATTGCTTATTCAGATACAGCAGAGACTAAGAGGGTCATTTATCAAGCTGATATAAAGTAGACCTGGCTTAGTTACCCATAACAACCCATCAGATTCATCCTTTCATTTTTCAAAGGAGCTGCCCAAAATGAAATATGGAATTTGATTGGTTGCTCTGGGCATCTACGTCAATTCTACTTTACACCAGTTTGATAAATGACTCCATAAGTATTTGAGGAGTTTAAAAGCTATTTTTATATTTTTTTATTTTGAGCTAAAAAAAACTAAATATGTTCCAATAGGTCTTTATTAAAAAAAAAAAGCTGTCTGCAGCCAGCACTTTTTGACATCTAATGCAGGCTGATCTGTCCCCTTCATAAGTGAAATCCATTACAGGAGCTTTCTGACAACTGGCTCAGTAACCCCTATTTCTGCTATTCCGAGAGTTCAAAACACTTATTTAAGCAGCATTATGGGGGTCATTTATCAAACTGGTGTAAAGTAGAACTGGCTTAGTTGCCCATAGCAACCAATCAGAATCCACCATTCATTTTGGACAGCTCCTTTGAAAGGTGGATTCTGATTGCTATGGGCAACTAAGCCAGTTATAGCTTACACTAGTTAGATAAATGACCCCCTATGTGTATATTTATAGACAGAATTATGCATCAAATTCATCCGTGAGACTATGGATAATAAATTTGGTGCATCTTTTAACAGTTCAGTTTAACTACACCACCTATTGATTTGCTTGCTATGTGGCAACATTTCGTGCAAATTTAGTGCACATTGGCACACGATAAGCAATGGTTCTTTTTCCTACCAAGCTATGTCCCTTTCTCTCCAAGCCACGTCCCTTGTCTAAAACACATAATAAATGTGATTCACATCACAAACAACTGATTTTTGGCACAAATAAAGCCAATTTTGGCGCATTTAGCTTAAAAAATCTCCATTGTTTTATATGTTGTGGTGGCCCAATGGATAGCATAGCAGTGTTGTGTTACAACTAATGTTGAACTAATCGAAGCATTTGAAGCAGAATTTGATACGAAGTTTAGGAAAAATTTGATTCGCCAACAACTTAATTTGTGAGCCCCGTTGCTGCTAATGTCTGTAAAGCGCTGCAGAATATGTCAGCGCTATATAACTGAGCTAAATAAATATCTATATGTCCAACATTCAGATTGTCATTTACTTCCTCATAGAAACTGAAGTTGGTTAGGTTAGTTTCACACTTGTGTTGTTGCTTTACAGTATTGAGATCAGGCAGAGGATCTCAATACTGGAAAAAAAAATGTTTCTGTTTAGTCCTCATGCATTGTGAATGAAAAGTCCTCATGCATTGTGAATGCATCAGGATGTCTTCTGTTCTGTCAGCATTCCATTTTGTGAGCAGACACTAAACTGCTGCAAGCTGCGGTTTTGTGTTCGGTCGTAAAAATGGAAAAAATAAGTGGAGCCATTGGAGTGTAATCAAATGTGAACACCGTCCTAGCAGCCCTGTTATTTGTCTGTGTCTTTCTTTTGTTAAATGTAGCTGTCCTACGTTTTCTCCATGTACGGGACTTCATATATGCTGCATCTATAACATATTCCGGATATCCCCTCTGGAGGAAATGTATCTTTAGCTCTTTACACTGTGCATCAAATTCTGCTTGATCAGTGACAATTCTCCTGACACGCACGAATTGACCATAGGGGACTGCAGTTTTTACATGGGGTAGGTGAAAGCTATCGTTATGCAACAATGCATTCGTGAATGTAGGTTTTCTGTATACAGTAGTGCATAAATTGCCATCTTTAATTTAAATTTTCACATTTAAAAATTCGAGTTCCTCCACTTCGATTCTACTGGTGAACCGCATATTCATGTCATTCTTGTCGTTCATATACTCCACGAACCCATTAAATTGCACCACGGTACCCCTCCACACCATAAGCACATCAGCAATATATCTTAAAAATAAGCTAATATATTGCACATAAGGATTTTCTGTTGTAAATATATATTTCTCTTCAAATGACGCAAGAAACAGATTGGCGAAGGTACAGGAGACCGGAGTCCCCATAGCTGTACCAAACAGCTGCCTATACCATTGCTGATTGAACATGAAGGTGTTGTGTGTAAGGACAAAATGTAGTGCCTCGATGACAAACTCAACATGATTGGCACTCTTATCGGTTTTCTCTAAAATACCGCGGATCGACTGCAATCCCAGTTCCTGGGGCAATTTTGCATGTCACCAGTCAATGTGTACAGTCGTGGGTACAGTCGATTGGGTTAAAACGGCAGACTTGACAAGTTAAAAGGAGGGTGATGCTTGAAATCATTGTTCTTCCATTGTAAACGCATGCAGCCATCATTGCGTTGCATAAAAATGGCTTCACAGGCAAGGATATTGTGGCTACTAAGATTGCACCTCAATCAACAATTTATAGAATCATCAAGAACTTCAAGGAAAGAGGTTCGATTCTTGTTAAGAAGGCTTCAGGGCGTCCAAGAAAGTCCAGCAAGCGCCAGGATCATCTCCTAAAGAGGATTCAGCTGCGGGATCGGAGTGCCACCAGTGCAGAGCTTGCTCAGGAATGGCAGCAGGCAGGTGTGAGCGCATCTGCACGCACAGTGAGGCGAAGACTTTTGGAAGATGGCCTGGTATCAAGAAGGGCAGCAAAGAAGCCACTTCTCTCCAAAAAAAAACATCAGGGACAGATTGATCTTCTGCAGAAAGTATGGTGAATGGACTGCTGAGGACTGGGGCAAAGTCATATTTTCAGATGAAGCCTCTTTCCGATTGTTTGGGGCATCTGGAAAAAGGCTTGTCCGGAGAAGAAAAGGTGAGCGCTACCATCAGTCCTGTGTCATGCCAACAGTAAAGCATCCTGAGACCATTCATGTGTGGGGTTGCTTCTCATCCAAGGGAGTGGGCTCACTCACAATTTTGCCCAAAAACACAGCCATGAATAAAGAATGGTACCAAAACACCCTCCAACAGCAACTTCTTCCAACAATCCAACAACAGTTTGGTGAAGAAGAATGCATTTTCCAGCACAATGGAGCACCGTGCCATAAGGGAAAAATGATAACTACGTAAGTGGCTCGGGGACCAAAACGTTAACATTTTGGGTCCATGGCCTGGAAACTCCCCAGATCTTAATCCCATTGAGAGCTTGTGGTCAATCCTCAAGAGGCGGGTGAGCAAACAAAAACCCAGTAATTATGACAAACTCTAAGAAGTGATTATGAAAGAATGGGTTGCTATCAGTCAGGAATTGGCACAGAAGTTGATTGAGAGCATGCCCAGTCGAATTGCAGAGGTCCTAAAAAAGAAGGGCCAACACT
This sequence comes from Bufotes viridis, assembly GCA_033119425.1. Lineage (NCBI taxonomy): Eukaryota > Metazoa > Chordata > Amphibia > Anura > Bufonidae > Bufotes > Bufotes viridis. Next base: position 443,796,309 of record CM065589.1, on the reverse strand, counting down.
GCAAATACTGACTCTTTGCATAAATGTCATGTAGTTGTCGATAAAAGCCTTTGAAACGTATGATGAAGTGTGTGTAATTATATTTCACTACATCACAGAAACAACTGAAACAAAGATCTAAAAGCAGTTTAGCAGCAAACTTTGTGAAAACTAATATTTGTGTCATTCTCAAAACTTTTGGCCACGACTGTAGGTTTATGTGCAAATGTAGATAACTTCGGATAGGAGGAGTGGAACATGTAGTTGATCATTTTATTTACTGCAAAACACAATTTGTAGTGAATTTCCTCCATTTTTGCATGGCTATTAAGGAGAGCACCACCATATATCGCATGATGTGAGTGCAGATGTGAATACAGTTGAATATTTTCCACACTCAGCAGTGCCGACCCTTTTTCTTGTATGGACAAAAATCATGATACCCCTAGGAAAGATGGAAAATGATTTGACTATAGGAACATAGCTGCGGTTTTGTGTCCGGTCTGCAAAACAGAACAAAACTGGTCAATGGTGCCAGATCCATTTTTTGTTAGTGGCCCGAAACTGATGCATTCGGATGTATTAAATGGTATGTATCTGTTTAACTCCGGTTTTGAGATCCACAAACCAAGAGTGAAACAGGCCTTAATATCCAGCGAGCCATTCTGGTAGGGACCGGCCTGCCAGATCTCTCTGCATTCCAGCATTGCCGGACGTTTAAACGCACAGCAGTTTTCTTCCAGCCAATTCTGTCATATTTGCTGGGTTTCAGACAGATCTTCACCAGTCCCCATTATAGTTAATGGGGCTGGATGGCAATGTTTAAGATTCCAACATTTCCAGAATGCAGAAAGACCTGGCACACTGTTCCCTAAGCGTTAGGGCCCATTCACACAACCGTATGGTCGCCATGCACGGGCAACAGCCGTGTGAATACCGTATTGCGGTGCAGACCCATTGACTTGAATGGCCGTGATCTGCCAAATATGGCAAAAGATAGGACATGTCCTATCTTTTGCGAGCAGAGGCACCGACCTGAAAGCCCCTGGAAACGCTTTGAAGTGCTTCCGATCCATGCATCCATTCTGCAAAAGATAGGACTAGGGTTGAGCGAACTTTTATTTTAAGTTCGGCGTCCAAAGTTCGGGTTGGGGATATCGAAGAATCCCGTTATGGATTCCGCTACCACAGACCATCATGGAATTTTGAATCCATAAGGGGATTCTTTGATGAACCCGAACCTTGGACAACACCTTGGAGCTGGGGTTACATCACCGTCATGTGATCAGTGCAGGGGGCGTCGCTCAGTACTGGACAGGATAAGCGGTGGTAAGGGGCCTGGTATAATGATCATGTGACATGAGGGGAGGAGCTCCTGTGCTCTGTGTGGAGGAGAAAAAGGAAGTAGAGCAGTGAAGGACAGTTGCGCAAACTTGGATTCCAAATTCCGTTACGGTCCGTGGTAGCGAATCCATAACGGGATTCTAAGATAACTCGAACCTGAACTTTGGACGCCGAACTTAAAATACAAGTTCGCTCAACCCTAAATAGGACATATCTTTGTCCGTACCTTGCAGATCGCAGACTTATTCAAGTCAATGGGTCCGCATCTGCACCACGAAGTGCACATGGCCAGTGCCCGTGTATTGCAGAGCCCTTACAGTTGTGTGAATGGTGCCATAGTGTGAAACTAGCCTAAGGAGTCTGCTGCAATTAGCATCATAGGTGTCTTCAAACTTGTAATCAGTCAGTCTGCCTATTTTAATGGTGAACAGTAGTCACTGTGCTGTTTGGTATCATGGTGGGTATTGGGTACCACGCTGAACATGGGCCAAAGAAAGCTAAGGAGAGAGTTGTCTCAGAAGATTAGAGAGAAAAGTATTAGAAAAATAGGCTTTAAGACCATCTTCAAACATGCTTGATGTTCCTGTTACTTCAGTTGGACATATTATTCAGAAGTTTTAGGCCTGTATAACTGTGCCAACCTCCCTGGACGTGGCCGCAAGAGGAAAAATGGCAAGAGGGAAATTTTGGCTAGTCTGCATAATAGCAACAATTACGGTACTCCACCACCTGGGTTCAAGAGAATCCTGGGTTCAATAGTCGGCCCCTTTAAAGCAGTTTAGTATGGACAAGTGTGTTTTTCATTTATATATATATATATATATACCTGTGTGTGTGTATGTATATATATATATTCTGTATTTTCTGTTTTATGTATCTATATATATATATATATATATATATATAACAAAGGTAATCTCCAGATGATTGTGTTTTAATAAGTTCCAAGCTTTGATCAATAAGTCATAAAATGCTAGGATTTCATCTAACACTACTACCTAGTGAATTGTATAATGTGCCTTTCCTGTACGTCGATTATATTTAATAGCAGTTTTAGTTAGACAGGTCAGCTAATCTATCAGACTTGAATGCTTAAATTAGAAGATAGAACTCGTCAAGGTTTATACATGTTATCACTTTTTAGTGCTCTGCAGTAAAGTGAAAATGTGGGATCCATTCATTGCACTGGGATGATTTATGTGTCAATTTGACTGTAAATCTTGTATAAGAAGCTTGCTGAAAGAAAACTGCAAATACAGGTCCATGTGACTTGCTCTGTCTCCTATTACTAAAGACATAATGTACCCAAATATGCAATGCAAACCTACAACCAGAGTGAATTTTCTCATGTTGCCTTCCTAACTAACTTGCTGGCCCTCCCCCTCCCCCCAGTAAAGATTAAATGGAGATTAAAGAGGTATTCCCATCTCTTCCATTCATGGCTGAACACAGAAATAACTGTCAATCAGTGAGTAGACTGATCTACTAAGCCCAAAATGAGAAGAGATTTGGATCAATATAATTCAAGTTATACTTGAGTTATGCTTCTTAATCTTCAGAATCTTTTCCCACAAAACTATATATCAATCTGCTCAGCTCCTCTCGCTTTTAAACATGCTGCCTGCAGATCAATCAGCTTGTTCAACACAGCAATTTCACATTAAGTAAATACTTTCCATAAATACATAAAATAACAATTTTAGAGCATGTTCTCCTATAAAGCTGCTGTTCTTTTATCATTCCTGTTGGAAGTAAAATGACAACTAGGTGGTACTATTCCGCTTTTCCCACATTACATTAATATTCCTGTATATTTAAATAACCACTTAGTTTAAAATTAACAGTATATATACCATAAGATGCTGTCACACTTCGGTGTGGGAGGGAAACCCACACCAAATGTAGGAGGGAAAAGGCCTGGAAACTAGGGAAAGGAGCAAGTCACCTCCGAGAGAAACCCTAATCAAAGTCCTGACTGACTGCAAGTATGAACTAACCCCAGAGGTAGGTGACTTCATACACAGGAACCTAAAGTCCTAATTCACCCTGTAGGACTGTGGTACTAATGTCAGCAGAAGAAACAACCTGTTCCTCCAAACGGTAAGACGAACAGGAGTCTCCCTCAGGCCTAAACACAAATGACAGGGAAAAGAGCAACTCAAGCAAACCCAAACAACAAACAAAAGGGGAAGAAGACACTTAGCTTCAAATGGCTATGAAAGCACAGGAACTCCTCCAAGATCTAAACACCAGCAATCCACAAGACTGAAGCTATAAACCGCACAGCATGCTGGGAGAAGCTTCAATGAATAAGGAAGGTTAAATGACCACATAAGCAACACCTGAGGCAAAGTGTGTGGCCAATACTAGAAACAACACAGACACAAATGATCCACAAGGAACCTGTCAGCTCAAACCACGTGTTGCCAGTCTCACTGATCTCCTGGCACCTGTCACAGGAACGTCCGTGACAGATGCTTATGCTTGTTAAATAACATGTTAATTTCATAGTTCGTGTCATTATGGATTTATTGGTTCGTTATTTTTTCACTGTTTTTGTAGTCTCACCAGGGAACCTATTATTATATTTTGTGTGTGTGTGTATATATATATATAAAATTATATCTGTCAGTTTCACATAACTGGCAGCCTATTAGGCCCTGCCTAGTAGACTTTTTTAGATGGAAGACGTAGAGGCCATTGTTAGGCCACCAGTTTCCATGTGTTTGTGGGGAAGGTGGTATGCAAGAGACTGGCAAAGGAATGCCTTCCTTTTTTCTACCTGCTTACATGCTGCAGTCGCTATTGATTATGATGACATTAAACAGGTTAAACCGTATTTCCTAACTCTCCTGGCATGTTTCTGAGGCTTTCAGAAAAAGAAGAGACTTCTCAGACTTCTGGAATAGCTGGCAAATCTCCTGGGCAGCTCATGGATGGCTGAATTCTCCTCGAAAGCAACCCTCTGTGAGCACTCCTTGATTGACTGGCCACACGCTCTTTATGTAGTTACAATATTGTCAACATATTGTTCAGTAAAATTTGATTTATACTCTGATGGTTGATGACTTGAAAATTATACTGACTGTCATTTACATCAACTATTTAGGAAAATCTCAGAAAAATATAATTTGCATCATAATTTGGAACATGGTATATTATATGATGATATAATCTGCCATTGTACATTATATATTTTCTTTAGCTAGTATATACTGAGCATTTATAGCACTAGCTCCTTACACAGTTATATTTCTGCCTGGACTTTATACTCATTCCTCCATCAGGGACATCATATGGATTAAAGTTATTTTCTATATCATCATTTCTCACTGTATATATCCTCATCATTGTCTTGCAGTATCCACAAAAAGTCCTAGTTTTAGGACTGAGATTCATATGCTCTTTTTTGAAATGCTGAAGTAAATGCATGCATCATCTGATTTGAGTCCCAACTTTTATTTATATATGAGTTAAGGTGCAAGAGCTTACTTGTGCGCCACATATTCCCTTATGAGGAAAAGATGGAGGCAACAGGACACTCTATTGGCCTCCATCAGGTCAGTGGAGGCAATGTATGGGAGGTCCACAGTAAAGAATGAGTGGGGCCCAGGCTTGGGGAACAGCCCAGGACTTTTGGACCACATAAGCACCTTGTGCACACAAATGCTGTGCCCAACCAATCACCACGATGTATAGATTAAACCATGAGAACTAATTCCTGATCTCGGTGTATATATACACCATGGAGTGAGAATGTGTTCATTATATTTAGCTGTTTCTAAGCTAAAAAATATAAGCTGGATTTCCCATGGTGACACACAACAGTGGCAGCCATTACAGTGACCTGAGCAGTTGGTACTTAGATGTTTCACATTATGCAGAATTACATAATCCTTTGCTCTCTGCTGCTGCTCTGCTTGTGGACGTACCCGTAATTTTTTGCCCTATAAGATACACCAGCCCATAAGACGCACCTAGGTTTTTGAGGAGGAAAATAAGAATTTTATTGTGTCACCCACAGATCCCCCACCCCATAATAGTGACATCCACAGATCCCCCATAACAGTGCCATCCACAGATCCTCCACCCTATAATATTGTCATCCACAGATCCCCCACCCCATAATAGTGCCATCCACAGATTCCCTATAGAGGGGCCCCACCGCTCACTATCTACAATACTATAGCATACAAGTGTGAATAACTTTAACTAAACTTGGCTCCCCCTTTTAGTAACACTGCTTACTAACCAGCTCCTGTAGCAGCAGGCCGGGTGGGCGGCAGCGTAACTCCCCTACATCACGTGCCTGCGCCGCCTGCTTCATTAATAAAGTAGGCGGCGCAGGCACGTGACGTCAGGTAGTTACTATTCTTTTTGTATGAATGAACAATTCTACACACAAAACCAACCTTCTGCATTGTATGTTGAAACTCATATATCATATTATGCTAGTAAGGTAGAAATCTGGGCTAATTTACTAAACTCAAGGTGCACAATGTGTGCAAATACTATGGTTGTGTTGATGATGTATCTATTTTGATATGCAAAATTACAAGAATTGATAACATTAATCTAGAGACCATAAAACTTTCATGCCCCTTATCTGTAAGATAATTAAGGACTTATTCTCAAGATCTTTGATATGTTGTTCTGTTATTTTTCAAATGTCCATTCCTTCCCCCGTGTCTCTGTTCCTATTGTGTGTATATATATATTGCTGTTTCTTCATATATTCTTGTAGTACGCCTGATGAAGGGACTGGTGATGTCTGGAAAGCTCGCTATGTAACATCATTACTTCTATTTTTGTTAGCCATTAAAAGGTATCAAACCTGCAATACTCTTATTTTGTTTCTCTTAAAGAGAATCTGTCGCCAAAAAAGGCAATGCAATCAGAAAGCAGCATGTTATAGAGCAGGAGAAGCTGAGCAGATTGATACATATTTTTGTGGCAAAAGAGTCCATAAAACTTGTAAGTTATACATTTATATCTGCAGCCCTGTGAAGTGCTATCGGTACAGGGAGGAGGGGTTATCAGTGACTGACAGCTATCTCTCTATGTACACTTATGCACACAGTTCTGTCAATCACTGATAACACCTCCCTCCTGTACCTATGCTGTTAGCAGAAGGTAGAAAAAGCAGAGATATAAATGTATAAATTACAGGTTTCCTACACAAATGTGTATCAATCTGCTCAGCTCCTCCTGCTCTATAACATGGTGCTGTCAGATTGTATTGCATATTTTGGTGAAAGGTCCTCTTTAATGAAAGCACTACACTGGAAGAATATAACGTACCTAAGACGAAGCAGCACATACACATTTCTCTTCAAGAGCAAACAGTGGACAACAGCAAACTAGCAATGATTATTGTTTCTTCCATTGTAAATTGAGTCACTAAAGCCCATGTAATGGATATGAGAAGTAAATTTGGTGTCTCTTATACATTTAGGACGACAGTGATGTAGAATGGAAATTTGCCCGATCGAAGTTATGGCTATCATATTTTGATGAAGGAAAAACGCTTCCTCCTCCATTCAGTATTGTTCCAAGCCCTAAATCCTTTGTTTATCTTATTCTGAGGATTGTCAACTTGCTGAAGTGTAAAACAAGAAAACTGCAGAAAGACATTGAAATAGGAATGGGTGATTCAAAATCCAGGGTAAATGTTCATTTATCTTTAATTTTGCTTTGTGCCTCCTCCTGTAATATATGCTAATTCATTCGTCTTAGGGAATGTTTTGTTTGTGTAGAACATGTGTTACATGTTCATAACAGCCCAAATTCCATAGCTGGGTTTTCTATTAAACCACTATCAAACAATTAATAGGTTGCAAGAATTGGATGAATATTTGCATCATTACAACTATCATGTATCCTTATAAATCCTTGATTGTAGATGCAATCTGGTTGCATCTGATCGGTGGGAGTCTTACACCTGGGACCCCTGCCGATCAGCTGTTTGAGGAGGCACCAGAGCCAGCAGTAGCGCAGCGGCTTTCTCTCAGCTCACCAAGCACAGCACCATACATTGTGGCTGTGCTTAGTATTGCACATTGTGGCTGTGCTTAGTATTACAACTCAGCCCTGTTCACTTCAGTGGAGCTGAACGTGACATCACATGGCCTAGGCTGAGCTGCAAGAAGGCCGCTGCACTACAACAAGCTCTGGTGCCTTCTCAAACAGCTGAACGGCCGGGGGTCCCGGGTGTCAGACCCTCTCCAATCAGATACTGATGACCTATCCAGAGGAAATCATGGAAAACCCTTTTAAGTGCATATTCTTTAAGGTTGTATTAAGACATAGGTCCATTTTACCCGTCCTATAATCCTACTGTATTGATCCAAAGGAAGGCAAAAAACCTTATTGAGGTGGTTGCCAATAACCACATATTAGAGGAAAAAAGAATAAATCCCTAGATCAATGTCCCATCTCCAGCAATCTGGTACATACGGAAGAAAACATATCATTAAACTGTACTAGCCTAAAATCCCTAAACTATGTCACAGTGCAAAACATGGATGGTTCATGAGGAACAAAAAGGGATAAAAAGTACAAGCAGTGAACAACAAACCATGACAAAATACTCAAGATAGAAGATAAGTAGTATTTCCATCATCCAGTTAATGAAGGGTAATGATGGCCATGCTCTTAATAGAGCAACTTACTGCTGTTGATGCAGGTATCTTAGGAGAATTGTTATAGGGAGGTAGGTTTTTGTATGGGGTTTCCCTTCTCAGGTTGGGTGCTCTTTTTACCTAATAGGGTTCTCAAGGGAAGCTCCATGTACAAATAATGTTCTCGCTTTCTTTATTATCAATTTCCTTGTCTTATCTCCAACCTACCTCTGCCACTGCAGTGCAAACATATTGCTTTATTGTCTAACTGGTTTATTGGACCCAGTTGCTCTATTGTATGCAATCTACTGTAATAGGCAAAAGGTGAACAACCCTGTTGGACCCAAAGTGTTAAGGGTGTTTTAGACACCCTGATGCTGCAAGCTATTGTCGTAAGTACGGTGTTCATTTTAGGACATGGTCAGATATCATATCTGACTGCTGACCTAAGTCAGGCGTCAGCCTCGCTCCTAATTTTAGCTTCATTCTACTTCATTCAGGATATGTAAAGTAGAATGAACCTAAAATTAGGAGCGAGGCTGACGCCTGACTTAGGTCAGTAGTCACATATCAGCGTCACACATGACTTGAATTTGCCTCAAATCTAGGGCTTAATAAAATGCTAAATTTTTTAATGGCTGAAAGGGGTCTTGAACCCAGGCCCACTGGACTCAAGACAAGTACACTATCATTGAGCTATAAGCTTGGTTAGTGTAAACATGGCATTTTATTCATCTATGCCATTCAGTATATGGAAAGTAGAATGAACCTAAAATTAGGAGCGAGGCTGACGCCTGACTTAGGTTAGAAGTCAGAGTCACACATGACTTTAATTTGCCTCATATCTATTAAAGGCTGAAAAGGGTCTTGAACCCAGGCCCACTGGACTCAAGACAAGTGCACTACCACTGAGCTACAAGCTTGCTTAGTGACAATCTGGGATTTTATTCAACCATGTGATTTTGCATAGAAATACATAGTATATCTATAACTCATTCTCACTTTGACCCTGACCTATGAAGAGCATAATTCAAACTCAGGTGTCAGGGTCAGGTGTCACACTGGCATTATTTTGATAGTTGACTATGATATCTGACCATGTCCTAAAATGAACACTGTAAGTAAGGAAGGCATTCCCTCCCAGCAGTCGTCAGATAGCTAGCAGAGAACACCGCTGCTATTACATGCAGTGATGTCCTCTGCAGCATGGGGAGGAGTGATCACTATGCCATCGCTCGTCCTCATGCAGGACAGCGGTGTGCTGGCGATAGATCGTGATTACACTGCACGATCTGCCACTGGCAAATCAAGATCTTTCAGCATGCTGAAAGATCTGAATTGCTCGATGAACGGACGTTTGCTTGTTCATCAGGCGATCGGAGGCAGTATCGCTCATTAGCGATTATCGGGCAGAAAATCTGCACATCTAATATATCCTTTACAGAGAATAAAAAAACATTCTCCAAAAAGTGATATTATAAAAAATGATTCTCAGTTAACAATACTGCATGTCTGCTGACATTTCCATATAAGATTTTAAAAAGTATATAGAAATTAAAAAATATATATGAAAAGCATTTTTACAAAAATAAATACTGTATAGTGAAGAATCCCCAATATAACTAAATAAGCTTTTAATATTTTTTATTATAAAGTCAATGTTGGTGATGCTGGTAAGAGGTCTACAAGCATTCCTGTAACATAGCAAAGCAGTCTCCTAATTCTTCTTTATATTATATTTTAAGCATGCCATCATGGTGACATGATGTAAGTGAATTATATTAATATATGACCTGTATTTCTGTGCTTCACAAATTATTTGGTCTGCTGGTCTCCTCCAATAAGATCAGATGTGGCATCTAATTTGCAAATGCAGTAAATGACATTTAAAACTTTATTAAAAGTCCAGAGTAAGATATATATAAATGAGAAGATTAGATAAAATTGCATAAGATTCACATAACTTAGGAAAAAGACAGTGGAAAATTACCGACTTTTGCTTTAAAAAAGTAGCCTAATTCTTGAAATTTCCATATCTGTTAATATAGGGATCATAAAGATAGCACATTGTCCACACATCAAGTATTTTGCATGGACACAACTCTCAGCCCGTAGTAAACTTATCAGTTTACCAGAATTTCTTTCAATAATTTTTATTAGTGTTTTGTCAAAATACAGACATCTCCATTAATATAACAATGACATCAGATAGGTTGAGAGGTGGTGCCAAATGAATCCGGAGACAATGACAGGAATGGTGGATACATCACATGAAGATCAGTTGATACAATGCAATATACATGGGTATCAATATCCGTCGCGATACATACATTGCAATGAAGGTACAAGTGGATCCAAAAAGCAGGTTGCTAAGGAGAAAAGGTGATGTGTAATCTGTGTCTACCACTTGTCTATTATGAGTTGCACCTACCACCGAAAGCATATATATCCACATATGCATAACAAAAAGAAACAGTAAGATAATTCAAAACTAAAACATAAAACATAAAACACATTCTCAGGAATGTCACATTTCAAGAGCTCGAGATAGGGTCAAGTTTGAGTTATATATACCAGTGTTCCCATTGTCTGGTGAATCTGTCTACCCCGTGGTCTCTATAGGCCATTTTTTCAGTTTACCAGAATTTCATTCCATAGCTCTCTGTATCACTTATGGGAACAGTTCTGTGGCCAAACACTGAATGATGCAGCTCTCTCTGTCTCCATCACAGCTGGAAATCTTAGAACAATCTGAGACACCAAGCAGTATGCCCTTTGTCACTTTATTTTAATTGACAAAAAAATATTTTTCTTTCTTTCCAAAGAAATTTAAAGAATTTAAAAAAAAAGGATTTTACAGGGTACATAGACTGAATGCTTCCATTTTACTGAACTGCGCGCAGCGTGCAACATCCTAACATAGCATTTTATTAATAGACTGTTAATCTCAAAAAGACTAATTATTCTACACCCTGTCCCTCTTTTGTGTTGCAATGTTTAGTGTGTTCATGTCAAATATCAGTATGAACTGAGCTACAAGCAAAATTAATGAGATTATCTCCAAATACAAAGCATCTTGGCATATAGCCATGTTTGTTTCATGCTGGTCACAGAGGTAAAGCTTCATTCATGGCCAAATAATTAAACAATGAATTTACTGAAGTACAGGATTTGGCCTGCATTGAAATACACAAATTGGTGTTATTCATAATAATCACTTTGGCGGCTCTGTGTCAGAGCATTTCTGCATTCTACATGATAGACTCACAGCAAGCAGTGCTATTCCTCATCTGTTGTTTTTACATTGAGGAATGCACAGACTTCTGAATTATATGTATATAGGTCATTGGCACCAAAGCCTGCCGTCCATCAGGAGGAACACCAGTATCGGCAGAACTAATGTTATGGATTGTATAAATCTCATGACCCCCTATATCATTTTGCTAAATTTTATGCTGCATTAATCCTCTACATGCAGCTTAAACAACATCACATTTTTTAAAGTGTTTAATCAGGAATCATCTTCTTATAAAAGCTACTTCACATGAATTCTAGTGAACGAGGCGTCCAATTCCCCTGCAGTGTAACTGTAAATGAAGCGTTATGTGCTGCAGTTCTCATTTAAATCGATGGACTGTCTTTGTCATGCACAAACATGCTGGGTCCTCCCAAGTGAGAGACAGTCTTTTGTACAATTGCAAATGCAGGACCCCATCCTTTAAGTAGATTTTCTCAGTATAATTTCCCGGTCAGTAATACAATTTTTTACATTCATAATGTATTTATGTTTGTATCTGGATGTATATGAGCAATATAGATGTGGAGACTATGAAAAGGCTCAAATAGCAAACAGATTGGGACCGATTTACTAATATTGCATTAAAGTGGTTAGCCAGTTTATATGAATAGCTGCACAAGTCAAGGTAACAACATATACATGCAGCTAGTAATAAGCATTATTAAACTATCGGCACAGATTTTTTATAGTTTAATATGAATAATTCATGTTTATATGCAGGTCCCCTGACCTGCCCACTGGCACTGCACTGAGAACATGGCCACTGATGGAGGACTCTGTCCACCACTAGGCTCCATGTATTCACACTGGGGAGGAACTGAGCATGTGCTAGTTTCCCTGTCAGTCCCCAGTGTAAGTCAATGGAGGCTGCTGATGGAGGATTCTGTCCATGTTCCCGGTGTATCTCCGGCACACAGGTCAGGGGATTTGCATTTAAACATGAATTATTCTTAATAAACTGTCAGACATCTGTGCATTACAAATGCATTAGCTGTTATCAGCAAATGTGCAGCTAGTAATATAAACTGGCCAACTCCTTTAATAGTAAGAGAGTGTAAGCTTAAGCTAGATAGTGTAAAACTACACCAGATTTATCACAAAGGTTGATGCTGGATGATAAATCTGGAACGTCTTTAGACTAAGTTTACACCCAAAAATGTTGTGCATTTAATCCATTCCCATTATCGGCAAAACCATGCCCTTACTGGCAAGTCACACCCCTATGTTGGTCAAGGCTTAAAAAGTGTCTAAAACAATTGGTGATTCACTTGCAAGGCATGTACATCTGTTTTGCCATAAATTGTGCCAGAATTCTGGCAGATTTCAATCTCACCCAATGAGTTAGGGGGCTGCAGACAAGTTGTGGTGTGTTGCTGGAACTTACTTAGCACATTGGTATTATTTTCCATCTGTCTTTCATAAAGAAATGTGGCAAAGGGATCTGTTTTATGCTATACTACTTTTTTTATTCAGTTGGATATGATATGTGTTTAAAGGGGTTTTCCCATTAAGATAATTATGGCTCATTTGATAGATCTCATCAAAATAATTAAACAGGTAATTTAAAGGGGTTTCTGACTGTTTTATACTGATGATCTATCCTCAGGATAGGTCATCAGTATCTGATCAGTGGGGGCCCGACACCCAGGATCCCCGCCAATCAGCTGTTTGAAGAGGCTGCTGCGCTCCAGTGAGCAGCGCTGTCTTCACATAGCTTACCTTAGGCCAGTGACATCACAAGGCCTAAGAATAGCTCAGTCTCCTTCAAGTGAATGGGGCTGAGCTGCGACACCAAGCACAGCAGCTATACATGTACGGAGCTGTGTTTGGTAAGCTGTGAGGAGTCCGTGGTCTTGTGCCATATAACGTATATGATTTTTTTTCTGAAGAATCATTTGAGAGTCTTTTCTATCCCACATATTTTCTCTTCCAGTTAAACCTCTTCTCCCAGTCTAATGCCAAAGTTTTTGAGTCACGGAGTTTCAACAGTATTTTAAATCAGCCAACTCGCTATCAAGTAAGTGATTCTTCCAAGCTTTATATATTTTGTTCAGTAAGTAAATTCTTAACAATGGGGTATACCAAAAAACATTATGTGCTTGTGTATGCAGAGCTAAATGATTTCACAAAAATTCCTTCAGAAATCACTTCACATCACTGATGGTATACAAGGAAGCAGGGATAATTTGTCACTTCCCTAGAGACTCATGTTTTGTATCTCCTTGTCACTTTCCCTGACAGCAAATAATGAAAAGACTTATAAAACGATATGTGCTGAGAGCCCAAGTGGACAAAGAAAATGATGAAGTGAATGAAGGTAAGAAGAATAACCCACAGCTTTACATTTACCACCTATACCTGTCACATTGACCACCTAACACATTTTGATTGATAGACTTATCAAGCTACAAGAAGCATTCAAATATTAACAGGATTCAATTAATAATAAAGACTAACGGGTGGTTGTAGGTACACTTATTGCAAGACTTATTGAACAGTTTGAATTCCTGCTGCTACACCGCCACCACCGTATATATAATTAAAATACAAAACAAACTAACACCTGGGTACCGCACAATCTAGACTGGTCAGTAGCAAAAAGAGAATCTACCAATCACCCACCTAAAAGAAGCACACTGTGCCGCCATTTATACATAAGATTACCTTATGTCCTATATCGTGCAGGCTGCTATGCCCTCCGTTCGGTAGTGAAGTGTTAGTTTGTTCGGTATTTTAATTATTAACAGGAATTATTCAGCTACACTTTATTTATTGAATACAAAGAACTGACTTACATACTATTTTTCTATGTAGTTTCCTCCCACTGCAATACACTTGTTCCAGCACTCAGAAAGATTCCTAATCCCTGAAGAGTAGAACTACAAGTTGACCCATTCTTGCAAAGAGTCAATAATTTCTTAATTCAAATTGAATTTCTTTCCTCCTAAAAATTCCTTTAATTTAAGATAATCTTTAACTATTGTTTCTACACTGCCAACAATAGGCTACACGACTAGGCAAGCCCTTTGGTGTTTTCCCTACAGGATGTTGTATAAACTCCTGTCTCTAAGGCCAGTTTGTCTTCATTTTCTTAAATGCCAATTATAGGTAAGGATGTAGGAGCCACAGATGCAACTGAACTTTGAGGTTTTTCCCTTACCAACATTCTAAATTTGCCTAGGGGATCTTTGTCACTTACACCTGCTCCTAAAACATATATCCCCGAATCCTGTTGGATAGGATTTCTAATGGACAGGAACAGAGGATTACACTCATTATGTTTACAACTGTTTGGTGGTGTTCCCCTTCAGGACAGTCAACCTTTGTGACAAACCTTCACCTTTACTGACACTAGAGGTAGTTTCCACTGGTTTATATTCCCAACACCTATAGTCATATAAACACAATTACCATAGACTGGGTCAGTTCTAGTCACACAGATGTACTTATCAGACAAAAACCAAGTGTTTTATATGTCATCTGTCTTAGAGTCCACTATACCGCAAAGGTCAACTTAGTTGTTCCCGACTCCTCTTGATAATATAACACTGTTGGAATTTGATTTCACTGTGTTTTCCCCCTTGTACACTATCAACCAAACAATACGACATGCAAAAACATTATGGCTCTTATAGTCCTGGCACTTGATTGCAACATGACACGTAGATCCAATTAGGCTCTCCTTCCAATTCCACAGCAGTGGCAGTGGTTATCAGGACTTGATGTAGATCTTCAAACTGTAGCTCTAGGGCTTTCCACGCGTCCCTCGTTTCACCACTACTCAGTCTCCTGATTGTAAAGAATGAATTGCTTCTATACAGTCTGGATTCTGGAAAACAACTAAAACTTGGAAATACACATTAGACAATCAATTTGTGCAACAGACAACGTCATTTGGGAAACTACTATGCTACATCTGGAGCTGTTGGGGAAAATAGAGACCTAATCTAGGGGTATTCCCAAAGAGTACTTCATAAGGACTTAGGCCTATCTTCCGGTTAGGTGTGTACCAGATGGAGAAAAGCCCCAGGGGTAGGTACTCTCACCTGAGTCCGTATCTTTTAGCTGTAGCCTTTGCTATAGGCCAAATCTCTGAATATCCTGGAAAGAGATCAATACAGACACAGACATATTCACACTGTTCCACTTTTGTTCTCAATGTAGTCAATCCGCAGTCTCTGGAATGGGTGAGATGACCTTGGCATATGCCTTCCGGGAACTCCCATAGTTCTACCATCATTATTACAGCATTCACTTTCAACTAACCTAGTGGCAGCATTGTTGAACCCAGGAGCCATCCACCACAGAACCACCACCACCTCTCTCTTGATTTGCCCATGTTCTAAATCCATCCTCTTTAGGTAGAGTGCCCTCTGAAGGAAAAGTTTCTTAACAACTCTCCAGAGTCCATTCTCAATCATCACTTCTACCTTTATCCTTTGATGTTTCCTTTCAGCCTCTGTAGCCTATATCTGAAAAAGACAAACTTTTGGAAGTCTACTGCCCCTAAGTCATCCTGTATCACACAGACTTCCACTTAGCGTAGGCTTCAGTTAATAGTTTAGCCTTTACCTTCTCAGGCAGCATCAGGGCATCAAACATCTTTCATACACTCAGCATTCATTATTGATGGGCTTACCCATGGATCAAACAAAATCTCTGCTTCACCAGATTAGACCATAATAATGAGTGATACTGAAGGCATATCTCGATCTTATAGATGTTAGCAGTCTTACCCTCAGCATCTTACAAACCTCAGCGAGTGTCTTCAGCTCTGTCTCCTGCACTAACATTGCTGGAGAGAGTGGTTCTTTCTTGACATCAGATTATCCATCTTCCAAGAACCTGAAATTATCTACCAGAAAATCAAAAATGTGGTTAATTAATTAAAGACAGTCATGTGAATTAGAATTTTAATTTTTAGGTGGGAAGGCACTACTACTCCCTCCCCACTCCAGAGGCAGCAGAGTAGTCGGATCTAAATTTGTGCACCCTTAAGGTTTGCCCTGGGCATCTCTTTCTCCCAGGCTGGAGCACTGGCCAATCGCAGCGCTCAGCTCATATCCTGGGAGGTTGCAGGATATGAGCTGAGCACTGCGATTGGCCAGCGCTCCAGCCTGGGCGAAGGAGACACCCAGGGCAAAAGAGGATGTCTCCGCCCAAGGCAAAATTATCAGAAGCACGAGCGCTGGTACCTGGCCCAGGGATACAAGTAAGTGCAGGGACATCCCTGGGTGCCGCTCTGCATGTACATAGCTTTACCTAAAAAACTTTGGACCGGTGAAAGGTCCTCTTTAAAGCTTACTTACCTTGCTGCAGCGTGACCTCTTCTGATGGTTTTGGCAAGTTCTCTCATGGCGTTTGGATCGGAAGCTACGCAAGCTGTCTGACCAGCCAGAGATGACAAAATGTTAGAGAGCTTTATTCAAGATACATTCACTTAAATAGGAGACATGACATCACAAAAGGGGTGTTCCTTAAGAAAAGACTACTGGCTCCTTAACTTGATAGGAGTGGTTTAAGCAACTTCAACTCTGAGTTCATAGGTAGATTTGAAAAAACTGCAACCTAACTCCTCCTTCCCCCTCCACAGTGACCTTAAGATAAAGAAATGTACACGTGGTTTATATATCTGGTTAGCTGCCATCTAGTGGACAAAAATGTGTACTACAGAATGTTAACATTATATTTAAAAACCTATCTCTCACAATACCATGTTAGGTACAATAAGGAATACATTAGATAGTTTTTCACATATATGGAGCATCTTTCTTAAATAAATCATTTTATGGAATGAAACAAACGGCATGGGTTGATCATTATAGAATTAGTCGCCTAACAGCCAGCAGTGGATAACAACTAACTGTGTTCCCCAGGCAGTGCTCATGCTATTTCCATGTGATATTATTTTACCAGCAATGATCTAGTGAGCCACAAATCATTTCTAATTGTCTCAGAACCATTTCTGAACTTTTATCTTTATAATGAGTTATAACAAGTCGCATACCACAGGGTGCTATACTCATCTGACACTTTAGGGTACATTATAACACACAATGCTGCTCAGGTTCAAATTTTTTGCATATTCTGGCACCAGAGAATTTCAGAAAGTGTTCATTTATTAAATACAGGGGGCAGTTTAGATATGTTTTAATCAGTACAAACATTGATACTGGGCAAGTAATATGTTCATATACAAATAACATATATGCTTTGGTGAATAAAGCATTGAACAGAATGCTGCCGTTGAGCAGATCAGAGGGTGACTTGAGGAGAACCAAAGATGATGTATACATATGACTTTTGTATTGTTATTACAGGTGAACTGAAAGAAATAAAGCAAGATATTTCAAGCCTTCGCTATGAACTTCTAGAAGACAAATCACAAGCTACTGAGGAATTAGCGACCTTGATACATAAACTAAGTGAAAAGATAAATCCTAGTATGTCTAGGTGTGAATAAATAATGGATCCTGAAGTACAATGGCAATAAACTATAAATCATCCAATACTTGAAGAAAAAAAATAAGTCTGATAGATTTATAGCACACAATTAAGTCTTATAAATGTACCTCCATGTGACTACTGCTCTGCAAGTTCGAGCAGACCTTGATTCCATCATGATTCCAGTCGATAGAGTTGAAATCATATAATCAGTTTAGCCTAAGCTTAAAGGGTTTTTCCTGTTTGCATCAACATCCTTTAAAATAATCATTCATAAAGGTAGCTGTAATTTTGTATTTCTTTTACCTTTATTGCTCCTATTTTCTGTTCACACGACCACGTCCATCCAGCTTTTTCATATTTACTCTGATGTTATGTCCATATATTGGAAAGTTATATGAGAGTGTCTATGTAACTAGCTGGGTAGGAGGAGCTATAAACTAGCTGAGTGCTCTTAGGGGGCTGTGCTGGAGCTGTGACAGAGAAGGGAGCAGTGCATCATGGGTTTGGTTGAATATCACAATAGGAAGTGCTACATACAGGTTTGAAACAAACCAGAATGACGTGTTTACCTGGTAAAACGGATTAGGACAGTCCAAATTGAAAAAAAAAAAACTGAGAGAGATGTACATGAGGTAAGGAACTACATAATCATATCTGTGAAATATTATAGTAATCCTGGAAAACCCTTTTAAGCTATACTTACTACCACTAGGAAGTGTGGGCTTTCTAGGTGGGTCCACTTGTGGGTCATTTGTGGCAATAAACCTTTACTGTTCACACTATAGATGCACAGTACGGCCATTTAAGAGTGTGAAAACCTGGACAAAAGGAGCAAGTAGCTAGATTATATGGTCTAAATTACTGACTGAATAATTATCAAAGCAAATTGTTAATCCATTTATTGGTTGATGTTCATAATGATAATGACACAATATGTCCATTGCTTTTGTCACCTACGACACACATCCCAACAGTGTACTGCACCATCTGTAATACTAAAACCGTGTAAAGGAGACAAGTTATACCTAATACTGCTTGTAAAATAACATCAGAATAATGTACAACTGACCATGTGAAAAGTGCTGTAAAAATAACATATGCCATTTATTTTGTAGAATATTGGAACAGTTTAGCCTTTGCCTTTATACTATACTTACACATACTGCAGGTTAGCATGCATCATTTGACAGGTGCACTTCAAAAAAGGGACATCTACGATATTGAATCTGTGGGAGCGAGGACTACCTACAACCAAACCCCCTGGACCAGACGTGAGGATGTGCAAATAGGCACAGTCCTCGCTAAAGAAATAAGCCATACTATAGAGTAAATACTACTTAGTCATATATTAAAGTCTTCTGCAATGTTAGGATTTGATTTGGTTCATAAATCAGTTCAGTCTTTGTGACATAACTATAATGGCCATTAATGCAAACAGCTTAGAAGAACAAACTTAGTACATAAATAACTTAGTCACAAATACTGGGAGATTAGGTAATTAAATAAAAGGGTAATATTCTAACTGTGAAGAGCGCAAAACTGTAGTTATTTATGAATGGCTCCATGCTGAATATATGAGTCATACAAGCACAGAAGGGAATATCTGATTGAAACATTACCATGACAGACCACAGCATTAGGCTACTTTCACATCTGCGTTATGCTGTACGGTTTTGAGGTCCATCACAGGATCCCAAAACCGCAGTAAAACACTTCAGTTTTCACCCCATTCATTTGAAATGGGGACAAAACTGAACAAACTTGAATGGAGTGCACCTGAAAAAACAAAATAAATACAAGTAGCATTGTTGTGTTCATCATGGGATACAGAGCAAGAAGGATCCGGCATTAAACACAATGTAAGTCGATGGTCCTTAGTGCCGGATCCATCTTGTTCATTTTGGAGATTATACAACCAGATGCAGACAATTGTATTATTGGCTGGATGCGTTTTTGCTAATCACCTGACGGATCCAGCAAGAACGCAGATGTGACAGTAGCTGTACACATGTGAATGCCACTGCATATGCTTAAAGCATTCCTGAGTTTTCAAAAAAAGTTTGCATAATGGCTGTGCTTCTTTGTACAATCATAGCTGTGAAGAAGGGGCGGCTCCAGGTTCATGTGGGCCTCCTTGTGGCAATTCCAGTATTTTCATTGTCCTGCTCCCATGTTAGAGCAGAACAAAGAAAAAAACATAGATGTGAACCTTAGATTAAATAGCCCCTATAGTGCCCATAGTAATGTCCCCCACTGCCCCTAGTAATCTCCCTATAGATCCCATGGCAATGTCCCCCCACCACCCCCAGTCTGCACTCACTGGTTTGTGGTAACGGGGCTGGAACTGTCATTGCACTTCTTGCCGTTCCCCCGTCAGAGTGCTCACCACAGCAGCATCACATCCACTCATTCCAGCGTCTATCAGGCCCCAACGCTGCCCTACTAGCAGTATTTACTAATCATGTGGGTGGGCGGAACCTGACCAATGTTAGTCAGACTCCACTATTCACTTCATTAGTGATTAGAGAGTACTAGTAGGGCAGCGCTGGAGCCTGATAGATGCCTGACTGACCACATGTGATGTTGCTGTGGTGAGCATGAAGTACAGTTCCAGGCCCTGTTACCAGTGAGTACAGACAGGAACATAGCCCTCAGCCCAGCCAGTCACCCTCTGACGGCATTACTGCCAGTACTACCCTGATGGTGGCCTTGGCCAGTGGCCATAACATTTGAAGCCCTGGTCAAAACATCCAGACTTCAAGCCCCAAATATTTTGACCTGGTGATGCCCCTGGAGTGAGGAGACACAGTGCCCCCCCAGTCAGTGGGCCCCGGCCCTTGCCCGAGTATGCCAGGTACTGAGAAGTTATGTTTGGGCTTCCCTAATGTTTGTTTCAGCCATATTATTACATTTTTTAGCTGCACAGCTAGATGCGTTTCTCTCAGAAGCAGGGAGCATATCCCTACTGTGGATTCTGCCAGTACTGTACTGCTGTGGTATCCTTTCCTTTACTTCCCACAATGTTTGTTTTCAGCGCTGGAGCTCACAGAACAGATAAGGAGGGATAAATCACACAGAATGCTCCTGAGATGTTCAGAAGCAGTGTAGACGCAGTACTTTTATCAGGCTTAGGATCTTAGCTAGCTCTGACATGCCCTCACTTCCTCTCAGCCTGTATCTCTGTTACCAGGGATGAATCTTACCTGACAACAGACAGTGGCCTGCAACTTAGGTGGAAGTGAGACAGCTAGTGGCCATGACTTTACAGCTTTTTTTCGAGTGGATGCAGGCATATTTTTTACATGAAATAAAATTGTGTGAAAGTAAAGTGGCTCTTTAAAAACAGTACAATATCTGCCATTCTGCCATTTGTAAAACTCTACCTATTAGTTAACCATCATGAATTAAACCATATGTATTTTGCTGTCTGCAAATTGCGGATCTGAGAATACGGACACCATCCATGTTGAGTTTTTTTGTGGATTTTGTGCATTTTTTGTGGACCTACTGACTTCAATGGGCCTGTGGTCGACATTTTGCCGAAAATTATATGACATAATCTGTCTTTTTGCGGACTGGACATTCTATGTGCTTTCCGCATTGAAATGTCCACTCTGCAAAGAGATAGAATATGTCTCTGCAAAATGCAAACCACAAATTCAATGGGCATGCAGAAAAAATGCAGATGGCACACAGACCGCGTCTGTATTTAGCAGATTTGCGGACTGCAAAACAGATGCGGTTGTGTGCATTAGGCCTTATAATGAGTTTAGGCTAGGGTACTCTGTAATAACATGTACTGTAGTTGCTATGAAAACTACAATACTTTAGAGAATAAAACACTACTTAAAGAGGACCTTTCACCGGAAAATGCTTAGTAAAATATATACCCGTATTTTTCGCCCTATAAGATGCACTGGCCCATAAGACGCACCTAGGTTTTTGAGGAGGAAAATAAGAAAAAAAATATTTTGAACCCAAAGGTGTGCCTAATGGTGTTATATGGGATCTGTGAATGGCACTGTTATGGGGGTCTGTGGATGGCACTGTTATAGGGGTCTGTAGACGGCACTGTTATGGGGGACTGTGGCAGGCACTGTTATGGCGGACTGTGGCTATCACTGTTATGGTGTTATGGGGTCTGTGGCTGGCACTGTTATTGGGGACTGTGGCTGGCACTGTTATTGGGGACTGTGGCTGGCACTGTTATTGGGGACTGTGGCTGGCACTGTTATTGGGGACTGTGGCTGGCACTGTTATTGGGGACTGTGGCTGCAGGCTTTAGCTCTGTAATTACTGCAGGCCCCTGCAGGCTTTACTTACTGTACTACTTTAACTTTCCGGCAGGCAGGAGGCTGGGCCGGCGCTGACAACGTTACTCACTATGTCACGCGCCGGCTCCGCACACTTTATGAATGAAGAAGGCGGAGCAGGCGCAGTACGTAGTGAGTTACGTTGTCAGGGCCCGTCCGCCAGCTCAGCCTCCTGCCTTCTGCCTGCAGGAAAGTTAATACAGTAAGTAAAGCCTGGATAAAAGACTACTGTTAACTTAATCAGCCTACAGCATTCCCTACAGTTAGGTTTCCTACAGTGAGCGGGCCCAGTGTATCAGGATACAGTGACTGCACTGGGCTCGCAGTAATTACAGAGCTAAATGCCGGCCCCTCCTCCCTGCCCACTGATACACCCTGCCGACCGCACTGCGCAGCATGCGGTCGGCGGTATACAAACGGCAGCATTCGCCCCATAAGGGGGAGGGGAGTGCGTCTTATAGGGCGAAAAATACGGTATATAGGCTTACAGGTGTGCCCCCGGTGGTGGTGTTTCTCCTTTTTTTTCTCAAAAGGTCCCCCCATTCGTCCGCAGTGGCCCCCGTAATATTTTGCGTCTCATATGTAAATGAGCCGATTCGGCTCAACTGGGCGGGCTCCTGAAGTTCTTCCGGGCGTGGTTTTCTTCTCCCTGGCACGGAGCGCATCCAATCAGTGCACCCCGCTCTTAGCCAGGGAGAAGAAGCTCGAGTACTCGCAAAAAAAAAAAGCAGAAACACCACCACCGGGGGCAAACCTGTAAGTCTATATATGTATTTTACTAAGCATTTTCCTGTGAAAGGTCCTCTTTAAGGGGAGATGCCAGGAATACCAGTGATCTACTGAAGGCTAACAGCTAATTAACTATTTCTTATAGATTGCTAAAAGGCCCATTTCTTATCATAGCTTGCAAGGTAATTGCTATTGTATCAGTAAGAGAGGGTGACACTTCTTACTACTGAGCCAGGCTATGATTTATTAACGTCTGTAGTGGAAAACAATGCAACCGTGATATTTGCTCAAGGTAAAATTGCAAATGTTCCAGGTTGTGTAACTGTTGAAATCTAGTTTAAATGATACATCTTTTCCCATAGACTTTTTTTGGGCTCCACCTGAGGCAGGAATCCCATACCCAAAGTAGTTGCATAGCCCAGGCTTCATTGTAAAGAAAAAACCCTGTCAAATCAAATACAGTGGTCCCTTAAGATACATTAACCTAAGGATACAATATTTTCAACTTACAATTTTCTGGGCCATCATAAGTTGAAACTAGACTTAACATTCAATGCCTCAGACCCAGATCCAACCAATCAACATATAACCATTTCCTGATAAAACACCTGACTAGTAGATCCTCTTTACAGTACAGTGCAGTACTACATGCTATATATTGCTATCTGTCTGTGCAGGATGAGCTGCTCCTTTGAATGTCAAGTGAGGGTGGTTCCTTGGTATTTTTCTGGTACGATGTGTACTGTACAGGACCCTGAAGAACCTCCTGTTCTCATCATAGAAAGTGATTTACAAGTTCCAGCAGCTATTCCTGTATGTTATATGTAAGGACTTGCCTTACCTGTCTCAGTTATTTGCCTATTTTTCTTAAATCTTCATCTTCTCTTATCTTGGTGTTACAATGGCGGTCCATGCCA
The DNA here is from genome assembly GCA_033119425.1 of Bufotes viridis. NCBI lineage: Eukaryota > Metazoa > Chordata > Amphibia > Anura > Bufonidae > Bufotes > Bufotes viridis. Next base: position 443,772,662 of record CM065589.1, on the reverse strand, counting down.
TTTGGACGTCAGCTTCCTATGTGTAAATTAGAGGCATTGGGAGTCATTTATCAGCCAGAAATACGCAGCAAAGATAATTTGTACTGAAATCTGCGACTTCTCCCTGCTCATTCCAGGTCTAAAAAAGTAGATGGGGAATGGGACGGCAGGAGTAGAAGATGTTCTAATTGGAAGCTGGCTTACATTTAGCCTGGCCCTGGATATGCCGAAGTTATGTAGAGGCCTACGCCTCTAAATATTAAAACCGGCATCTAAAATGCTGGTCTCAGTAAATGACCCTTATTGTTCTTTGCATCTCTCCTCAATTATAGTACTTCTTGTGCTCTGTGTGTTAAGCTGTTTTCTAATGGGCCAATCAGCCCTGCTATATATTCTGTGTGGTGTGTCTACCCCTGTGTCTGAGAATCAGGTTCTGTCTGGTCTTTCTAGTCTGCTGGGTCCTGTGAAGGAGCTATAATTCGTTTGTATGCAGACCGTGTTCTGCCTGACCCTAGAAGCTTATTCTGACCCTGTGCCACCTGTCCTGGGACTGAGTGATTTGCCCATGGGTCATCTGCTAACTACACCAGGACTATTCCAAGAGGTAGCAACCTGGTGACTCCCCTGCAGCAAAGACCAAATTTCTGTATAGGGGTTAAAGGGTCAATACCAGAGGACTGCCAAGATAATGCTCTCAGGAATAGCCCAACATCAAAACGGTTAGCCAGCATAGTTGTTCCAAAACCAGTGCCCGTAATACTGGGGATTACTTTTTGAGGCTTTGGAATTACCAGTTTTCCATAGCGATATGGACTCAAGTTACAATGGTTTCAACATACAATGTTCATCCAGGAACCAATTAATATTGTAACTTCAGGGACTACTGTATAAGAATTAGCTTGATGGCCAGACATTATAGATGTTTGTGCTTCATTTTATAAATGTTAGAAATATCTAGAAGTATTGGTAATTTCTCAGACTATTGTATGTATTGATGCCTACAACATACTGCATTGATGACATATAATCCAGTAGTCAGTAGATAATATACTCATTCACATTGGTCCTAGCACCAGATGAAATTTTTATAACTCTGTGATATTAAAAGTCATTTTAGGTAGTTGGGGATTATTTTAACACCTATTAGAAACATCAAGTGAAAGTGTTTGTGGGAGAAACCAAGCTGCTTTCAAGCCATGTCCCAACCAGTCATGTCCAGCCAAGGGTAATGTATGTCAGCTCAGCCCCATTACTCTTTCACATCAGCCATGTATGTTTATATATATATATATATATATATATATACAGCCTCTAATTCAAAGGGGTTCTACGGCCTACAAATATTGATTGCCCATCTTCCAGATATGTCTTCAGTATTAGATTGGTGGGGGCCTGACACTTGGCAAATAAATAGCAGCTCAGCTTCAGTATCCCAACACTGGAAACTACACAGTGTACAGAGCCTTCAGCTTCCGCTATGTACACAGTTTGTGATGCAGCAGTTGCCCATAGCAGCTAATCAGAAAGGGTGCTACGTGCCATATCCCCACTGATCTGATATTGAGACATACCTCCCAACTTTACAAAACATGGGAGAGGGACACGTGTGCCGCGGCAATTTTTTCCCGCACTAGGCCACCCCTCTAACTCCGCCCAAAACATAACTAAACACCTAATCCCACCCAGTCCCCTAAATGCTCCCACATAGTAATTATTTCCCCTTTATGCCACCACACAGTAGTTATAGCAGCATTGTGCCGCCTTCACAGATTATGCCTAGATATGTGCCCCCTCACAGTAGTTATGACAGATATGTGCCACCTGACAGTAGATAGATTCAGATATGTGCCACCTGACAATAGATATGCCGAGATATGTGCCCCCTTACAGTAATATGCCCAGATATGTGCCCCCTCACAGTAATATGCCTAGGACTGTACCCCCTCACAGTAATATGCCCAGTAAAGTGCCCTCTTCACAAGCAGTAAAAAATAAAATAATAAACTCCACATATTCACCTCATTCCCAGCAGCAGCAGGACACACGGAGCTACCGGCTGGCCCAACCTCCTGCCCAGACCTGCAGTGTAGAGCGCAGACAGGGGGAGGAATGATGGAGCAGGGAGCCAATGGACGGCTCTTGATTCTTCATTACAGGCAACTGTCTCTGGTTCCTACAGAAGCAGGGACAGCTGCCAGAAAGCGGAACATACCTTACCCGTACCGGGACCGCGGGACAGCCACTGAAATCCGGGACTGTCAGGACTGATCTGGGACGGTTGGGAGATATGTTGATGGCTTATTCTGAATATAGGTCACCGCTATCAGTAGCCCGGAGAACCGATTTAATGGTAAATCTCAACATATAGCATTTTGGCACTAAAGGGGTTGTCCAAGTTGAATTAATGTGTGCTCAACAAAAGTAAATGCACTAAAATAACAAAAGAAGCTATACACACCATATTCGTCCTTGTTGATTCCTGCATCAAGCTCCATCCTGCAGCAATGATGCATATTCCTAGCTGTAGTGGCGAATTTCTGTACACCATGCAGCCAATCACCGCACATGACTGCTGAGGCTAAGGATTGGCTGTATTGAGCTACAAATGGAATAAAAAAAAAAATTTGAATAGTATACTGTCTGTGACCATTTTTATCTATCTAAAACATAAAACTGATGCTGGTCTTGTTTAGGTACCATATGAAAGCCAAATCGGAGCCTTAAAAAATAAAAATCCTTAGAATGCACTATTTTGAAAGGATGCCATTTTGATGTGGACATTTAGGCGCCAAAGTCCCTAAGGGGGTAACTTGAATGGTACTGAGCTGCAATTCTAGAGAAAGCTCATAGACTTTAGAGGGGTTTTCTGGGACTTAGATATTGATGACCTGTTCTCACAATTCTGTAGATCATCACTATCAGCGTGGTGGGGTCCAACAACTAGCATCCCCACTGATCAGCTGTTTGCGTCAATCGCCGGCACCGGAAACCTTTACTGGAGGCAGAAGGCTCTCTTCACTGACAAGGTATATACCATTCTCATGTGGAACACAACACAGAATCACAGCTTTACTACCCTTGTTTTATGATGCCCACACTATAAACTGTGTGTCTATCAGCCTCTGATACTGGGCTTTGCTCCATATAATATACTATACAACAGCTCCACCTTGTGGTCAAAACGTCCACATGACCAACTGTCAAAAAAAATATGGAATAAATGATTCCCATTTTTAATGTGTCAAATTTCCCAGGTTTCCAAAGACCCTATTCATACCTTGGAACCTCCAAAGAATTCAATCATGCCGTGCTTATGTTATCATACATCCAGAACAAGATAAGCACTTTTTAATGAACTTATTTATAGACGGAGAATAGGACTCTCTGCTGCCTTGGTTGCATAGTATGGATACAATCTTATCTGAGGAAAGACTTGATAAGGCCAGTAATTGCGTGTTTCCTTACTATGCTATCACCAAGAACTGATTCTAGCTCCCCTGTGGTACTGAATGGAAATGTAATAATGTAAGCCATTGAACACAAAGGACAATTTAATGCCAGCAGTTATTTGCATTAAATGAGTTATAAAGAAGACAGCTTCAATATACAATATAACATGCCATCACAGATAGAAATGCTGTAATATAGATCTTTGATAAAGGAACTTTGGACTTCATTATTTTAGTAAAGACTTTCTATTTAATAATTTATCATACATGTATACAGCCTTTGCTTTTAATAAGACAATATAAGTATTCAGTAAAACAGATATGTACAGTATATAGCGGTTGTCCAAGAAGATGAGCAGATGGGAATGTGATGCAGGCCTGCTATTATACATTCAGTCTGTCTTATTTCTGAGCTTTCTTACAGTTAGCCAGTAACTGGGTTTGGTGTATATATAATATTAAGCTGATGATGTACAGATATTTATGGCAATAAAAAAGAATTGTATATGAAAATTGTATATTCTCTTCTTTATTAAATGAGGCATCATAACACCAAACTGAGAATTGAGGTTGTTATGAGGTCTCCCCTACCCAACACAAAAAATCATCGAAGAAGAGCGAAACCAACCAAAACATCAGGTCACCATTAACTCTTAGGGTAAGTCAACACTTTGTGGATTTGTCGTAAATGAAAGTCGCACCAAGGCTGTAAGTAAATCGAAGCACACGACAGTTGCGCATTTAAAGTGTAATTGAGTTTTGGAAAAACTTTTGATATGTCACAGTGATATATCAAATGCTTTGAGTTGAGGGAGTCTGAGTGCTGAGACCCCCACCGATTATTAGAACGAAGAGAAGCACTTGCATATCATGCTCTCTTCCTCCAGGAGAAGTGATACAGAGTCTATGGGCCCATCTTGATTCCTCCCCTGCAATAAAGAGAGAGTACAATAGGAGAGTACTTCTCTCTTCTGGAAAAAAAGAGAGAATCGGGCAGCACTGCTGTTATTTATAGTCCCGTATCTACCAGTGAATCAGCGCTAGTTCAGACTCACAGTGATGGTGGTATTATGGTCAGCGGTGTTGCTCAGCTCCAGTGATAGAACATAAATATAGCCAAATGGAGTAATGAAAGGAAACGAGCTGCACTCACCAAGTCCATTGAACCTTCTTTATTAATTCATAACGTGCAGGCGAACCCACGTCACTTAAGGCATCGGGGGGGACACACAAAAGGTTGCGGTAGCTCACACGCATCTTCAGGCCGCTACAAAGTCAAGCCGCGTTCGGCGCACCTTTATGACGTCACCACACGCCCTAGCCAGGTGATCGCTGATCGCTAAAAACGTCTAACTTTGTAAAAACAATTAAAAAGTGATACCGGTCACTTGAGAGCATTGTGGTTGTAAACAAATAATCATGCAATTCAAATATGACATAGAGGTGGCTGATCCATAACATCACAATCACGTCAATATTTCTCACAGGCAAACCGCATGGAAAGCGCAACAAAAGTGCAAAAAATGCACAATTGTAAGAGGGGTTTATAATTCCAACATTTTGTTACCTTACTAAATATTACATATTTACTGAGAACTACTCCGCGTCTGAGCTAAATTACACATCTCGGGACAGCATTATCTTACAAAAAGACTGCCATATCATTTCTGTCATTAAGTCTATGTGGACCCATCGCACTTGTGTGTGGTATCCACCACGCTTCTCTTTGAAGCAGTCGTTTGTGCCTATCTCCACCCCGTGGGGACTCCGCTACATTTTCTATCCCAGCAAATGAAAGGCATCTAGAATTACCACTATGTCGCGAGCGTACGTGGTCTATGAGGCGGGGGCAACCCTTGCCAGTTCTAATGGAGGCCATATGTTCTCTAACAGGTTCTACCAGAGTTCTCTTAGTTTTTATTGAAAAAACTGAAACTAATTGATCCCCAAGAATCCTATACATCCCACATGGTATTTCATACCAAAGATACACAAGTCGGCAGACAAACCACCCGGCCGCCCTATTGTGACAGGGATTGGTTCGGCTACAGAGTCCTTGTCCCGCTACCTTGATTGGCTGCTTAGACCTCTCCTAGAGGGTACACCGACCTACCTCAAGGACACCGGTGATTTCCTCCGCGCCCTCGAAATTTTCGAGTGGCGCGAGGAATATCACCTGGTGTCCTTGGATGTAGAGTCATTATACACCCATATACCACACCAGCTTGGCATCAAAGCAGTTACAGAGGTCTTAGGCAGGACGAAGAAGGAAAGAGTGTTTTGTCAATTTGTTGAAGAGGCCCTTGATCTTGTTTTGGGTAATAATGTATTTCAATTTGAGGCGCAATGGTACCGCCAGGTACTTGGGACGGCAATGGCACTCCGGTGTCCTGTACTTTTGCCAACCTGTACCTGGCGGTACTAGAAGAGCTGTGTGTCTTCTCGGTGGGTAACCCCTTCCTACAACAGATCCATTTGTTCCTTAGATATGTGGATGACATTTTTCTGGTCTGGTCGGGCAGCGAAGAGGATTGCCGTGGATTTGTGGAGTATTTAAATATGTCTAACCCTATGCACATGAAATTTACCTTAAGCTTTGGAGGAAAAAGCCTCGAGTTTTTGGATGTAAAAGTATTTGTTCAGGCAGGGAGTTAGTCACCACGAGTTACCGTAAGCCCACGGCAACCAACTCGCTGCTCCACCAGACCAGCTCCCACCCTCAAGCAGTAAAGAAAGCTGTCCCATATGGACAATTTATCAGATTGCGTAGAATAAACAATACGGACAATGGATATTGGCGGCAGGCGTTGGCACTTAAGGAACGCCTGCTGGGTAGGGGTTACCCTCCGGGAGATGTTGATGATGCCATGGCAAGGGCATTTACTCGCCGGCGCCATAACCTTTTGAAAGAAAACCCAAAGGAGAATACCAATCAGGAAAAATTTGCTTTCACCTTCCGTTATTGCCCCATGGCAGATATAATAAAACGAGCAATATTTAACAATTGGGGATTACTAAAAGGGGAATCCAGTCTGCAGAATGTTACACAAGTCAGACCATTGGTAGCCTTTAGAAAATGCAGCACTATCCGTGACAAGGTGGTACATAGTATGCTCCACAGAAAAAAGACAGCAAGTTGGCTTACTGAAAAAAGCCAGTTGGCAATTTCAGATGTGGGAATTGCACATTTTGTCCCCAGAACAGCCGAAATAAATGGCTAAGACTGGGAAGTGTGACACACCAAGTCCGTGATTTTATCACCTGTCGAACTACGTACGTGGTCTATGTTATTCTATGTAGATGTGGAGCATTCTATATAGGTAAAACTAAGAGAACTCTGGTAGAACGTTTGTAAGATAATGCCGTCCCGAGATGGGTAATTTAGCTCAGACGCGGAGTAGTTCTCAGTAAATATGTAATATTCAGTAATGTAACAAAATGTTGGAATTATAAACCCCTCTTGCAATTGTGCATTTTTTGCACTTTTGTTGCGCTTTCCATGCGGTTTTCCTGTGAGAAATATTGACGTGATTGTGATGTTTTGGATCAGCCACCTCTATGTCATATTTGAATTGCATGATTATTTGTTTATAACCACAATGCTCTCAAGTGACCGGTATCACTTTTTTATTGTTTTTACAAAGTTAGAAGTTTTTAGCGATCAGCGCTCACCTGGCTAGGGCGTGTGGTGACGTCATAAAGGTGCGCCGAACGCGGCTTGACTTTGTAGTGGCCTGAAGATGCGCGTGAGCTAGCGTGAAATGGCCGTCGCCACTTTTCTACCGCAAACTTTTGTGTCCCCCCCCCCCCCAATGCCTTAAGTGACGTGGGTTCGCCTGCACATTATGAATTAATAAAGAAGGTTCAATGGACTTGGTGAGTGCCGCTCGTTTCCTTTCATTACTCCACTTCTCTCTTCTAATTTTTAGCTATTGGGGGGTCTCAGCACACAAATGATACAATTCTGTGACATATATAAAAAAAATCTCACCTCAGTGACCTTTTAATTACGGATTTAAAGGGGTTTTCTGAGAGTTATATATTGATCTATCCTCAAGATAGGTCATCAATATCGGATTGGTTGAGGTCCGACACCCGGCGCCAATCAGCTGTTTGAATAAGCTGCGATAATTTGCTGAGCACGGAGGCCTCCTCAGAGCTTACCAAGCGCCATGCCGTACATTGTATGGTGGCTGTGCTTGGTACTCCAGCTCAACCTCATCCAATTGAATGGGACTAAGCTGCCCCAAGGTCATGTGACATCACTGGCTAGGAAGAGGCTATGATGCTCACTGGATCAGATATTGATAACATATCCTGAGGACAGGTCATCAATATCGAACTCCCAGAAAACCCCTTTAAACTCTAATCTGAAGAAAACGGAACAATCTGATAATGGGCATTCCATGGATTTGAAAATCCAATCCGCATGTGCAGTGGCCTTAACACTACGCTGGGTCCCCTGGGCATCATTGAGGTGTCACCACGCGTTGCTGCTCTCCAGAGGGGATGGTAAGGCATGGTGCACCCTAATGGGAAATAAGTCCAGAGAGTAAACATTTGCAGTAAACCAGTGTGTTCCTTAGCTCTAAAACACAATGACAGCAATAGAAAATCATGTCAGAGGGACACTCAAATACATAGCTATGGGTAAACGCATGTTTGACAGCGTTAACGAACTGTGGGAGACATTTATTAAGCATGTTGCAGCCAAATTATGGTGTAAAATGCGCCAAAAAGAACGGCGCTTTAATTTACACCAAATATATCAATTTTCACCATAAAGAATGCATTCCGCCAGAAATGAGTTTTGAATGTCAAAGTGGGTGGGGCTATCAAATTGGTGCATATTACATCTCATTTATCATCCTCTTAGGGGCATAAATGTCTCAAATTGTTGCAGACAATTAAGCCAGCTTATGTGGTGGTGTTTTGTGTAAAAAGTCGCATTTATGAAAAGAAAAAACAACCTGTTGTGGGAACAAGTGATAGGTAAGTATTAAAACAGGATGATATAAATGAGCTAAACAGCAGGGTTTTGTCGGTAAAAGTCTGAGACAAAAGTCGCAATTTACCACTGGAAATGTCACAAATATGCTTCAAAAGTCGCAAGTGTGGTCTGCACAGGGGTGGCTGAAAAGGCGCATTTAAATTTTAAAAAGTCTCATTTTAGTGCTATTGGTGTTAAAATCGCAAAAGTCGCAAATCAAGAGAAATAGGCAGATAATCAAGTTATTTTAAAAAGTCACATGTTACAAGCGGCATGCGCCTTTTGATATATGGGGTGAAACAAATCACCACTTTTGTAACATTAGTATGTTTTTGGTGCAAATTACACCAATATTGATAAATGACCCCCTATGTGTTTAAAAACACACCGCTCTGTCACATGTGTTATGCTTTTTCATATTTCAAAGCTTCCAAATATTGTCCCTTATCAGAGGCAGATGGTGTATAACCCCTTCAGTACCGGGCCACTTTTCACCTTAAATCCCAGGCTGATTTTTGCAAATCTGACATCTGTCACTTTATGTGGTAATGACTTTGGAACACTTTTACTTATCCAAGCCATTCTTACAATGTTTTCTTGTGAAACATTGCACTTCATGATAGTGGTAAATTTCAGTCAATAATTTTATTTTTGGGGACGTTAGAAGGCTTAGAAGTTTAGAATTAAATCTTGAAATTTTTCAGAAAATTTCCAAAACCCACTTTTTAAAGACCAGTTCAGGTCTGAAGTCACTTTGTGAGGCTTACATAATATAAAGCACCCAAAAATGGCCCCATTTTAGAAACTACACTCCTCAAGGTATTCAAAGCTGATTTTACAAACCTTGTTAACCCTTTAGGTGTTCCACAGGAATTAAAGGAAAATGTAGATAACATTTTAGAATTTCACTTTTTTGGCAGATTTTCCATTTTAATCCATTTTTTTCCAGTAACAAAGCAAGGGTTAGCAGCCAAACAAAAATCAATATTTATTAGCCTGATTCTGTAGTTTACAGTAACACCCCATTTGTGATGGTAAACTGCTGTATGGGCACACGGCAGAGCCCAGAAGAAAGGAACGCCAAATGGTTTTTGGAGGGCAGATTTCACTGGGATAATTTTAAGTTGCCATGTCACATTTGAAGACCCCCTGATGCACCCCTAGAGTAGAAACTCCAAAAAAGTGACCCCATTTTGGAAACTATGGGATAAGGTGGCAGTTTTCTTGGTACTATTTTAGGGTACATATGATTTTTGGTTGCTTTATATTACACTTTTTGTGAGGCAAGGTAACAAAAAATAGCTGTTTTGGCACTGTTTTTATTTTTGTTATTCACAATGTTCATCTGACAGGTTAGATCATGTGGTATTTTTATAGAGCAGGTTGTTATGGACGCGACAATACCAAATATACTACTTTTTTTGGTTGTTTGTTTCAGTTTTAATGAAAGCATTTTTGGAAAAAAAATGATTTTTTTTAGTGTCTCCATATTCTGAAATCCATAGTTTTTTAAAATTTTTTGGGCGATTGTCTTAGGTAAGGTCTCATTTTTTGCGGGATGAGATGACGGTTTGATTGTTTTGGGGTGCGTATGACTTTTCGATTGCTTGCTATTACACTTTTTGTGATGGAAGGTGACAAAAAAATGGCTTTTTTGACACCGTTTTTATTTTTTACGGTTTTCACCTGCGGGGTTAGGTCATGTGTTATTTTTATAGAGCAGGTTGTTACGGATGTGGCAATACCCAATATGTATACTTTTTTTACGTATTTTTTACTCAATAACATTTTTAAAACTAAAAAAAAATCATGTTTTAGTGTCTCCATAGTCTGAGAGCCATAGTTTTTTTTATTTTGGGCGATTGTCTTAGGTAGGAGCTCATTTTTTGAGGGATGAGGTGACGGTTAGATTGGTACTATGATGGGGGGGGCATATGCCTTTTTTATAGCTTGGTGTTGCACTTTTAGTGATGTAAGGTGACAAAAAAAAAAATTTTAGCACAGTTTTTTCTTTACTTGAAACTTTCAAAAAAAATCTAAAACTTTTATTTTTTAACTTCTTTTTTAACTTTATTTTTTGTCCCACTCTGGGACTTCAACTTTTGGGGGTCTGATCCCCTTTACAATTCATTACAATACTTCTGTATTGTAATGTGTTGACTGTAAGTGTATTGTACTGAGTAATATAATACACTTACTGCCTTCCTGCCTGTGAGATCCAGGGGGATGGATCTCACAGGCTGTCACGGAAGGCAGCCACGATGCCTAAGGCCCCTTTCAGACGAGACGAGTATTCCGCGCGGGTGCAATGCGTGATGCGAACACATTGCGCCCGCACTGAATCCGGACCCATTCATTTCAATGTGTCTGTGTACATGAGCGTTGTTCTTCAATATCACAGCATGATCTATTTTCTGCGTGAAAATCGCATTGAATCCGCAAGCAAGTTTTCACTGATGGTTGCTAAGAGATGTTGTTTGTAAAACTTCAGTTTTTTATCATGCAGTTGAAAAACGCATCAATGCGCATTGCATCCGCGCGAAAATAAAATGAACGCAATCACAGACAAAACTGACTGAACTTGCTTGCGAAATTGTGCATTTTTAACTGAATGCATCCGGACCTAATCGGTCACGCTCATCTGCAAGGGGCCTAAGGAAGGCATCTGGCTGCCTTCTCTGCCATCGGGTCCCCGTCACAGCAGCGCTAGGACCCGATGGCCACCCCGCACCCGGCAGGATCCCGAACATGCCGCAGTCAGTGCTGACCGTAGCAGTGCGAGGGTTAATGCGCTGTCATCGGTGTTTTCACCGATGCCGCCGCATACAGCAGGGGTTCAACTATCAGTGACTGCCGGACCCCTGCTGCTGATCGGGCGGACGCAGCTTCTGCACCCGCCCGATCAGCCCGCCATACATGTACCCCGCTGGGATTTCCGACCCACTTTCCATTGCCATACATGTACGGCACTGGTATCCTATGGGTTAAACACACGGTGTTATAGGGGAAAAAAACTGTGGCTTGTTGAGAACAAGCATCCAAAAATTATGCCTTAACTAAATCACAATGCTTGCCCATACAACACTCCCAAGTGCTACAGTGTTGGCATCAACAGCAGCCATATGGTACATGATAGCAAGCAGGCAGACAGCAGTAGTGGCATGATTGTGGCAGTGACATGATGGCAGCAGTGATATGGATCATGATGGTAGGCAGGCAGACAGCAACAGTGGCAAGATGGGGCACTGTTAGCAAGACCAGATCTATTCAATAGCCTCAGGCGGAGGGATGTAAAAATCCTCCGGAATTCAGGCTTGGTTCATCTTGACAAAAGTGATGTTTTAGACACTGGCAGAGGACAACTTGGTCCATTTGGGTGTCACCAGGTCCCCTGCCATGCTAAAACCTCTCTCTCTGATATTACACTGGAGCCTGGACAAGAAAGAAGACAGAGAGCATACAGGGAACAGGGTATATGCTGGATGCAGGCCAGAGTCTAAGTAGGACTGAACCTAGGTGTTGATGAGGGAGATCTCTGCTTGCCGTTTTGCCTCAGCCTGGCACGGCATGTGAAAAAACTGTTCTATCATTTTGAGGAGAATTAACTGACTGCTGCAGCTTCTGCTGCTTGTGGCAGTGGAGAGGGCAGGGGAAGGTGGGTGACTCTGTGTGGGACGGAAAGGGACCTCCCTTTCCGTCCCATACAGGTGGCAGGCATCTGCTCGCCAAAAGCTGCATAGACGGGGTTTCCTGGTAATAATGTAATTTTGCCTCACCTTCAGAGGAAGGAAAACATTTCCCATTTTGCTTTGCTACTGAGGAAAGTATGGCTATCCGTGCAGCACAGCGACAGTCACAAGGAGCGGCCAAAGTTTTGGCAGAAATAATGTCATGTAGGTATATTGCAGCGAGGCTGAGAGCACACTTTCAGCTCCCTAAAGGCAGCAGATCAGCAACTTGGCCAGGTGGAAATTAATCTTGTTTACAATCGCATTGCTCGGCATGTAGTTGTATCCTGGCCATGCATTCTGTTATGGAGAAAGAGGAGTCAGTGTGGGAGAGGCAAAAAGTGATTTTGACAATGTGAAAGACACTGTACTGCCCATGGGTGTGGCCTGGCTGCCGCAAGGGAGACCAGGAGAAGGAGGAAACTCTTGTTGTGGTAGCTGGTGGCCACCTCATGTGGTTCAATAGGGCTGTGGTTCCTATGTTTGTCTGCCTATGGATTATTTTACTCTTGCAGAGCCTGCACAGGGTAATGCTGCTGTCTTCTGGCATGGAAAAAAATTGCTAAATGGCACAGAGCTACAATAGCTTTTGCCAAGCTCGCTTTAGCCCTGGGATGTTTCAGGCCTGTTGCCCCCACAGTATCTGCAGCATCTCCAGTTCCTGAAGCAGATCTGACCCTGACAGTGCTATGGGAGGTTCTGGCAATATGTCGCCTCTGCTCTTTATTTCTGCTGCTGCCCTCCTTCTCAGCTCCCCAATCCAGCTCCCAGGTCTATATAACACAATCATCATCATAGTCCTCATTCTCCTCTCAATTTTTATCAGACTGCGATTGCCCAGGGTGCCACGATCAGTACCACCTACAACACTGCTATGTATGGGGTCCCCTGCCTCCCACTGAACTTCCTCCTCCGCGCTGACTACTCTGACACATGTCTTCTTAGTAAAAAAGAAGGCACCTCACTAGGAGGGGGCAGTGAAGACAGAGAGGGCAGAGTGGAATCCTTCAGTATTCCAGATATTTGGCCTAATGTACACAGTCACACAAAGTATAGAATGGTTTGCAAGTGTGTTTTCTGGAACTTAAAGACATAGAGGTACCACTAAATATCCTTCCCATTTTACAAACACACTGAAGACACTGCTATTGACCTTTTACTTTGGGAATAATGCAGTTTAGGCTCGAGTAACAGATTTGGGTTTAATGTCTGATGTTCAAATACACAGTCAGAAAAAAGCTTTCCCTAGGGTAAGGCCTCATGTACACAACCGTATGTGTTTTGCGGTCCGCAAACCGCGGATCCGCAAAACATGGAAGCTGCTCCGCATTCTGTTCCGCAATTCAGCCCATTGTAGAAATGCCAATTCTTGTCCGCAAAACAGACAAGAATAGGACATGCTCTATTTTTTTTGCGGGGCCACGGATCGCATGAAACGGATGCAGCGAGCCGCAAAATATGTGCCTCGGACGCGGACCAAATATACGGTCGTGTGCATGAGGCCTAAAACACAAGTTGTCAACCTAACCTGAGATTATTCCCCCTCTCACCACTTGAACTGACTGGAGAGGCCCTGTACAAGATTTTAGCCTACTATTTTAGGTGTTTTCACTCAGATTTAAAATAGTACCCTCTGGCCGGTAAAACACGTATTACACCCTTGTATTGCAATTTTTTCACCCCACACAAACACTTGAACTGTCTGGAGATGCCCTGTCACAGATTTCAGGATACTATTTCAGATGTTTTCACTCAGATTTAAAACAGTGCCCTCTGTAATGTAAAACGCATGTTGTACACTTCTATTGTGGTTAAAGGGGTTGTCCAGGTTCAGAGCTATCCTTTGCCCTGTGCTGAATCGCGCAGGTCAAAGGCATTTTATGAAGTTCCAGTGAAGTACAGAGCTCTCCATAGGGACTGCCAGGCAGAGGCTTCTGCCCAGCAGAGCCCGATGACTTCACCGGCACTGATGGGTGGGCTTTAGTGCTGCCTGTAAAAGAGCTAGGGCAGTGCAAAAGCTGGCCCATTAGAGCCGGTGATGTCACCGAATACACTGCTGGGCAGAGGCCTCCGCCTAACATTGTACCAAAGTAAACAAACAAGCCCTTGCCCTGCGCGATCCATCCATCTCATATCACAGGGGCCAGAGGGGTGAAAATGTGGGTAACCCCTTTAATTCCTCCCCCACCAACACTTGAACTGCGCAGGGAAGGCAGTTTGAATTCTGTGCACAGTGTAATTTACATTCCATTTCCCTGGTGGAAAACAAATGTTCTTGCAGGTGGCTGCTTTTGAGGTTCTGCAGCTGCTGCAGCAGTAACTGCAGCTAGAAGACATTGTCTGTGCCAGGCACACCCAGCCTTTAGCTTCTCACTCCCTGACAACTTTCCCTGCACTTTCCTATTCTACACAATTATTCTTCTTTCTAGTGTTCGTCCACAGGAAACCAGGAGCCCGGACCTCGCCCTGAACCTTGGCGTACAACAAGTCCCAGAATGAAGAGAAAAACGGTCCAGCTTCACTGGAAAACTTGAGGCTTTATTGAATCCCGTGCAGATAAAAACCAACGTACAGCAATGCAAGAAATCGACCGGTTTCGGATAACTATAGGTGCGGATCCTTAGTCATGATGTGCTTATTTAGGGTGAAAGACTCCCTTTAATAGTTTTTTAATTCAATTTGGAATAGTTTGAGGGATGCACTTTCTAAAATGGGTTATTTATAGTGATTTTCTAATATACTGTATTTCCTGCACCACAAGACGATGATACATACCTAGGTTTTAGAGGAGGAAAATATATATGTTTCATCAGACCTCAGATCAGACTCCTAATCTTCATCAGACCTCAGATCAGACTCCCAATCTTCATCCGACCTCAGATCAGACCCCCATTCCTCATCAGACCCCAGATAAGACATAAAATAAATGAATGAACTTACCTCTCCTGCTTCAACAGTGCAGTCACTTGCAGATCCAAAGCCTTCGCACTGTGTTGTGATCTGACCACACCGCATCAGATCATAATGCGCTCTTACACTAAGCTACGTCAGGTCACAGCACAGCGTGTGGCAGAAGAAAACCAGGGAGCAGTGAGTACAGCCAGCACATAGAGCTCTGTATTCACCACTCTCCGCAAATCCTGTGAACACTTCCATAATGGAACCACTCACAAGTATTTGCCTTATAAGACGCACTGACATTTTCTCCCCACTTTTGAGAAAAAAAAGTTGCGTCTTATGGTGTGGGAAATCTGATATATAGGCCTCCACAAAGTAACTTCAGAACTGAACTGGTCCCTAAAAAAGTAGGGTTTGGAAAATTGACGAAAAATCTATAATGTCCCTATAAAATGACGTTTACAAAATGAAAACACAATGAAGTCGATATATTGTGAATGTTAATCATTAACTATTTAGTGTGGCACCACTATCTGTCTTAGGCCCTGTTCAAGTCAGCGCTCGTCATTTTCCATTGAAAATAAATAACTGAAGCCACAAGAGCAGAACAGACCCCATTAATTTTAACGGGGTCCGTTGGGTTTGTTTTTTAATGGAAAAAAAATCCTGCATGCAATGTTCAGTCCGGCAATGCAGCAAATGCTGCAATCATGTTCACCGAACTCAACACGCTTGTGTGAAATTAGGTTTTCTTCTCCCAGGCTATGAGCTGAGCGCTGCGGTTGGTCAGCGCTACAGCCTGGGAGAAGGAGACGCCCAAGAGAACAAGGGCAGGCTCCTCCCAGTTGAGACGCAGAGCTGAAGTCACCGGAGGACCTACCGGGAGAACGGAGCGGCGCCCAGGGATAATAGTAAGTGCAGGGAGATCCCTGGGCGCCGCTCTCCATGTATGTATACTTAGTTTAGATTTGTTAGGGTGATGAAAGGTCGTCTTTAAATTTCTATTTAAAAAAAAATGAGTACAAAATTCACACAACTACAGACCGCCCTGCAAAAATTGAGCCCTTGAGACAGCTCCATAGGCTGAAATATTTGAAAAATTACATATGGTATATAATAGGGCTGCACGATATGGGAATTTTGTGCAATTGCGATTAGGGCCCTAAAAATTGCGATAACGATATGCGATGCGATATTTTAAGGGAATTGTGCTAGAGATCTATCTGCTTGGATTTTCAAGGTAAAAGCACACACAGATGACTGATAATGTGAAATGTAGTTATGCTGAATTAAAGAACTGAAATGCGCAGTGTTTTTCAAAATAAAATACATATTTGCTTTACTGCAAAAGTACAAAATACAAAACTTGCTATTTTCTTAATAGCTCTGCACAGAACCGATAAATAAAATACATAGAAGAACATGTGTTCATTAAAATAACAACTTTCCACCAGCCCCTCCTCCCTCCCCGCACTGTAACTGATGTATCGCTGGCCGCGTTGTGCAGCATAGCGGTCGGAGATACAGTGTCACGTAGAAAGTCAACCATCGCTTTATAAGACGCACTGCCATTCCCCCCCCCACTTATGGGGGAAAAAAAGTATGTCTTATAAAGCAAAGAATACGGTAATATAATTGCAGCATTTTTGGGTCGGCAAATTGCGATTGCGATATGGCGATTAATTGCGATTGCGATTGCTTTCGCGATATATTGTGCAGGCCTAGTATATAATATTAAAAATTATAATATAGAGAAAAAAAACTTTTTCTCAATGTTTTTATCTTTTATCTGATCGCCCATTGACTATAAACGTCCTGGGAGGTCGGGTTTATCTCTGATTGGATGCTTTAGAACGTCTTTTTTTTAAGAGATTGCAGCTGCATGCTAATCGTGCAGCTGCTGTGACGAAGGCCCGCTGTCAATGACAGCAGGGCACCCCAGAGAGAAGGCAGGGAACGTTCTTTGGTGTCCCTGCCTTCTATATCGCTGTATACACAGCGCTGAACGAGCGCTGTGTATACAGATCAGGAAGTGATGTGCAGCTTCCTGTCCCGGCCTGGTGGTTATGTGACCGCCGGGGCCGGGAGAGTGCAGGAGGTGTCGGGTCTTCCACAGACCTTGATCAGTCCTGCACTTAGGCTGTACAGCGCTGTATTATGCTGTACAGCCTCTCTGGGGGTGTATTTCCACTGTAACTGAGGCTACTATGTCAGACCCAGTTACAGGAGAAATCAATGGTGTATGACCTTATGGGGGACACAAAGTGTAAAATAAAATAAAAAATAAAGTTTCACATGAAAAAAAAGTCATTTAAAAACATGTTAAAAATAGAAAAAATAAATAAAAGACATAATTGGTATCGCCGTAACAACCGAAAATAAAAATAAATAAACATTATGCCAAAACAACTTTTTTAGTTACCTCACCTCCCAAAAAACAATGTTAATCGATCAAAAAGTTGTATGTACCCCAAAATGGTGGCAATAAAAATGTCACCTTATCCCGCTAAAAATGAGCCCCCACACAAGACCATAGCCAGAAAAATTTTAAAAATATGGCTCTAAGAAAACAAACACAAAAACATGATTTTTTTTTCTAAAAATGCTCTTATTGTGTTGCTATTTTTGTGTAAAATGTAAAAAAAAATTACAAAAAAATATACATATTTGGTATTACCGCATCCGTAACAACTAGCTCTACAAAAATATAACATTATCTACCCCATCAAATGAAAGGCGTTAAAAGACAAATAAAAATTACGCCAAAACAGCTTTTTTTTTGTCACCTCACCTCCCAAAAAACATAATATCAATCAAACAAAAAGTCATATGTAGCCCAAAATGGCAAAAAAGTCACCTCATCGAGCAAAAAACAAGACCATAGCAAAAATTTTTAAAAAAAGCCTTTAAGAACACAAAAACATGATTTTTTTTTTAAATGTTCTTATTGTGTAAAATGTAAAATTAAAAAAACTAGACATATTTGGTATTGTTTCATCCATAACGACCAAATCTATAAAATTATCACATGATCTACCCCATCAAGTGAACGGTGCAAAAAAATACATAGAAAAATGACACTAAACAGCTTTTTTTGTGACTTCACCTCCCAAAAAAATGAGATAAAAAGTGACCAGAAAACCAAATGTATCCTTAAATGGTGCAAATAAAAACTACAGCTTGTCCCGCAAAAAATAAGCCCTCACGCAGCTCAGTCAACAAAAAAATTGAAAAGTTATTGCTCTTAAAATCCATGACGGAAAACTCCATGTTAAAAAATCCAGATTCTGCTCCTTCCCTTCTGAACCCTGACGCATCCCCAAATAACAGTTTATGACCACAATTGGGGTGTTACTGTATTCAGGAGAAAATGGGTAGCAAATTGTGGGGGGATAATCGCCTGTTATCTTTTGTGAAAAAGAAATTTGTGCCTAAAGCACCATTTTCCTGTAAAAACAAAATGTAATTTTTCATTTTCACGGCCAAGGGTTATAAATTCTATGAAACGCCTGTTGGGTCAAGTGCTCCCTAAACCCCTTAAAATTTGCTTGGGTGGTGTAGTCACTATTTGGGATTTTCACTGTGGGGGTACTTCAGGGTCTCTTCAAATGCAACATGGCGCCCATAGACCATTCCAGCAAATTCTGCCCTCCAAAAATCATATGGCGCTCCTTCTTAGCCCTGTCGTGTGCCCATATGCCCATTTACGAACACATATGGGGTGTTTCTGCACACTGCAGAATCAGGGTAATAAATAATGACTGGTCCTTAAAAAAAATGATTTTGAACATTTTCTTACAAATTTCAAAAATTGCTTCTAAAATTCTAAACCCTCTAATGTCTTTAAAGTATTTTATGAGGTATCACTAGCTATCTTAAAAACAAAGAGATTCAAATTTACAGAATAAAAACAAAACTGTGAATTTTTTAAAATTTTCGTTAACATTTGGAATTTTTTTTATAAAGGTAAAACATATTGACTCAAATTTACAATTAACATTATGTACAATGTGTCAAGAGAAAGAGAGAAAAAAAAATATGTCAGATTTGCAAAATTAGGCCTGGTCAGGAAGTGGGCAATGGCCTGGTCTCGAAGTGGTTAAAAGGGTTTTCCAAAATATTTTTTTTACTGATAACCTGGGACCCCCACTGATCAGATACTGATGACCTGTTCCGAGGATTGGTCATCAGTAACAAAAGGAAACCCCTTCAAAGTATTAAAGCATAAGAACTATAAAAATTTGGTATCACTGTGATCGCTCTGACCAACAGAATGAAAACAGGTCCGTTTTAATGCCATAAAAATAAAACCTGTAAAACAAGGGCGGAATGCTTTTTTTCCCAATTTTACCACATGTAGATTTTTTCCAGCTTCCGGCTACATTGTATGAAATATTAAATGGTGCCATTAAATGGGCATCTGTCAGCAGATCTGTACCTATGAAACTGGCTGACGCTTGGCAGCGGAAGGCATCTGTGTTGGTCCAATGGTCATATGTGCCCTTATTGCTGAGAAAAATGAAGTTTTACTATATGCAAATGAGCCTCTAGGAGTGATCACTCTTACCCTCAGTTCACACTTGCGCGTTTTACAGCGCGTTCGAACACGCTGTAAAACGCTCAACAGGAGAAAACTCATGTTTCTTTATGGGCATGGTTCTCACCTGAGCGTTTTACAGCGCGTTTGAACACGCTGTAAAACGCCCTACGCTCAAAGAAGTTCTTGAGCTTCTTTGGGGCGTTTTGTCGCGCGTTTGCACCCATAGACTTCAATGGGAATGCGCGTTTAACACGTGTTAAAGTGTATATATGCCTTTTTCAATTGGTCTCCAGAGTCACGAACGCGCGTATGACGCCTCATGCGTCTCAGAAACGCTCAGGTGTGAACCCAGAGTTAGGCCTCATGCACACGACCGTAGGTGTTTTGCGGTCTGCAATGCAATTTGCGGAACGGAACACGGCCCATTGTAGAAATGCCTATTCTTGTCCGCAAAACAGACAAGAATAGGACATGCTATATTTTTTTTGCGGGGGCACGGAATGGTGCAAAGGACGCGGACAGCACACGGAGTGCTGTCCACATCTTTTGCGGCCCCATTTAAGTGAATGGGTCCACGCCCAAGCCGCAAAATATACGGCTCGGATGCGGACCCAAAATACGTTTGTGTGCATGACGCCTTACAGAGAAGATCTCTGAAGGTGGCTCCAGCAGTCCCGTTCCTTCTGAGTATCAGTGGGGGTCTCAGAGTATGCAGTCTTCCAAGGGATGCACCCTCACCCTTCTGCAGAACATTGCATCTCTAGGAGAGACCACCCAGAGTCCCTGCAGGACATTACATCCCATTGCACCCATTCCCTTCACAATACACCTCTAAACCCAGACTTTCCATTCCTTGAAGGGCATTACATCCCTGTGTACCCATAATTCCCAGTCCTTGCAGGGCATTATATTCCAGTGTACCCATATATATCAGTCCCCACAGAGCATTGTATCCCAGTGCACTCAGAGATCTCAGTCCCTGCAGATTATTGCATCCCAGTAAACCCGGAGACCTCAATCCCTTACAGAGCATCCTATCCCAGTGTACACAGCAGTGCAACCCAGCGCACCCAACCTTTCCAGCCCCACCTAAAACATTGCATTCCAGTGCGCATGTCTGTAGCAGCCGGTAAACAACCAGCTGTCAAGCAAAATTCCGAGCACAACCCCTAACGCACGAAAGCCTGGTCACGCGGGAATGACGTCATCGGAGTGACTTTCGCCCATAGGAAGTAGCATGTGCCGTGACGTCAGGTGGCTCCTCCCCGGACGCGCTGGTTGCCTTGGTTGTAA
The DNA here is from genome assembly GCA_033119425.1 of Bufotes viridis. NCBI lineage: Eukaryota > Metazoa > Chordata > Amphibia > Anura > Bufonidae > Bufotes > Bufotes viridis. Next base: position 443,751,785 of record CM065589.1, on the reverse strand, counting down.
TTGTTGTGGTCCTGCGCTGCTCGCGCTCCTGACACTGAAGGCTCCAGTGATGTGTGGACAAGGAGGTGAGTAGTATACGTGTGTATGGAGGTCTGGTGCGGAGGGGGGCCGTGTTTACCTCATAGATACATTGCTCCTATTGTATGTGCATAAAGGTGGTCTTCTGTCGTTTATAAATAAAGTATGTTTGAGTGTAAGATGTGTTACCTGTGCTCGTTTCAATAAACTTTATTCATGTTTTCAGATGTAACATTATGGTAGTGTAGAAGACTTTAGTGTATATGTGAGGTAGAGACTTGCTTCTTACCAGTTTAGTGGTGAGGGGCTTCTCAGCTGTCATACATGCATTTATGGTCTGATCACACCAATATTGAGTCCAAACTGTGTACATCAGAGGTGATCCACCACAACTGCAGCAGTCCCTTATGCATTGAACATATCATAGCCAAAATGACTACCACCCAAATGGGTAAAGTGTGTGGTGCAACCAACACATGAAATGTAAAAGGGATACACAATGTAAAAGTAAACACCGACCAATTGCAGTTCTAACCCCGACACGCGTTTCGCATCTCGCTTCCTCAGGGGATACAGATGATTCTGTAGTGCTGTGAATGTATTTTCTTATCAGTGTGGTACATTTATGGCATATTCACCACATGACCCTATCTCCAGAACGGGGGCTTCACGAACCTCATCCCACTGGGTGAGAAAAACAGCTGAGTGAGCATGGACGCAGGTTGTGGGACCCCTGTTCTGGGGGTAGGAACATGCAAGAAATCTACAATATGTGCAGACCTGTTATCAGTAACCTTCTCACCACACCTTAGTTATTATATGTCATAGGTTGTGTTCAGTTTGCATTTTTTGGCCTCCATTAAGGGGTTGGCGGCTAGTAAGAAGCATTATTACGCTATTGATGTCCCATGGTTTAGAATAAATAATTTAAGGGGTTGTCGGGACATATCCCCTTCTTCACCGAGACAGACCCTCTGCACCGCTGCTCTCCCTTGCCCTGTAAAACGGCTAGGGCGGTGCTAAAGCCTGCCCATCAGTGCAGGTGACTTCACCGGGAACACTGCTAGGTGGAAGCCTCCACCTAGCAGTGTAAAAAAAAAAACAGCGCTGTACCACGCAGGGCAAGGGGAAGCATCGGAGCACGCTCCGATGCTGATATCAGAGGGGCTGAGTGGGTGAAGAAGGGGATATGTCCGGGTTCAGCTCCCCCTTTAAAGGGGTTATCTGATATCTAAAATATCCCCTCAATGCCCGGGCCCCTTGTATGGATTATACTTACCTGCTCCCTGGCACTTACATTGATCCTGATCCCTACACGGCCACCGCTTCATCTCCCTTTCTCTTGGATCAAAACATTCGGCGACCGGGGGAGCAGCCAGTAGCAGGCCATGATGGGGACGAGCCACCTCGCGGCTGGTCACTGCCACGGTCTTCTATTGGCTGCTCCCCCTGTTGCCGGATGTTTTGATCCGAGTGACGGGAGATGCAGCGGTGGCCGTGTAGGGATCAGGAGCAACACGGGTGCCGGGGAGGGGGTCAGTATAATCCATACAAGGGGCCCGGGCATTGGGGGATATTTTAAATATTGGATAACCCCTTTATTGATTATTTGCAGGTATGCTCAGCTACTTCCTGGCACTGTGCTCCAAAAATGGCTGCTGATGGAGGTTCCGAGGCCTCCTCTCAACTGGGGATGGTGTATACGCTAGTTCTCCTGTCCATCCCCCATTGTAAGTGAACGGAGGCCTCTCATGGATGGGATCCTCCATCAGTGGCAATTTTGGGGGCACATTGGGCATGGGCGCAGATGGGTTAATAATGCATATTACTAGCTTTGTGTATGCGCTGGTCCCACACACGTGCAGCTAGCAATACATAGTGGTCAACCCCTTTAATCTATGTTTTGGGGAAAGCTCCAGACTTGTATGGTGGCTATGATGAATGCCTACCGTGCAGGTAAGGGCGCCTTCACACACAGCAGATTTTGTTGCAGAAAATTTCTGCAACTGAAAATCGTCTCAATTCACCTGAATGAGGATTGCAGAAATCCACGTGCTTCCCGCCAAAACAAAATCTGACGCGTATGAAGATACCCTAATTATGAAGAGGAAGTAACACTCGCAAGAGCGCTGCTACGTCTTCAAATAGTTAAAGGGGTATTCCGGTAAAGTAACATCTGCATTAAGGCTGCAAGCTGTGACCCGACCATTATTGTCCAGTCACGCCCCCTCTTCTCAGTAATCAGCAGCACACTAACACGCCCTTTGTTTCACAAGACATTTAGCTAGAGAATTGATGGCAACACACTGAGCACGCTCGACCTTACAAAGGCTCAGAACTACACGTCGATGCCATGGTAATTTGAGGAAACCGGGAGTAGCAGAGGAAGAACACTACTTTTATAACTACTGAACGGTAAATATGTGACATTTACATTATATTAGGTGATTAATGATGATGAATTAGTCTAAAACATAAGTCATATTTATGGTAACCGGAATACCCCTTTAATTGGGGCTGCTGGGAGTGGGACCCCCGTTGATCTGATATTGATGACCTATCCTGAGGATAGGTCATCAATATGTACCCACTGCACAACCCTTTTAACAGATTTTTTGTGAAAAAACTTATGATGCTTGTGTTTTAGGAGTAACTAAACGTTACTAAACCGTTTTGCAGTGTATTATGTCGGTTACTGTAAAAACTGACAGCATGCTTATGAAGCCCTGCCAATAGGCGTATCATAGCCGGTGAGCCATGTTTAGTTTTCCAGACTGCCCAGAAAGTTTTTCTGTCCGTGAAGTTGTTCAGAAAAATATAACAGAACAGGAGGTTGACAATCCTGCGAAACCTGAGTGATGAGTAAGCACCAAATACTAATACTGTTAGGGTCCTTCCACACTTGCGTTCTGAGGATCCGGCAGGCACTTCCGTCCTGCCGGATCCGTCAGAACGCAAGTCGCCTGAAAGCATTAGAAGACTGATCAGGATCCTGATCAGTCTTCGAAATTCTTTCAGGTTACTATGGCAGCCAGGACGCTATTAATAGTAGTAGTGGGGAGCGGTATACTTACAGTCCGTGCTGCTCCCAGGACGCTCCTGAATGACGTCAGAACGCCCCATGCGCATGGATCACGTGATCCATGCGCATGGGCCGCCCTGACGTCACTCTGCAGCGCCCCGGGAGCCGCACGGATGGTAAGTATACTGCTCCCCCGCTCCCCACTACATTTTACCATGGCAACCAGGACTTTAGTGTCCTGGCTGCCATGGTAACCATTGAGAAAAAGCTAAACGTCGGATCCGGCGATGCGCAGAAACGACGTTTAGCTTAAGGCCGGATCCGGATTAATGCCTTTCAATGGGCATTAATTCCGGATCCGGCCTTGCGGCAAGTGTTCCGGATTTTTGGACGGAACAAAAAGCGCAGCACGCTGCGGTATTTGCTGCGGTATTTGCTGCGTCCAAAAAATGTTCCGGTCCTAAACTGAAGACGTCCTGATCAGGGCTGTGGAGTCGGAGTCGAGGAGTCGGAGTCGGAGGCAATTTTGGGTACCTGGAGTCGGAGTCGGCAAAAAATGGACCGACTCCGACTCCTACTAGATTTAAATTGGAATAAAAAAAATTGGAATAAAAAAAAAGCAAGTTTAAATGTCCCAATTCAGATAAAGTTATAATTAATTACTTCCCTACTGTAAGAATAAAGGCCAATGCATGCAGTGCGTCACGTTACCGCTAAACAAAGACGTTAAGTGACCGTGAAGAAGCTTTTCAAATGCTTTACTATGCAGTTAAAGGGACACTGACAGGCTGATATATCTGCTGGTATTCATCAGAGGATTAGGAATACAACTAGACGACTGTTACCCCCAGTTGAGGTTTACTTGTGTTTAAAAACGTTTTAATCAATATGCAAATTCTCTACCTTTGTGCCCAAGGGGCAGGCGCACATGTAGAGTACTGGCAGCACTAGACAGGACTAGGTAGCGAGGAGGAAGAGAGAAAGCTGGCACAGCCTCAGCATAGCCAGACCAGGCTGCTGCCAGCACTCTACACGTGCGCCTGCGCAGGAATTCAGCGCTCAGCTAGCCTGAAAAAAGCCAGTGCAGTGAATAATAACGAGGGGAACAGCGCTGGGAAGCTGTACTGGGCGCGGCTGGGCACAAAGCCGCAGGAGACGCTGTCCCATTGGGCACAAAGATAGTGAATTTGCATACAGATTAAAATGTTTTTAAACACAAGTACAGCTTAACTGGGGGTAACATTAGTATAGTTTTATTCCTAATTCTCTGATGAATACCAGTATATATATATCTTTAGCTGGAAAATCAGCCTGTCAGTGTCCCTTTAAGGAGCGGCAATACTTACACTTTCCATTGTCTTGTGGTCTGCTGTTACAGGGAACCCATGGTTATCCTCGCCTCTCACTGATAACTGATTAAGGACTGGAGACACTTGTATAAGTGAAGGGAATGGATAGTCAATAGTTCAAGACTGAAGCTGTAAACCATTTGAAAAACTGCTATCATTCAGCTAAGGCTATAAAACATGTAAACTCAGATTGTTAGCTTAAATTCTGCTACTGTACACTCTCGGAGAGTTTTTCTATCAGAAAGTTGATTGGACCCTATTTACTAATTAGGCTCCCTGTGCTTCATCTCGCTACTACTGCACGTGCACTTTATTATTTGTATTTTTGACACTATATGTATCTTTTTATCTCTACTATGTATTAAATATTGTTTTACATTTTATCCCTGCTATCCCTTGTGTAAGAGTGCCCCATCCTCTATTACTTCTTCACATTCAGCCTCTCTGTAGATCCGTGGTGAATCTACTGGTTGGGTGCACCTTATCAGGTGTTTTTCCATTCTAGTGCGACATTACAATCTATTTTAAATTTTAAACATGACTATGGGATTCTACTAGGAAAATCATGTTTTAAAATAAATGCCCCTTCCCCTGCCCCTTCCTGGATCCTCCCACTGCTCTATCTTCAGCAGAAGATCAGCACACAAAGGAGAAGGCAGCAGCTTCTGCTCAACTACCTCTCTGTGCTAGAGAAGATTAGAAGAACTTGGTGGAACAGCTTCGTATTTGCATATTAAATACAGAGGAGTCGGAGTCGAGGAGTCGGAGTCGGAAGTTTCAAAATCTGAGGAGTCGGAGTCGGACAATTTATCTACCGACTCCACAGCCCTGGTCCTGATGCATCCTGAACGGATTTCTCTCCATTCAGAATGCATGGGGATGATCCTGATCAGGATTTTTCCGGCATAGAGACCCAACGACGGATCTCTATGCCAGAAAACAAAAACGCCAGTGTGAAAGGACCCTTATAGAGCAGGAGGAGCTGAGCAGATTGATGTATGGATTCATGGGAAAAGATTTTCATTCATTTATATTCCTGCTCATTCTGGGCTGTGAAGGCAAGGTGGCGGTCCTATCAGTGATTGATATATCTCTGTATACACAGTCCTAGAGGGAAGGCTGTCAATCACTGATAGGACGTCTCCATGACTTCAATGCTCAGAATGAATTTTAATGAATGAAATACAAGTTATACTGAATTTTTTCCTATAAAACCGTATATCCATCTGCTCAGCTCCTCCTGCTGTATAACAGGCTGCCCGCAGATTACGCTGCATTTCCCTTTAAGAGCCATGAAACCTGTATGTCCCATCTAGGCTCTTGCTGCATTAGTAATGTGCTAAGGACAAATGATGGTGAACTTTCAATGAAAATACAGGATCCAGCTCATAACCAAGATGGATGACACTGAACGGACCCCATTGACGTTAATCGCGTTTGTCGGGTTTCTGTTTAGGAGTCTGGCGTTTTACCGGACAAAACAGCACGGCACGCTGCGCCAGTCTGTCCTATATTTTTAATAGAATCTGGCGTGAAGGTTTGTAACGTAATCTTGGTATCTTTCATCCCGTTCACATGCTGTACCGTGAATATGTGGAAGTGCCGTGCACTAAACTCTTAGTTCTTCGGAGCAGATTGCATACTTCGGGTTCTATGTTGTGCTGTTTTTCTGATAATATTTTTATGTATTTCAGCTATTCGCCTATTCTGTAAAATGGAAAAGACTCCTGGTGAGGAGCTGACTGGAGTCTGACCCCTGAATTTCCGTCTGTGGGATACTTATTGTTATAAATCACTAGACCGCTGCTGCGACTTCACCATGGAGCTGGAGCTAAACCGCGTGGATTACCTGCAGGTATGGCACTAAATAATCCCGGTTATCCTGTTGTCAAGGAGAAGTGTTGAGAAGCCGGGGGTTCAGCGCTCCTCTTTATAATAGGTACTAGAATGGCTTAATCTGCAGATGGCCAGAGCTCAGAGGGAAGATTAACTCTTTCAGACTCGTTTCAGAAATTAAATGTGCATGGTTTGTGTTCTGCATGAAATAATATATTAATAAATCTCTTTACACACACATTTTTGCTAGTCTGTCCATGTTTCTAATCTGTCTACAATCTGTGTAATCTGCCCTGTATGGCAACCAATGTTGTGAATATCTCAGTGCTGCACGCCACAGCTAACATTACAGCAAGGTATACATTATAGAAATAAAAATCAACTGGAATCAAAGTAACCTATAGTTTGTGGACAGTGGTAACTAAAGAGAGAAGGAAGAACCGACACACTCCCAAAACATATTTAAAGAGGTTTTCCAGGACTTCAGTACTGATAACCTATCCGCTGGATAGGTCGTCAGTACTGATCAGTGGGGGTCCAATACCCGGGACCCCTGCCAATTAGCTGTTTGAGTAGGCATCAGCTCTCCTGTGAGCACCACTGCCTTCTCTGTGCTCACCACTGCACCGTACATTGTATAGCTCCTGTGCTTGGTATTGCAGCTCAGCCCCATTCACTTCAGTGGGGCTGAGCTGCGACTAGCCCACGTGACTGATGAACGTATCTTCACTCGGCCTAGGATAAACTGCGAGAAAGCTGCTGCTCTGCCTTCTTAAACCGTTTATTGGCAGGGTCCCAGGTGTCCGACTCCCACTGATTAGATACAGATGACCTATCTAGAGCAGGGATGCTCAACCTGCGGCCCTCCAGCTGTTGCAAAACTACAATTACCAGCATGCACTAATAGCTGTAGGCTATCCAGGCGTTCTGGTAGTTGTAGTTTTGCAACAGCTGGAGGGCCGCAGGTTGGGCATGCCTGATCTAGATAGGTCACCAGTATCTAGATCAGGCATGCAGTAAATGAGTAGCAACTGTTCTAGTCCTGGCTGATAGTTGGCTATTGGGTATTTAACGCCTTAGCAGCAATGCCTTTTGACATTGCTGCAGAAATGATTCTGCTCCTGTAATGGAGTGGGTCACAGTATAACTACCTCTGGAGCCGTTATAACTACTTCTGTCATCTCTTGTGCTCAGTGAGGACTTTCTAGTGAATAGAGGTAGCATTGTAGAGCTGCTGGGTCTTAGCAGACCCAGATCAGCTCTGTCTGTAACTTTATGATAAAGGAAAAATGTCCCCTCTAGCTGGGGCTCTGTCTAAGGATGCCCCAATTATAGTGAAAAGCAACACAAAAACAATAATTGTCCTACAGGGGTCTTTTATGAGCTCTTGGGCAGTTACTCTATAAGAAATATAAACAAATGTAATAGAAAGTATCCCCACCAAAAAAGATACAAGAAGCATGTGTGTGAAAAGTGCATTACAAATGGCTTTTGTTTTCATTGTAATAGTAATATTGCATTTCCCTTTAGGTTGGGGTCACCTCTCAGAAAACAATGCAGTTGCTCCCAGCATCTGGACGAAGAGCAACTCAGAAGGTAACTCGGCTTTTCCGTTTAGTTTTTACTTTTTTCACAATTCTATAAAAAGTGGATGTGCTCTATGACAAGACTTGTATAACTGCTAATGTCGCTTATTGCATGGGTAGATAGGATTATATTATAAAATAATGTCAGTGAATTTATTATGCATCAAGCTCATTTGAATTGTAGTGTAATATCAGCTCGACTTGCTTGTCTGAGATTGGCGAGTTATTCATATGAGAATTGTTTTGATATCCTTTATTCTAGGTGGTAGTTGGCGATCAAGATGGAGTGGTTACATGCTTTGGTATCAAGAAAAGTGAAGCAGTGGTAAGGCTAGTGTTACTACTCCTTAGTATAAAATGCTGCGTTCCTGGAAATTAGTTTTTGTGACGTTTATTCTGTATTTGCCTCTAGCCCGTTTTTAAGACCTTGCCCGGCCAGAAGATCTCACGGTTGGAGCTTGGAGGAGCTCTCGGCACCGTTCAGGAAAAGATATTTGTGGCATCTGGATCAGAAGTTCGGGGCTTTACAAAAAGGGGAAAACAGTTTCTGTCCTTTGAAACAAACCTCACAGAAAGCATCCGAGCCATGTAAATACAGTTAGACCCTACAACAGCGTTTTGCCACCACCTGTCTTCCAAGCTTTGATTTATTTGAGGTTGAAGACATTGAATTTTAAAGCATAATTTCAGATTTACGGCCGCCGTTTTGATCAGGTTTTCTAATGCAGTCTTTGAAGCCAAAACCAGATGTGGATCTTAAAGAGATCATCATGGCAAAGTATCAGGGTGGATTTACATGTTTTCACTTGTGCTGCTTTTTAAAAACAGATCACAGAAACCTAGTGAATTATATATTTTTTATTGCTGAAACGCGTTGAATCATTGTGGTAATCACCTGGGCTGTTTTGATTGGTGAAACACATCCATATAACATCTTCAAATGTAAAAACCAAAAATGCAGTTGCGGTAAAAACGCAGCTTTTATTTTTATTTTTGCAACGTGTTACTTCACAGGCAGATTTGACTTCACCTCTTTTTTGAATCTGGTTTCAGCTTCAAAACTGCATCAGAAGACCTGAACAAAACCTAAATGTGTTTGGGCAGCTGACTTTAAAGGGAATGTGTTCTCAGAAAAGGAATAATTGAGTAAATCACTTCTTATTTTTAACATATTTTTAAATCATTTAAAATGATTTTTCATTTCCCATGTCAATATTTATTTGACCCCTTAAGGACTGGGCTCATTTTCACCCTAAGGACCAGGCAATTTTCGAGGAAATCTGACCGGTGTCACTTTATGTGGTGATAATTTTTTTACTTATCCAGGCCATTCGTCAAATATTGTACTTCATGACAGTGGTAAAATTTAGTAAAAAATTTTAATTTTTATTTATAAAAAAAATACCAAATTTACCCAAAAATTAGCAAATTTCCAAGTTTCAATTTCTCTACTTCTATAATACATAGTAATACCTCCAAAAATAGTTATTACTTTACATTCCCCATATGTCTACTTCATGTTTGGATCATTTTGGGAATGCTATTTTATTTTTTGGGGATGTTAGACGGCTTAGAAGTTTAGAAGCAAATCTTGAAATTTTTCAGACCTTTTCTCACTTTTTAGGGACCAGCTCAGGTCTGAAGTTACTTTGTGAGGCTTATATAATAAAAAAACACCCAAAAATGACCCAATTCTAGAAACTACACCCCTCAAGGTATTCAAAACTGATTTTACAAACGTTGTTAACCCTTTAGGTGTTCCACAAGAGTTAATGGCAAATGAAGATAAAAAATTTTGGCAAATTTTCAATTTTAATCAATTTTTTAAAGTAACAAAGCAAGGGTTAACACTTAAACGAAACTCAATATTTATTGCCCTGATTCTGTAGTTTATAGAAACACCCCATATGTGGTCGTAAACTGCTGTATGGCCAAACGGCATGGCGCAAAAGGAAGGGAACACCATATGGTTTTTGGAAGGCAGATTTTGCTGGACTGCTTTTTAGACACAATGTCCCATTTGAAGACCCTCTGATGCACCCCTACAGTAGAAACTCCAAAAAAGTGACCCCATTTTGGAAACTACGGGACTAGGTGGCAGTTTTGTTGGTACTATTTTAGGGTATATATGACTACTAAAATGCTTGTGCATGCTCTAATCGTTTCCCGTCTTGACTACTGTAACATCCTACTCTGTGGCCTACCTAAAAACAGACTGGCACCCCTCCAATCCCTACTCAACTCTGCCATCTTTCCTTTTGCTCTACTGATGCTGCCCCTCTCTGTCAATCCCTCCACTGGCTGCCAATTGCCCAAATGATCCAGTTCAAACTCCTGACACGATCATACAAAGCTCTACACAACCAATCCCCTCCGTACATTTCAGCATTAATCTCCAGATACCACCCCTCCCGGAATCTTCGCTCCTCCCAGGATACCCTCTTATCGCCCAGCTTGGTCACCTCCTCTCATTCTCGCATTCAGGACTTCTCACGGGTGTCACCTCTGCTTTGGAATCCTCTCCCACAGCCTGTCTGTCATGCTCAAAGTCTGGACATTTTTAAACGCACCCTTAAGACTCACCTATTCAGACAAGCCTATAATTTGTTATAGCTGGATGTCGGGGCTCACTCCCTCATCTGCTGACACCTTCTCTTACTTCCCTTTTGTTTCCACCCTCTACCTTCTAGATTGTAAGCCCGCAAGGGCAGGGACCTCCTCCTAGTGTATTCAGTTTCTGATAGATTACTCATATTACCAATATTGGTGTCCTCTTCAAATCTCATATTATTTGTATGTATCTGTCTTGAATTACTGGATGTCTCAATTGTACAGCGTTATTCTAATCACTTTTGTATGTTTGTACTTTGTACAGCGCTACGGAAAATGATGCCGCTATATAAATAAGAAATAATAATAATTTTTGGTTGCTCTATATTACACTTTTTTTTTAGGAAAAGTAACAAAAAATAGAAATTCGGAAATTTCATCTCCATTTGCCAATTACTCTTGTGGAACACCTAAAGGGTTAACAAAGTTTGTAAAATCAATTTTGAATACCTTGAGGGGTGTACTTTCTTAGATGGATCCCGCCGGAACAATATCATTCAGGGCTGCGGGGGGTTAAAATTTACAATTTTAGGCATTTTGAAGTTTCTGAACCCCCGCGCGGTTTGCAGCGATCGCCGATACGGGGTGGTCACAGGACCCCCCTCGGCAATGTGCTAAGGTACCTGCTGAATGATATCAGCAGGTATTTTGTTCCGATCACCGCCCGCAAGGCGGCAGTGATCGGAAATACACAGGACGTACCGGTATGTCCTGTGTCCTTAAGGACTCGGACATCAGGGCGTACCAGTACGTCCTGTGTCCGTAAGAGGTTAAACAAAAACCATCAAATGCAGCAGTTTTTGCACTGCCCACTAAGCCTAATAATAGGCGCCACTTCTTGGTCTGTACAGATCACTTTACTGCAGTTGCCTGCTTACCCTACTGGCAGGGGCACACATCACTGCTCACGCCTGTGCCAGCTCCGCTGAAACCTTTTGAATAGCGCATCAGTGCAGGATACCCTGCACCAGTACGCTGTGCCAGGCATTAGTGGTGCGAGGACAGGCACAAGCTCTGCATAGCAGATGGCAGCTTCTGCCTGCCCTCGCTTTGTTCTGCTAAAGCCTGGCATAGCACATGGGTGCAGGGAATCCTTCACTCATGTGCTATGCAGCGGTTCGAGTGCTCCTGCCAGTATGGTGCTCACTGCAGTGCATATTGTAGAACTCAGTCCATAAACCACATATATGGCTGCAGCCTAGATTCTGTATGTGCTGCAGAAAGGCTCAAACTGTTTTGTTAGTAAAACAATAAAATCATTTAATAAATATATAAATATTTTTAAACTGTCACAAATTTTTTTTAAACATGTAGGTGCACCTTAAATGTTTTTTTTTTTATTATTATTATTATTTTTAGAGTTATTGCCTTCCACATGTTGTATGTGGTATTGCAGCTCAGTACCATTCACTTTAGTGCAGCGTGGCTGTAGTACCAGATGCGATCCATGGATAGGTGACGCCTTTAAATCTTACATGCCACAGTCTCTTTGTGTTAAAGAGAACCTGTCACCAGGAAATTCACTGATAAAGCAGGCATGCTGCCTTGTAGGGCTCACCCTGCTGAATATAATGATACCTTTTACTTGGTGATCTGTTGCTTTATTGTGGAGAAATATTACTTTTAATCCATATGCTAATAAGCTGATATGAGTCCAGTAGTTGATATGAGTCCAGCATTTTTTCTATTCAGAGCTGTAGCCCCTCCCCTTTTTACTTCTTCAGTTGTAAAAGGGGCGTGGTTTAAAAAAATGACCTGCATTATAGCCAGTACAAGCCTTGCTGCCTTTCACTTTAAAGCCTAACTGCCATACCCACGGCGACATGTCCCTTATCAGCCATCATGTGTTTATCACCCCATGAACAAACTAGCCCTTATCATAATTACTAACTTCAATAATATATTCCTCCCCCTTTTTTTACCTAAGCATTCCCTGTTATTCATTTTCCCTCCAGTTATTAAAATGAATGAATGATGTAATAAACCACGCCCCTTTTACAACTGAAGAAGTGAATAGGGGAGGGGCTACAGCTCTAAATAGAAAAAACGCTGGACTCATATCAACTACTGGACTCAAATCAGCTCATTAGCATATGGATTAAAAGTACTATTTCTCCACAATAAAGCACCAGATCACCAAGTGAAAGGTATCATTATATTCAGCAGAGTGAGCCCTACAAGGCAGCATGCCTGGTTTATCAGTGAATTTCCTGGTGACAGGTTCCCTTTAAACTTGGTAGGTTAGTAGAGTTTACATGAATGAAGTATTTCTGCTTAAAATATGGTCCATCCTTCTCCTAGGCACGTATCTGGATCTGATCTTTTCTTGTGTGCGAGTTACATCTATAACCATTACTGTGACTGTAAAGACCAGCACTACTATCTCTCTGGGGATAAGATTAGCGACGTCCTATGTCTACCAGTAGAAAAGCTGGAAACGATTACACCAATACTGGCATGCCAGGACAGAGTTCTCCGAATATTAGAGGTAAGGTGTTTTTACACATTCATATTAGATGATATTGTAGATTGCCAGATTGATTTCATGTGTAACTGAAGGGATTAATAGTATGGTGGAATGCCCCATAACATTATAAGTTGGGGTTAGAATAATTATCCTGCATGTCTTCTAAAATCAGATAAAATATTTGTTATAGGGCTCCTTACCTGCCTCACTGAGTAAAGAGGGGTTCCTGCCTTACAAGTATGGCATATCCACAGCACCCCACTCTGGGCCAGATATCTATAAGATGGTGTCCCCAGACCCCTCTCCCTCCTTGTAAGGTGGGCACTGGCTGCTGTTCCAGGTGAAGAGTGAATGGAGTGGTGGTCAGTCATGAATGTGGCTCCTGCATTCACTTCTATGGGAGAATGCTCAGCTGTTTTTGTGATTCTCCAAGAAGTGAATGGAGAAAGTCTGGCACGTGTGCTGCCTGCCACCCTAGTCATTCTCTGTAGTCACATCCTCAGATGGAATGGGAGATCAGGGAACCCCCATTCAAGAGATAGATGTAGGTCCTAGAGGTCTACCAAAGGTCTGTGGTTATGCCTTATATATATAAGAAGGAAATTGCCCTCTAAAGGAGTTGTCCTGCAGATGGGCCATCACTAGCTTGTCAGCACCCTGCATCTCCTGCCGATCAGGTGTTCTGTGTAGAGTTGAGGCCAGAACTACATTGTAGTGGACAGCACTGGTCATTGCAGTGCTGCTCCCATTGCCAGTTGCTGTCCACTACAATGTTGACGGTGCTCTGTAGCTCTGGCGTCAGATTGGTAGTTTGCTGGACCTCCACCGATCAGTTAGTGATGACCTTGAGGGCTGGACAACTCTGACTAGGGAGAGCTTGCTGAAGGCAGATTTATACAGATTCCATTAAAATACTTCTTCTGTAAGTCTCCACAGTAGTGGATGGAGACAGGCAGAATTGTATCATTGGCTTTGTTTTGTTTTTTGTTTTTACTCGCTACCTTCTAAGAACCCATAAGCTTTTTACTCTTCAATTTGCATAGCCGAGGGCTTGTTTTTGACGGGACAAGTTGTACTTTCTAATGGTGTAGAGGTCAGGTGAGGGAGAGACCGCAATGCAGGATTCAAGTACAGGACAGCAGACAAGGAGGCTGAAGCATATACCAGCTTTTTGCAGCTGCAGTATTCCACTTCAGAGCAGGTCTTGTGCTGTCTCACACATAGCCAGTTTCTCAGGGCTCCCTCAGTAATGCCCTGGGTCTCATATTTTAGTCTCTCAGCATGGCTCCCCACATGGCAGCTAGCCTAGCAGCCCTTAGGGCACACGCACACCGGTCTCTCAACCCGGGAGCTCCTGGCTCCTCCTTCTCCTGTGTCTGACAAAATCCTCAGCTTCCTCTTACTCAGAGCCACAGCGACCTCTAGTGGTGGGAATAAATCATCACAGTCTATGTAACCCTACAATTCCAGGGGCGGGCCCTTACAATGGCACCATGTCATATTTCGTACAATGTACTGGGAAGCTGGAAAAAACTAAAAAAATTAACTATTTATTTCAATCTACGGAGCTATGTAAGGGATCTTTTTTGAAGAGCAATTTATTAAAACAATTTTGGGGTAATATATAACTTTGTGATCACTTTTTATTCAGTTTTTTTTCCAGGAAGCAAAGATACCTAAAACATTGATTCTGCCATTTACATTTTTTTTACATTACGGTGTTCACGCCTCTGATAATTACTGTTATATTTTGATGATTTTCAGACGCAGTGAAATCAGTGATAGTTTTTATTGTCTTTTTGTTAACATTTTTACCAATGATGCTTATATATTTGTAACTTTATTTCTAGATAAAGGGGTAATTTGAATTCTTAAAAACTTGCAATATAGGGGGTGGGCATTTAGTCACTAGGAGCGGCCCAGTAAATGACCCCTCGTGTACCATGGTGTTTGAGTGGTTAACTAAGGGATAACTCCAATCAGGAACACTGCTAGCAGGTGTCTTCTTTATAATGCAGCAGTTCCCGGCTGTGGTGCCTGCCCAGCTCTGAGCGGACGCTAAGTTTAAAACCCTGCCAGAAAAAAAACATACCACCAGCTCTATACAAGGTAATGAGAAATAATCTTGTTAAGGTAGTGAGAAATGACACACTCACTTGGTAAGATGCTATGCCTCTGGTCTCTGATATTGTCAGTACATCATTTTTGTCTCCAATCCTTTTGGTATGTCACTGATTGACATGCATGGTTACTGACTTAAAATTTAACCTTTAAATCTCGTCCACTTTCCTAGTACTCTGAAATGCTGCTGATCTTTTCACCTGTGAATCCACAGCAGAAATATGCAGAGTATATTTATGGAGACGTACCCGCTATCCTTATACTTTTGTGTCTTCTTAACCTTTTAGAGATTGGTATTGTTCGTATTCATGTTCTTATTTATTTCAAGGGTTCTGATTTATTGTATGAAGTTGAAGTTCCTGGTCCTCCTTCTGTGCTGGCCTTGAATGGTGGCGATGGAGGTCAGTATTTCTTGGATTTCCTTCAGATGTATTAAGTCCTAATTACTTTTGGTATGTATGTTGAAAGCACAATTAGCAGGGTAGAGCTCGGGAGTAGTTGTCTTATTTGTACTATTAAAAGGATATTCCCAGTGTAGACATTAAGGACATCTGCAGGATATGCCATGCATGTCTGATAGCTGCAGGTCTCCCCTCTGGTACTCCTTCTTATTTGAAGAATGGAGGTACACCAGCCCCTGCCCCACCTTTTGAGGAAACCACTGCATCCAGATATGGCTCTCTCCAATTTTGAGTTGTGAGTTGTAAGTTGAAGGCTTTACACAGATTTTTTTATTTTATTGTTCATTTGCTTCCTTCCTTAATTAATCAATTGTCTAAATAGTCCTAATTAAAAATTCCAAACCATTTTACTCTCCAGAGTCTGTCACCTAACTGCCGAATCTGACATAAATTCATCAGAGCCCTGCTCTGGCTTTTGGCGGCGCTCACCTTTTAGCAGTATTAGAGAAGGTAGCAACAGGAAGGGGAAGGCGATTTTATATGACAGATCAGAGTGTGGAGAGAGGGAAAGAATCTTAGGAGGAAAGCTCACACAGGCTGTAGATAGGAAGTAAAGCACACACAAAGCAGATGGTAGGGGAAGGATAGCAGCGTCCCGGACAGAGATCTTACCTCCAGCTTGTTTTACTGTGAGGGACGTGTTGAAATGAGAAAAGTCTGAACTAGGTACAGGTTGCGAACTGAAAATCACAGGGTCTGAAAACGACTGAAGAAATTAAGATTGCAGACTAAAACTCATATTTTAACCCCTTCAAGACATCCTCCATACATGTACGGCGGATTTCGGCTCTTTGAAGATGGAGCTCGCTTCGCCATAGGTAGCGGGTGCATACCGACGTGGTCAAATGTGACCACAGCATTTGAGAAGCCGGAAGCGCGCACTTCATTGCAGGAACTAATCCCCTGGCAGAGATCAGGGACAGTGTTCCTTGAAAGTAATGAGCCTGCACTAGGCTTCCAGGCCCATTACTTGTATATTACAATTCAGTTCAGCAGGTGGCAGCACTGAATTGTAATATGTAATAAATTGAAGAAAAAAAACGTTTTTAAAAAATATACTAAATATATAAAAATTCAAATCACTCCCCCTTTCCCCAAAATAAAAATTCTCACAGTACAAAAAATCATGGGCATATGGTGAATGGCATAACGGAAAAAAATAAAAATGCCTGATTCTTCATTTTTTCATTACTTTAGCCCCCGAATTTTTTTTAATTAAAAGTGTGGTTATCATACACACCCCAAAATCGTGTTAACAAAAACTACAGATCATCCTGCAAAAAATGAGCCCTCACACATCTCTGTAGACATAACTATAAATAAAGTTATGACGGTTAGAATATGTTGATTTATTTATTTTTTAAGTTTTTTTTCTCCAGTATTAAAACGCAAGAAAAACTATAGATATGTGGCACCTCTGTAATCATACTGATCTGGAAAATGAAGAGCAAAAGTCAGTTTTACCGGCATAGTGAAATGCTGTTATAACAAAACCCATAACATTGTATGCCATAATAACTGGCGGCATTAGAAAGTACAAGTTGTCCCGCAAAAAAAAGCAAGCCATCATACAGCTACGGAAAAATAAAAAAGTTACGGCTCCCGGAAGGCAGGGAGGGAAAAACGAAAACAGAAAATCGTTGCATCAGGAAGGGGTTAAAGGGGTTGTCTGATTATATATTGATGACCTATTCTCAGGATAGGATATCAGTATCAGATTGGCGAGTGCCTAGTTGCCGGCACCCCACGATCATCTGTATGAAGAGAATAGAACGCTCGTACAAGCGCTGTGTTATCCCTACTGCTTACCTGCTCACTATCGGCAATGCAGTGGTGAGCAGGTATAATTGCAGCTCCTTCATCCCATTCGCTTCAATGGGACAGCTCCCTCCAATTCAATTGAATAGGACAGAGCCATCCCATTGAAACTATGCTCTTTTTATACAGCTGATCATCAATATATGATAAGCGGAGAACCCCTTTAACTCAAGCTAAACATATGTTATAAGTTTTTTTTCACCCCATGTCAAAGATGTTCAAACAACTGAGCACACTTACTCATCCTGTGGATGTGCCATACATGTCTGGGTTGGGAATACCCCATTAATATGCCTTGTATCTGTTCCTCACTGCCCATTCTGACATTGATGTAGCCAATTAAAGGGGATGTCTCACTCCAGCAAGTGGTATTTATCATGTAGAGAAAATTAATACAAAGCACTTACTAATGTACTGTGATTCTCCATATTGTCTCCTTTGTTGGCATTTTTCCATCACATTATACACAGCTCGTATCCATGGGTTATGACCACCCTACAGTCCTTCAGCAGTGGCCGTGCTTGCACACCATAGGAAAAAGTGCTAGCCTCTCTTGAGGCTGGGACTATAGGAGCGCACATAGGCTGGTGCTTTTTTCTATGGTGTGTAAGCACGGCCACTGCTGCTGGATTACAGAGTGGTCGTAACCATGGAAACGAGCAGTGTATAATGTGATAGAAAAATGAATCCAGCCAGCAAAGGATGCAATATGGACAATCACAATCCATTAGTAAGTGCCCTGTATTAATATTCTCTACATGATAAATGCTATTTCCTGAAGTGAGACAACCCCTTTAAGTTCTTAGTCATATATTTTCATGACATATGAATGTAAGAAATATGTGACTTTCAAGTTCAACCAAAAGTATTTTGTGGCAGGGAGCAGTGGAGAAGAGCTCTTGTATGGAACATCGGATGGAAAGATTGGACTAATTCACATTGCAAGGGGCTCGCCTGTGCCCAAATGGGAAATATTCAATGAGAAGAAACGAGGAGGTTTGTATGAATCATTTTATGCATTTCTTGCAGGCCTTCCTGATCCACCCTGATAGAGCTGATATTGCAGTGAACTGGATCGGGCTCTAATCCTTATATTTATG
Source organism: Bufotes viridis (assembly GCA_033119425.1). NCBI lineage: Eukaryota > Metazoa > Chordata > Amphibia > Anura > Bufonidae > Bufotes > Bufotes viridis. The sequence continues at coordinate 443,733,397 of CM065589.1, read as the reverse complement.
TATTTTTCTAGGCATTCTATGCATTGACAACTTTGATATTATGGGGGATGGAGTGAAGGACATATTGATTGGTCGAGATGATGGTACAGTGGAGGTATATGGCTTTGACAGTGCAAGTGATCCTGTTCTCCGATTTGACCATGTAAGTCTGTGCCTATGGTAATGATTGGAGATGGGAGCAGGTCCTATAGACCAGTGATGGCTAACCTCCGGCACTCCAGCTGTGGTAAAACTACAACTCCCAAGATGCACACTTGCTTGGCTGCTCTCAGAACTCCATAGAAATGAATGGAGAATGCTGGGAGTCGTAGTTTCACCACAGCTGGAGTGCCGGAAGTTAGCAATCACTGCTATAGGCGCTATCCACATCTGTAGGACAATTATGCCATAATTTGATATGCCGTAAGTGCCTAACATGGGAATGCCCATTTTAAGAGAGAAAATACCTACATAAAAAATCCCGAGGGACAATACTGTATGTTTTTACATTTAGAAAATAATACCATTACATTATAATTTTTTTTTTTCTTTCTTTAGACCTTGACAGAAAGCATAACATCCATCCAGGGAGGCTGTGTTGGGAAGGAAGGTTATGATGAGATTGTACTGTCCACTTACTCTGGTAGGTCAAATAAGTTAGCTGTATCTAGTCTGGAAGGGTTTGACCCATCATTAAAGGGGTTCTGCACTTTGTTTAAACTGATGATCTATCCTCAGGATAGATCATCAGCATCTGATCGGCAGCGGTCCGACACCCAGGACCCCCGCCGATCAGCTGTTTGAGAAGGCAGCGGCGCTCCAGGAGCCCGCGGCCTTCTCACGGTTTACCGCTGGCCCAGTGACGTCACGACTAGTATCAACTAGCCTGGGCTGGGCTAAGCTCCATTGAAGTGAACAGAGCTTAGCCGCGCCCAGGCCAGTTGATACTAGTCGTGACGTCACTGGGACGGCGGTAAACAGTGAAAAGGCCGTGGCGCTGTCTTCTCAAATCAGATGGTGATGATCTATCCAGAGGCTAGATCATCAGTTTAAACAAAGTGCAGAACCCCTTTAAGTATTCAATTTCTGGCTGGCTATAGACTACTATTATGACGGATTGCCTCTCATAGGCTACTGTGGCACATGTCGTCATAGAATTCCGTAATGGCATGTGGTAGGTGAATCCATAACGGGATTCTTAGATAACCTGTATGCCGAACTTGAAAACACAAGTTCACTCATCACTATTGATAACTTACATCACAAGAACAATAATTTATGAACTTAAAATGTGATTTCTTATCTGTGATTATAAATATCATATTTATCCGAAACGCGTAGACATTTTATACTGTATTGGATGTCCGGACTTTATGTTGAATGAATAAAAGAATCGTTTTAGGGGAAGCTGGACTCTACAACTTTTTTTTCATATTTATTTTATGTATCTGTTAGGATGGGTTTCTGGACTTACAACAGAACCGAGTCACAAAGAATCTGGTCCTGGTGAGGAGCTGAAGATGAGCCAAGAAATGCAAACCAAAATAGCATCTCTAAGGTCAGAGATGGTGAATAATGTATATCGGAAATGATTGTATGGTGTAAAACTAACAACAGCATATCATTATTAATGTCGCCATAATAAGGTGCCCTATTATACCAAACTGCGCTATTTGGATAATGGCAGCTAAGAGAAAATAAAGTAGACATAAAGTAAAACTGCTGTACTGATGAGGAGAGCGCTCTCCCTGACTGCCCCCGACCCCTCCATCAATGGCTGACAGGCACTGTGTATACAGGCAGATACACGGCGGCCATCAGTCATGTAGGTGAGAAGAGACAAGCGAGTACCATGCTCACGACTATTAGTCTGTTGTATTTTGTGTTAGCATCTAGTAGTGCCGTAAAGGGGACCTGTCACCGTGAAAGTACAGTATGAGCTGCAGGCAGCATGTTATAGAGCAGGAGGAGCTGAGCAGATTGATGCAAAGCTTTATGGGAAAGTATTCAGTGTAAATAGTATTTCATTCATTTAAATTCCTGCTCATTCTGGGCTTTGAGGTCAAGGAGGCGTTCCTATCAGTGATTGACAGCTATAGAGGGACAGCTGTCAATCACTAATGGGACGCCTCCTTGACCTAAAAACCCAGAATGAGCGGGAATTTAAATTAATAAAATACTTTTTACACTAAATACTTTCCCATAAAACTATAAATCATGCTGCTCCTGCACCGCTGCCATGTTTCTGGCTGGACCGAAAGTAGCTCAGTCCTGTGACTAGTCAAAGTACCAGACCACATCTAGTCTGGCCAGGAATGGGGCAGTGGCGCTGGAATGGCAGGACTGTAGACAGGAGCCTTTTTTTTTTTTATATACAGGGCACACTCCGACCAGTGGGGTTGTCTTTTCCAAGGCTGGACAAGCCCATTACAAGGCTCCAGGCTGCCAGAGCAACCGATCGAAACCCTTCAGTTTTGTCACTGGGGTCCAATTGGAAGACAAGGGTAGGAGGTTCCCTCTGTCCACCGTCTAAGTGCTCTTATGCCTCGGGCACTATATTGCACAGCTGGAAGCCACCACACATGGCATGAACGCAGCTTGTGATCCCATACTGCCCCTGCATGCGAATTACGTAAATGTACGTCATAATCAAGTGCCATAGTAAATGTATTATGGGGTCATTTTGGATAATAGCTCAGTGGGCATGCTTAAATTGGGCAGCGTATTCTGGTGATATATCCGCTTTAAAGTTGTTGTCCCATTAAGATAATTTAAGTATCTGATCACCAGGGGTTCAACCACTAGGACCTCTGCCGATCACAAGAACAGGGGCCAGTGTTTTCCTTTTGAATTCTACTCTATTGGACTGCTGAAGATAAGAGTACATATGTTCAGCTATATCCAGTGGCCCCCCAGTGCTGAATACAGTGACAGCGTGCCTGCATGACTGCTGCTCCATTCAAACTGGGTAGCATGGGTCCCCAGTGTCGTTGTTAGCGGGAGTCCCAGCAGTTAAATCCTTGCCAATCAGACACTTATCCCAAACTCTGTGGATAGGGGATACGTTGTCTGTAAGTGTAATAACATATCAGCATGATCTTCCGTGGCAATGCATTATAGGAGGGATTTATCATGAGGGCAACGTTAAAGTCCATTTTGCTTCTTTCTGCATTGACGTAATTTGCACCCAATTTATCAAGGTCACATGTTAAATTTGGTTTACAGCACCTGTGTACTGGAGTAAGATTGTGGGGGTTTTTTGGGGGGTTTTTTATTTCAAAGTTGAAAAATCTGGAATTTTTGGAATTAAAATCTAACCGCACACAATTTTTTACTGACTTTTCAAAAGTGACGAAGATCACAAAAAGTGTTAAAAAAAATTCTTGCACAAAAATGGAATGTGTCAAAATCTACAACTTTTTATGGGAGAAAACTGGAGCAGTTTAAATGATAAATTCCCCTATGTGCTTTAAACCCAGAAGTACACAAAAAAATAACACAAGCGGAAAAAGTATTACCTATAAACAATAGGTGAGAGCATTGACCATAAGAGCTTACAATCATAATTGCTCAGCTACCTTTGCAAACATTCATCATCTTTCACGAATGTTCATAATGTAACATAGTATAGTTTAGTAACGTACTACCCGAATACAGATTCTGTTGGTGGCCATACACATTAGATAGAAGTTGGTTGATGGTTGAACAAACAAACATCTAGTGAACGGTCCTTTCACAGACACGGCTATGCACATATTAGCCAATATTGGCCATTACAGCTGTTCAATCTGCCCATACACATTCAATGAAACCGGGTGATAGACAAAAGATCTTTCTTTCTTTCTTTATGTTTCATTCACGAATCTTGCTTTAAATGAAAGATCTTTTATCTGAGTATCGGGCAAAACTATTAAACACAGGCAACTTCTTTTCAAACGATAATGGTCTATCATTGGTTGGCTAAAATGTTTGCTTTGGTCATCTTTTAAGTGTATGGCCACCTTAACCCTTGTGTATGTTTATATTCAGGGCTGAATTGGAGCAGCTTCAGTTCAAAGTTGTTCAGGAGCGGGAGCGATACCAGCACTCCTCCCAGTCTACCACAGCAGTCTCTGCCGTCCCTGTATTTAGTATCAATGACAAGTTCACACTGAATAAGGATGACGCCAGCTACAGTCTTATCCTAGAGGTTCAGATGGCTATTGACAATGTGCTGATTCAGGTTTGTAGTTCCCATTGTAAATTCTTAGTTTTTCTCTCACCAAAGGGTATGTGTGTAATGGTACCTACAATGGTGACACGTTAAATAAACTGATCGTTCACGGTGGTTTAACCATTATATATTACCATATATATTTTCCAATACATCAGCAGGAGAAAATAATGTAACGTGGAGTTAAATCCTGTTTTATGTTTCATTCTGAATGTGATATGAAGGTCAGAGTTTTAGCTGTGTACTTAGTTGAGCCCATATTGATTTCTAGAACACTGATGGTCTTAATATTTGCAGAGTGATGTCCCTGTGGACCTGCTCGATGTCGACAAGAATTCAGCTGTTGTGAGTTTTAGTGGCTGCGACACCGAGGTGAGGGCCCACTGACAGATATGAGGATTCGATTTTTTCTTAGGCCGCGTTAACATCAGCGTTCGGCCTCTCCGTTCTTCTGCTCCGTTCTCAAAACAGGAAAACGGAATGGATGCCAAATGGAGCATACAGACCCCATAGACTATAATGGGGTCCGTTAAATGTCTGCTCCGAAGATGATTTTTGAGCGTAGACAAAAATCATCTTCGGAGCGGACATTTAACAGACCCCATTATAGTCTATGGGGTCCGTATGCTCCGTTTGGCATTCGTTCCGTCCATTCCGTTTTCCTGCTCTGAGAACGGAGCAGAAGAACGGAAAGGCCGAACGCTAATGTGAACATAGCCTTACTTGTGTTTTAACATATGAAATTTGTTGTACAGCCGAATGGAAATTTCCTCCTCGCTACCTATCGCTGTCAGGCAAACACCACCCGCCTAGAACTGAAGGTAATTTCTAAGATAAAACTCGCATAACCAGTCTTATAGAAATGTTCTTTGTTAATGGGGGATACGTACATTGGTGGAGATTTATCAAGACTTGCGCATTAAGGATCTGCTGCTGGAGCACACGCCTAATTTATGACGAGGAACACACCTTGTCATAAATCAGGTGCATCCTCTGTGCCTAACAAGAAATCTGAACAGCTCAGAGATGCCAAACTGTCGGAAAACTGGCATAAATTAAGATAAATTTGTTGGGGTGTTTGGAAAAAGTGGGAGATGCGACAATTTTTTAACAAGTCGCACCTGCGACTTTTTAACTTTACTTTCAGGCGCAATGGTGATGATAAATCTCCCCAGTTTTCTTTCTTCTAAATACTCCATTAATAGAACATTAAGAATGTTAACTCATAAGTGCTGTAATTATAATTTTAACTTGTTTTTTTGTTTTTGTTTTCATGTTTAGCCTAATTACTTCATGATGGCACCATGAATAGAAGGATTGCTAGCTCCCACTAAATGTATGAAGGCCATCATACGTGCCTTCATCCTCCGTATACTAATACCTTATCTGTTCTAGTACAAGGCAGTGGGGTGTAATTATGAGAACAGCATACCCAAGACTTGCTTGAGAGTAGGGTGAGCAAGACATCATAGAAGAATTAGGGCTCATGCACGCAAACGTATTTTCTTTCTGTGTGCGTTATGTTTTTTTTGCGGACCGTATGTGGAACCATTCATTTCAATGGGACCACAAAAAAACAGAAGTGACTCCGTGTGCATTCTGTTTCCGTATGTCCGGTCTGCAAAAAAATAGAACATGTCCTATTATTGTCAGCATTACGGACAAGTATAGGACTGTTCTATTAGGGGCCAGCTGTTACATTCCGTAAAATCTGGAATACACACGGACGTCATCCGTATTTTTTGCGGATCCGTGTTTTGCGGACCGTACAAAACATACGGTCGCGTGCATGAGCCCTTAGCCTGATAGCCTCTAAAATGAATGACTGCAGTTGCCATTTGCTGTCCTCAGTTACAGTGGGAAGATCTACTGTAGAGCACAAACAACTGCTGCTTTTGTATACACTAAAAGAATAGGAACTTTTATAAGCATATATATGTTCTAAGTTGGGCTTTAAAGGGGTATTCCCATCCCATACAATGGGGGAATATCGCTAGGATATGCCCCCATTCTGATAGGTGCATTCTGAGCCGCACCTGCAAGAAGAATGGAGCGGGGAGAGCTGTGGCTGGAGGATCCCGGGTTTCCCAGGGTCTGTCCTCCACCAAGCGCTGCTCCCATACAAGTGAATTGGAGCACACCGTGCACACGCGGCCCCTGCTCCCATTCATTTCTATGGGGCAGACAGAAATAGCTGAGCCAGCGCTCGGCTATTTTTGGCGGCCCCATTGAAATAAATGGAGGGCGCATGCGCAGTGCGCCCTCCAATTATTTCCCTACTTTGTTCTCGTTGTAGGTGCGGGTCCGACAGTAGAACCCGCACCTATCAGACAATGGGGGCATATCCTAGCGATATGCCCCCATTGTATGTGATGGGAATACCCCTTTAATACAAACGATATGCAAGATTGAATTGAATTACCATTTTTCGACAAACCTGTCTTACTTAGCCTTTCTGTATTTGTACAGATTCGCTCCATTGAAGGCCAGTATGGAACATTACAAGCCTATGTAACTCCTAGAATTCAGCCTAAAACATGCCAAGTTCGCCAATACCAGATCAAACCTCTGTCTCTCCATCAGAGGAGCCATGTCTTTGATCAAAACAGGTACACTCTCCATTAAATGAAAAGGGAAATCAAACTTATTTTATATAAAACTATATTGTACATTGTACGTATTCTTTGAACCCAAAATCCATAAATATAAGATTTTACGAAAGCACTCTCACAAAAAATGTTATTCTCTTCCCCATTAGAAAGGTATGTGATGTCAATTGTAGGGAAGTTAATCTTTTTACTGGTTGTTGTAGTTGTGAGTTATCTGTTACTTTCTGGTCTTTAGCAGCATCATGTGACCGACACTCTGACTCTCCAAATGACACGTCGTCTTATGTGTGCACAGGAAGTCAGTCTCTTCTTTCCTGAGATTGACATCCTAACAAAAAAGACTGCCACCGAACTCCTGCTTTTGCACACTATAAGTCTGCAAATCTGTTTGTAGAGGAGGTGGCGCTCCATGCAAGCACTGCTTCCTCTTCATTACACGGAAGAGCAGTGTACTGACGAGTACATGCTGCATTCACTTGAAAGGAGTGAGTGCTTGTGATTACACTACGCCACCGCTCCACAGGAGATAACGCATAGTCTAAAGACAAGGAAGTGGCGCTCTCATGGAGCGCTGCCGCCTCGTCAAACAGCTGATCGGCAACGGTGCTGGCTGTTGGACCCCCGCCAATCTGATATCAATGACTTATCTTGACGATAGGTAATTAATATAAATCGCTGTTCAACCCCTTTAACTTCTATTTGCCTTGCTCATACTATTACTTCAGGCAGGCAGATCCAGCATCTACTAAGTGCAGCGTGCTGTACGGACACCCATCTTCATGATGACGCACAGCTGCATCCTGCAAGAAAGATGTCATTGCCACAATATCCGATTACTCAAATATCGGCATGACATATTATCAAAGGGACTAACATTTGGTTGAATGATTTCAATAATGCATTTTATTAATCAAGCTATAATCAAGCTGCAATTTTTGCAGGCCTATGAATATATTGAGCCTGACAGGCCAGTTCAGCTTTCCAGAGATCCATTCATGGATGGTGTTCTGTCTGCCCGAGGTCCCGGAGAAGCCACCACTTGGGGAAGACATTGTTTTCTACTTCCAGAATACCTTCCTGGATACACAGCTTGAATGTTCATACAGGTAACTATTGCCTGTATCGGAGCTCACAATCTCTGCATTTACCTTTGTAGGCACGCAGGGCTTCTACATATTTTGTTGTATACTTTGTGAGATTCTGCCATATATATTTCTGCTCAGTAACATCATTGTCTTAATTATTTTTCAGAAAAGGGGAAGGAGTTTTTAAATCGGACAATATCTCCACAATTTCAATTCTAAAAGATGTTTTATCTAAAGAAGCCACTAAAAGAAAAATCAATCTCAATATATCGTATGGTAATTTGCTTCCCAGATTTTTATCCTGTCTTTGATGTATATCCATTGCCTATTGCGTTATTCTGATATATGTAGATTGAGGTACCTGTTGTATACTGTTCCAGTGAATGTGCGCTTGATATACAAGCCTGCATATTTGTAGGCATTTCATCATGTAAAGAACCATCTGCAAGAGTGTGAAATGATGTGTAATTAAAATAATATATTTTTTTCCTGAATAGATATAAGTGAAGAATCTGTTGGTCACACCCTGAGAATGATCCATCCGAAGTTAGAGTACCAGCTGCTATTGGCTAAGAAAGTCCATTTAATTGATGCACTGAAGGTACAGTATGTAAAGAACGGCTGATCAGTGTACCTACATGGTATGCTCACCTGCCAGTAAGGATAATATTGAGATAGAAGAAACGATCTTATGTTATTTTGTGCCCATATACTTATTTATTCTCCTATTTATGTCTTAATCGTAGTTTTTTTCCTCTTGTATAGCAAGCATATAAAGAACGGGTACTCGTACAAGTCTTTCTTGTAATTGTAATACCAATCCTAGCTCATTTTTCTGGTTTGTGTCATTGGGGGACCTTGGGTATAGATACTGCTGCTAACAGGTAACAGTAAGTGAAGAATAAGTGATAACTCCTCCCGTTAGCTATTTCCTTTCTGCAGACATTGAGCTAATCGGTTTTAGATTAATGTCTGTAGGAAGCAGACCAGCAACCAGCATTTGCAGTACAGCCACTGCTTTCTTCAGCTTTCTGCACCTTGCTCCAGCCCTCAGCCCATTTCCAGGTCTTTCCATGATACCTTCTGGCCTCCAATCCCAGGCTCTAGTCCCTGCCGCTCCGGGCAGCAGCCACTTCTGGCCAGCCTTTTATTCACGCGAGCCCCGGCCTCACGGCTGCAGGGTGTGGAACCTGTCCTCCTGCTCCTCTCCTCTTCTGCCACAAAGTTTTCATTCTTCTATCCTTCTCCGCCCTTCTTCCCCAGTGGTGCATCCTGGCCTCCATATGCAGCAGCTCCTGTGCATGCTCTTCTATCTTGCCTGGGGGACCACATCCGCAGCAGACTGGGTAGAATCCGCCCTAGTTGGCACCCCCTTTCAGTATTTTCAGACACTTTATCCATCATGTATGACAGTGCTGTTTTGACTTGCACCCACAATACGCCCTTTTTATTAATTTAAGTTGTACTTCCCTAGTTAGTGTATATAAAGGCCTACACAGTCTTCTTACATAAACCAGGTATTCACATTACCCCCCTCAATGGGCAGAGTATTTGGGCTATTTCTAGGTACCATATCTGTCCAGCCTATCCCGTATGGCTGTGCACCAGACATCAGACCTAGATGATGTAGGTGTCAGACCTACATACTTCTGAGGTGCATCGGGAAATCGCATTCCCCTGCGACCGGTGGAGTATTCGTGACTTCACGGGGTTCTGTCTCTAGCAAGCCTTATCAGTACATTTCATCCTTCAGTGGCGGAGAACTTGTGTTGTTACTAGATGCTGCACCTGACAAGCAATGCATACTTTGACGGTGCACCAGACAACTGCATTATCCCCTCTCACCATGTTTGACAAACCCACTCTATTTCTGCATGCATTCTGCATCTGACAGCCGTATGCAAATTCACATGCATCGGAAATCAGCATTACCCCCTTTAGGTGGAGTATCTCAGCTACTGATGGCTGCCATACCTATTGGATCTGTTCAGCTCTGTTGGGCTCTGGCAAACTTCATTACTCCCTTATCTGCGTGGGATAATTGTATTTTCACCACAATTTCTGACATCATGCCTGCTCTGTTCTGTCAGGCATCACACAGTCACATACTGCACAGTTCAGTCATGCGCCAGTCATCAGTATTTCCCTGTAATAGGTGAAGAAATTACATTTTTGCTTAATACTCAGCAGTTCTGCTATATAGCGGACAGCTTCATCCCTCTTTTTAAGTTGAGTTACTGACTTTCACACTAGCTTTTCTATTTTCGGTATTGAGATCCATCATAGGGTCTCAATACCGGAGAAAAACGCTGCCGTTTTGTCCCCATTCATTGTCAATGGGGGCAAAAGGTAACTGAATAGAATAGAATGCTCCAAAATGCATTCCATTCCGTTTGGTTGCGTTCCCATACCGGCGAGCAAATCGCAGCAAGCTGCGGTTTTCTATCCGTCATGGGATGCGGAGCAAGTCAGTGGGGATGGATCCGTTTAACTCTGACACAATCTGACAAAATAGAAAATGGATCTGTCCCCCATTGACTTTCAGTGGAGTTTATGACTGATCGTCTCGGCTATGTTAAAGATAATACAACCGGATCCGTTCATAACAGATGCAGATAGTTGTATTATCAGTAACGGAAGTGTTTTTGCTGAGCCCTACTGGATCCAGCAAAAACTCTAGTGTGAAAGTAGCCTTAGTTAAATAACACCACTATTGCTAGATGCAGTGTTTCACAGATTGGGCAGTTCTGTCATGTCCCAGATGGTCACTCTGCTCCCTACAATAGGTAGATTATTGGGACTACCTCCGAAGGCTGCATCTCTCATTTCCAGGCAGGTGAATTTATCCTTCCACTTGGTGGGATTGGGCTATTGCTGGATGCTCTGTCTGCCAATTTATGCTGCTCTGGCATTTTCCTGACACTTGCTTTTCTGTCCTTGTTAAAGGGAATCTGTCACCAGGTTTTAGCATATTAAGTTGTCACCATTGCCATGTACAATAAACTACCTTCTTTCCTGCTGTGGTCTTCTTTTTTTGTTTCATGGTGTCATTTTGATTTAAAAAAAGCGCTTTTTGTGTTGTGCGAATGAACCTCCAAGGTGCCCAGAGGGGTAGTTATTCTTCTTCTCTTGAGCCTGGTAACGCCCCCCTGCAGTGCCCAGCCCGCCTTAATTTTCAGCCCAAGCACGCCTCCTCATCAAAAAATATCCTCCCACAGCTGAGGTGAACGGCGCTGCCCCCTCCGCTACATCATCTAATACATTCCAGATATGCCCTTGCTTCTTCCTTTCGACAGCTGGAAATCTCCCGCAGTCGCAGTACCGTTGACTGCCTGTGCGATCATAAAGCTCCTGAGGGCAACAGCGATCAGATTACATCACTAGGCTTGGCGCATGCTCAGTAACACTTTTGAGGCTGTTGCCCTCAGGAGCTTTATGATCGCACAGGCGCAGGCAGTCAGCGGTACTGCGACTGCGCGAGATTATATCTGGAATGTATTAGATGACGTAGCGGAGGGGGCAGCGCCGTTCACCTCGGCTGTGGCAGAATATTTCTTGATGAGGAGGCGTGCTTGGGCTGGAAATTAAGGTGGGCTGGGCACTGCAGAGGGGCCTTACTGGGCTGAAGAGAAGAAGAATAACTACCCCTCTGGGCACCTTGGAGGTTCATTCGCATAACACAAAAAGCGCTTTTTTATCAAAATGAAACCATGAAACGAAAAAAGAAGACCACAGCAGGAAAAAGGTAGTTTATTGTACACGGCAATGGTGACAGATTCCCTTTAAGCTGAATTCTTCTACTATCACCAGATGCTGTATTTGTCAGTCCTACACAGCCCTTTCATGCACCAGACAGCTGTATTACTTCAATTGGTGCTATCGCTATTTGTATGTGGTGAGTCTACACAGCTCAGTGCTGTTTCCACTGTCAATTTGATCTATTCATGCAGTTAATGGAGGCCATATCCATCTGATTTGCATCTGACAGACATAACCCACTTCCTTAGGCAGTCCCTAGGCAGTCACTAGTGCTGCAGCTAATGAGTATTTTCAGTGCCTATGTGCACTAGGCAGTTGTGGGACCTCTCGTTGTGATTTGTCTGCAGCCTCCCGATCTCCGGTTACGGTATTTTATTTGGACCATGTTAGGATAATCAAACTGTATCCTCCCTTATGTTCATGCAGTAATAGGACTACCACTAGACGCTGTCTCTTTCATTGCCTTGCGGTTGTCTCTCACTCCAGTCAGCCACTTTTCTCCATTATATGGATGAAGTCTTGTGATATCGCCGGATGCTATATTGGCATGGCTACACCCATTCTGCATCCACCCGTCACTACTCTCCTTCATTAGGTGAGGTAGCCCACCACTATAGCCCATTATATGTGGTTTCCTATACCATCCTAGTCACCCTACCACGTTTGCCATTAACATCGGTTGGTGTTTTTCTCTTGTCTAATGTGGTAGAATCGGGTTCTGTCTGGATGCGAGTTGCCTGTGGGCACTCGGCATTAGCTGTCAGGTTTGTCCCATATTCTCCTTTTCTATGACTGAGACACTAGGATATTACAGAGTATTTAAGTAATATACTTGATCGATGCCACCTAGTTCCAGGATGCTATACAGGCTCCTTTCTGCCCCCATTTCCTCACTGAGAATTCGGTCTGGGCACAATCTGTGTATATGGCTGTCTTTCTTCTTATGTCTCTCTTTCCAGGACATCTGGTCAGTCTATCTGCCTGTTTTCCTGAGCCTAATCCGACGTCTTTGTATACAGGCCACCCTAACAGAAGTCACGTCACACAACACTAAGGGTGCTTTTCTCTGCCCATTTTCTTTTTTTTAATCAGATTACTTTTTATTACAATAAAAATTGTCACATGAACAATCACAAGGAGTTTGTAGTTTTTTGTACAGCTGAGAAAAGTACAATATAATGCACACTAATGCATAGACAGCGGTGTACGCAGACACCGTAGATAATCATGGGACATCAGCAGGCATGTGACCAAAACAGCATTGAAACCACTTACATACCATAACATTTTAATACAAGAACCCCCACCCCCTCCCTAACCTGAGCAGAGAGACAGTCATCAGTGCAGTAAAATGAGCCAAACTCCCTCTCTGCCCATTTTCATGGACGGCCTTACCTGACAGTCCAGCAGTTGTTCCACCGCAGCCTGCATAGTTATTTTTTCCCCATTCATCATCATCCACCATCCCTTTTCATGCTGGAATCTCCCTGAAGGAGCTGTCTCTATTCTGTGCCTGGGTACTAGAGTCCCCAGCAGCAAGTTTTTTGTTTTTTACTTACCCCCAAAATATTTCACACAGTTCAGGTCCAGGCTTTTCGGGCACAATGTTTGCTCCCCTCTGGGAATATAGGCTTATTAGGTCTGACTTTTCCCAGGTCTAGAATCTTCAAGTGGGCCTTCATCTTCCTGCCTTGAACTCAAGGTTAGCAGATTATTCCTGTAATGACCATCAAGACTCACCTGCACCTCTTCCGCCAGTATACAGGCTCGTCCTTTTTCAGTAACGTTGCATTAGTCTTCAAGATCTATGTCCGCAGGATGCCTTTTGGACGACAACTTACCCTGGCAGTGTCTGATGTCCTCTTGAGGCTGTTTGCCACAGCCATGGCAGTCTTCTGGTTTGACCTGTAGGATCTATTCTCTAGTCTCCCTTGATATCTCTTTTGGTTCTTCCCATGTTCCCAGTACAGGGAGTCGTGAATGGAGGCAATATCTCTGGTGGTCCAGTTGGCGTCTATTTCCTGAAGGGCAGACTCTGATCCCTTGCAGGCTGCATTCTCCCAGGATTTCCAATAGATAGTCCTTTCAGCGATTTTAGTTCATCCTCTTGTTCATTTGCTTCTGCCTGGAGAGTTTTACTACTCCTGTTCTTTCTATTTCAGGTTTACATTTTATCACCAGCAGGGGTTAGTCCTATGTTTTCAATGAGCCTGCCCCTGGGAGGTGGATTTTTCCCCAAGGGTCAGACCATCAGGGTCCCATTATGGTCACTCCACTACTTTTTTGGAATCTCTTCCACAGTCCTTTCTCTCTTTGATGGCCTGTTCATTTACTCTCTTCGATTTGTCAGGTAACTGTGGGGGCAGGCTGTTGGCTCTCAGTCGGCCTGGGGCATGATCTGAGTTCAGTTCATTCTCCGACCAGATCTCTTGGCCTCAGCTTTCTTCAGCTGGTCTGACTCATCCTCCTTCCTTCCACAAAGAGTCCAGGGGCACTGTTGTGGTATGTCAGACTGCTGTCTCTCCATTTTTATGACCTGCTTCCCTTGGCCTTAGTAGATGCATCCCAGTTGCTGGGTTCTGCAAACAACCTTTACCCTGGACTGCTTTGGAACGTCACGCGGTCTCCTGTGTGCCCCAGCGATACGAGTGAGAAAATAGGATTCTTTTTGACTCGCCTGTAAAATCCTTTTCTTGCTATTGTTCATTAGGAGACACAGCTCCTCATTTTTGGGATGGATCCCACTAGTCATAATTCTGACCCATCTAGAGTTTTTCTATGGGTTTCTAGTTTATCTTCTGTTGGCTTCTCCTGGTTAATCCTACTGCTTCTGCACAAACTGATTAACCGAAAGTCTGCATTTATTTATTTTTTTGCATACTTGATTGCAAAGGAATATTTGTAATGACGGCCTTAGTCTAGACAGCTTGGCAAGTAGGGTGTCCCCAGTATATCAGAATATAGGCTAGATATAGGTTCCTGGGAAACAGCATATTACCTTGTTGCACAGTGTGACAATCCTGTTAGCCATTTTGTTCCATTCACAGTATTGTGGTCCCGTTATGATGTACTTTTTATCAGGAGAACTTTTTCATAGATTTTTTACTACACCTGCATTTCTGCATGATTTGAAAAATACCAAATGGATATATGATTTGTCTTGGAGATGCTTATCATATTTTACGATGTCCGCTCTTAATTTTTTAATTAAGAGAAATTCTGTGCTAAGCATATAATAGGTACAGAGAATATGTAGATTTGTCTGCCCTCCGAAAGACATGTTAGCGGTCTTAGGAATGTTCCAGCCGTGTGATAAATTATGGAGACTCTAGGGCTGTGACTGTAAATCAGTGTAGAATTTAATGATTAATGTCAATTCTACTTTTCTTCTGGAAGGAGCTTCAGGTTCATGAAGGCAACACAGATTTTCTGATCCCAGAGTATCGCTGTATTCTGGAAGAGGCTGACAAGCTCCAGGAGGAATACAAGAAGCAGCCAGCACATCTTGAAAGGCTTTATGGTGAGTTTTTTTCCTGTTCACTCTCTTAATGTTTTATGAAGCCCATGCTTTAGGGTACCATCATTAGGCCTTATTCACACGTCCGTAGTGTTTTGCGGATCCGCAAAACACCTTGCCACCAGCCCTATAGAGATGCCTATACTTGTCCGCAATTGCGGGCAAGAATAGGACATGCTCTATATTTTTGCGGAGCCGCCGTCCGGAAGATCGGCGGCGCACTCCGCAAATGCGGATGCGGAGAGCACAGTGTGTGCTCTCCGCATCCATCACGTCCCCATTCAAAATGGGTGAAGTAGGCCTTAGGGTACTTTCACACTAGCGTTTTGGATTCTGTTTGTGAGATCCGTTTCAGGGCTCTCACAAACGGTCCAAAACGGATCAGTTAAGCCCCAATGCATTCTGAATGGATAAGGATCTAAATGGATAAGGATCGTCATCACAGGTCCTTTAGTTGTTAGCTGAAGCTTGAAAAGAGAAGACAGATCGCAACTACGTGATCAAGTGGCTAAGGTAAGTTAAGTTTTATTTTTTATAACCCCATCATCTTCATTTTACTAAGCATTCTTTATTAAGAATGCTATTATTTTCCCTTAACCATGTTATAAAGGAAAATAATAAATTCTCCAGAATACTGTACCCGAAACCGGACTTCAGTGTTGAAGTCCGGCTTCGGGTCTGGGTACCAAACATGGCGATTTTTCACACGCGCGTACAAAACGCATTACAAACATTTGCACCCGCGCGGAAAAATCGCGCATATTCCCGCAACGCACCCGCCTCTTATCCGGGCATCAAACATGACTCCCATGTGAAAGAGGCCCAAGGCTCTGTTCTCATCTCATCAAATGTGTCCTTAGAACCCCAAGCTCCCAGCCTATGCAAAAAGATTGTCCTTTTGGCATACACTGTGGTCTACAGTTTCCTATACAGAAGTCACAAAAAATGTTTGTTTTTTGTCTTTATTTTATTTATTTTTTTGAGTCGGTGGCTCAAGTTTGTTGGGGGAATACTCCTGACGGAAGCCTAATGCTAGTGATTCATTCGAACGTCTGCCTTTTGCACTCATGTAAGGTGCAACAGTATGTATGACTGAATACCAGAAACCTGGTGTATAACATGAGCTGCTGAGCTTTTCTAGACCCAGATCAGCGTTAGGGCTCATGCAGACGAACGTATCTTCTTTCCGTGTCCGTTCTGTTTTTTTTGCGGACCGTATGCGGAACCATTCATTTCAATGGGTCCGCAAAACGAAACAGAAGGTACTCCGTGTGCATTCCGTTTCCGTATTTCCATTCCGCCAAAAAATAAGAACGTGTCCTATTATTGTCCACATTACGGACAAGGATAGTACTGTTCTACTAGGGGCCAGCTGTTCCGTTCCGCAAAATACGGGATGCACACGGACGTCATCCGTATTTTTTGCGGATCCGTTTTTTTGCGAACCGCAAAATACATACCGTCGTGTGAATGAGCGCTAATCCATTTCCAAATCGGAGATGTTTTCCCCTAAGACTAGAGTTGCTGTCTATGCTAGCTCCAAATAAAAGGAAAAGTTTTCATGAGGGCTAATGTCTAACATATTTAATGGGTTTTCCAGTAACATTGTCTTAATACTTCAGTGTGTTTTTTCCTTTTATACCATAACTGCCACTGTAGCCTGTTTTGTAGATTCATTTTGCGATTGTTTCATCATTTAAGCATTCGGCATGGACTTTGTTTTGATCTTTGCTCCTTGCACAAGACACAAACACTAGGAGCTACATATCCAATCAAACCCTTTTCTTCTTGATTAAAAAAATAAGTGGGAAAACTCACCTTAAAAGGGGTTATCCAATTCTAAAAATGCCCCCCACAATTCCTGGGCCCCTCCTATAGATTATACTTGCCCTGCTCCCCGGCATCCGCGTCACTCTGAGTCCCTGCACGGCCGCCGCTGCATCTCCCTGTCGCGCGGAGATGCATCGTGATGCTAGGGAGGCTAGTCACCGTCGTGGCCTGCTATAGGCTGCACCTCTGGTCGCTGGATGTTTTGATCTGCATGATGCGGAGATGCAGCTGCGGCTGTGCAGGGATCCGGAGTGACGCGGGTGCCATGGAGTGGGGTAAGTATGATCTATAGGAGAGGACCGGGGCATTTTTAGGATTGGATAAACCTTTAAATGGTGCCCCACTGTCCCCATTCCAATCCTCCTGGGGTCTCTGCTTCCTGGTGCCTCTCAACACTCAGTAAATGGCAGCAGTGACCCATCTCTGCCCGTGGTTGGCTGAACAGGCATTATCTGTGTGTCTAGAGCAGGCATCCTCAAACTGCGGCCCTCCAGCTGTTGCAAAACTACAACTCCCAACATGCCCGAACAGCCTACAGGTAACCGCCTACAGCAGGGCATTGTGGGATTTGTAGTTTTACAACAGCTGGAGGGCCGCAGGTTGTGCACCCCGGGTCTAGAGGGACCAGAAAGCAGAGACCAGTGGTGAGCATGACTTTTGTTTTTTTATGCCACTCTGAGACTTTGAAAAAATTAATGACAATCCCTTTAAACCGTGTAATTCAAGTGACCCACTATTGAAAGGCTTGCATTCTACTTTGGAAAATGGTTGTACAAAATATAGCTAACGTATCGGTGAACCGGTTCTAGTATACTAATTTTAAGTTTGTCGTTTATTTATGGTGTAAATAGGAATCATTTTATTGCTCTTTTTATCCCTCAAATGCACGTTTCCAAGTATATGTACAGCAAATAACTACTGCTGTATATTAGAACATTCTGATTTCCTCTCTGCGGTCACTGTGTAAGAATGAGCGATCTATGAGTAAAACCTCTCGTATCCATAAATGTGTGACCTGCTCATTTGCATGGCAAGTATGCGTCTTCAGGAAGTTCATTAGCAGCTGCACCTTCACAATCCTTACTGATGGTTTCAGGTCGTGCTTACAGTAGGCCTTGTCAGTAAGGATGTACGGTACATCTAATAGAAATGAAGATTACCCGATTACAACACCACCCTGCATCTGTTTCCCTTAGACATTGGATGCACCGCTCTATATACAGGATACTCCCAATAGGCAGTGCACCCCTGACAGAAAAAGAAAAACTGTTTGTAGTCAAGATTATAATTGATAATTGTCCATAAAGTAGAGATTATGGCAAAAAAAATAAAAAAAAATCAGAAAATAATTTATTGAATTGTGTCTTGGTATTTTTTTTTTTTTCAATTTAATTAACAAAAATAAGAAAAACAAGATTCAAATTGAAAATCATCCATACTGTTAAAAAAAAACGAGATTTTTATTTTTATTTTTTATTTTTTGCAAAATCACCCAGCCCTAGTTCCAGACAGTCCATGTGCCATACTTCCAAATCTCTGCCAGCTATGACCTGGCGCTGGGTTGAACGATTATTTACTCTAGTTTTTGGCGTACATGATAGTAAATCCGGTGGGCCTCGGGAGGTCATATCCGCTCCCACCTACTTTTCTCGCCACTTTTAAATAGTGACGACACAATTGAAAAGCCATACGTTATTGCGCAGTAATAGCATACGTCATAACTTGCAACTCTTTTACACCCCAGTAGTGGAGTAAACACTTTAGTAAATGTCCCACTCCCTCGCTGTGCCAGTTGGAAAGTCAAGGTGCCGGTCACATGACACAGCTGAAGACCAAAAGGGAGTGGGTAACCAGTGAGGTGGACGCATTGCACCCGCACTGAATCCGGACCCATTCATTTCTATGGGGCTGTGCACATGAGCGGTGATTTTCACGCATCACTTCTGCGAGATATAAGGGAAAATAATAGCATTCTCAATAAAGAATGCTTTGTAGAATGTGGATTAAGTGGTTCAAAATAAAGAACTTAACTTTTCTTGATCCACTTGATCGCGTAGTTGGCGATCTCTCTTCTCTCTTCAAGCTTTAGCTGCAGTCTAAAGGACCTGTGATGACATCACATCACATGGTCCAATCACATGGTCCAACACGGACCATGTGATTGGACTGCAGCTAAAGCTTGAAGAGAGATCGCCAACTACGCGATCAAGTGGATCAAGGGAAGTGGCTAAGGTCACTTCCTTTTTTTTATTTTTAACCCCTTAATCCTCATTCTACAAAGCATTCTGTATTGAGAATGCTATTATTTTCCCTTATAACCATGTTATAAGGGAAAATAATAAAATCTCCAGAATACTCAACCCGAAACCGGACTTCAGTGATGAAGTCCGGCTTCAGGTCTGGGTACCAAACATGGCGATTTTTCCAACGCGCGTGCAAAACGCATTACAAAAGTTTGCACACGCGCGGAAAAATCGCGCATATTCCCGCAACACACCCGCATCTTATGTGGGCGTCAAACGTGATGCCCGTGTGAAAGAGGCCTTACTATTTACATCATGTCCAAAAAAAAACAAAAAACTTTTTGGGGCAGTTTTTTGATGTTCTGATTGAGATTTACTTGCTATGTTCACACAAAGGCTTCTTTTCACACAACTCATTAACTCATGAGTAAAGAAACTTCAGGGCTTTATTCACATACATATGGTTGCAGATGACATGAAATAGGATAGTCTGGGGTATACATTTATTTAACTGTCTTTTGTTTTTGTAGGTATGATAACAGACCTCTTCATTGACAAGTTCAAATTCAAAGGCACGAACGTCAAATCCAAAGTGCCTCTCTTGCTGGAGATATTGGACAATTATGATCAGAGCGCCCTGATGACATTTTTTGATACTCAGTGAATAGTTTGTACTATATATATCGATTATGTACAGTATTTATTATAGAGACGCCTTGTGATGTCATTGTTCTGTTTATTTACACCTGGAAGTGACTGCAGTTACAAGCTATTATGTTAGGACCTTTCTGTATGCGCTGTTGACTTGTGCCTAATTAACACTACAAAGGTTTAGAGTCCCACATGGACCAATGTGTTAGAGGAGCTGAGAAGCACGGTCGTCGGGGACTGTCAGTAACAAGTCGGGCTCTTCTTAGTACCCCATTCATGGGACAACTTAGAGGTGATTTATGAAACTGTCTTTGTTGCCCATAGCAACCAATCGCAGCACAGCTTTTATTTTTCATAGGGCTTTTGAAAAATTTAAGCTGTGTTATGATTGGTTGCTATGGACAGCAAAGACCGATTTCATAATTCAGAACCTTTAAGGCGTTATTCCAAGTTTGAAAGTTATTAGTAACTCAGCTGTGGGGGGGCCATCCACTGGGATACCCATCAATTCCAAGAAGGGTGGGTTCAGTTCTCCCTCCTGATGGAGTGGCAGGTCGAGCTTGTTCCCTACTCCATTCATTTTCTATAGGACTGGTGGAGATAGTTTAGGACTGTACTTGGCTGTCTCCAGCAGTCCCAATGGAGCAGCAAGGCACATGCTTGACCTGCCTTTCTACAAGGACAAGGGAACTGAACCCTTGTTCTGGAAGTGGAGGTCCCAGTCGTCTGACCCCCACCAATCAGTCTGTTATACCCTAACCAGTGGATAGGTGATAACTTTAAAACTTGCCGCAACCCCTCTAAGTCTACAGCCTTCACTTGGCAGAAGCAGAGTTCTTGTCCTACAGTACAGTTCTATGAACCCACAGCAGATGCAATGAAATAAAGCTAGAGTCGTATTAGAATTGCTGTATTATAAAGCAGGACACTTTTATTTTCACAGTTATTTGTAAGCACCGTGTTACATTAGTCCTACATCAGGTGTTATTTAGAGCACTACCTAAAATGCTGTTTTTGTGTTCGCCGCATTATTTATTGCACTTAATTAAAATGTATAATTTTTTTTTTATCTAGCGCCTACATTTTTTTGGATGTTGTCTAATTTATTTGTGAAATTCCCTTTCATTTGAAGTAGAACAAAGGGTTGGCCCATCTGGGACATTTATGGCATATCGCTTCTATCTCCAGAACGGGACCCCCAAAGTGAACAGAAAGCAGCCACAATGATGCCTGTGGGATTATATTGTTCTGGCTAAAGCTGGCCATATACACTGGATAAATGCCAGCCATCTAAAGCTACATTCACACGACAGTGGAAAACGGCCATCACACAGCCAATTCTAGAACCGATCAAAGTCTATGGGGCTATTCACGTGGACGTTTTTTTTCAACAGACATACTCCATTGAAATCAAGGAGTGCACCTAACAGCTGTTGAAAACGGGTTAAAGTGCTTTTCAGGGGTTAAAAAAAAAACTCATTACATCAACTTGTGTGTGCTGACACTCTGTTTGCACTAAATGGACCTGCATCATGATGTTACATGTATGTGTGCGTGTTGAAGTAAATTAGGTATTTTTTTTAACCCAGCAAAATTGGTGCTGCAATTGGGGGGTTCTTTAGGCTGGGGCACTATTGGAGGGGGGGATATTTATATACAGGGGACACTAATAGGGGGGTATGTTATATACTGGGTGGCATTAAAAATGCTGAGGGCACTACAGGGAGTCCATTATAGATACTGGGGGCATTGTGGGGGTGTACAGGGGACACTGCAGGGGTTGGGATGCTAAAAAAAAAAAAAAACATCCATTATTCATGGCTGCTTTCAATGCCCATGAAAAACAGATGCAAAATGGCCATTAATGACCTGCGCTAAGCGTGATGATGTCGCAGCGCGCTCTCAGCATGATTGCGTGATGATGTCATCACACTGAGGGCAGGTCCTTCAGAATTAAGAGAGGAGGGACTGCCTCTGCGCGTGCAAGTGGATGAGGTGAGTGATTTTTATTAATTTTTTTAAACTCTAAAAGTCCATATTGCACTAGTGTAGCTGTTTTTAACGGTTGTTAAGACGGGTGCACTCCTGTCTAAGTGGTCATTAAAAACGGTTCTATTGATTGCAAAGGGGTCCGTCTGGCTGTGAAAACGGACAAAAATAGGAAATGTCCTATTTTTTGACGGCCGCTATTGACTGGCCGTTAATTTAAAAAAAACAGGCATGTGAATAGCCCCATAGACTGCAAATGGTTCTGAAAATTCCATGTGTCACACAGCCGATTTTCACATATGCATAAAAAACTCTAGTACTCTGTGCCGACAGAGGATAGCCTGTCTGGTATAGCCAGACATGGCTGTGCACTGCAGGATCCTCATTGACTATAATGGGATTCAATGTTGATCCTTCTGCTTTCTGGAATAATTGCCAGCTTTCTACATGCAGGATGGATTACCGTCTGATCACATTATAGCAGGGCTTGACAAATTTTCTTGAAATCTAGGAGCCAGCTAAAAAAGTTAGGAGCCGTTTTTTGTTTGTTTGTTTTTAACCTTCTAAAGCTTTACTTTATTAGTTATAACAATGGCAGTAAAAATAGTAAAAAAAAGGGGGGGGGGAGTATAATGTAAAATTTACATTATACTTTCTTTTTCCCCTTTTTTTTATTTACTATTATCACTGCCATTATTATTATAACTATTACTGCCATTAGAGTAGAGTAACCCTGGACTCTAGATTCCAAAAGTCAATGGCACAACATAATCAACAGAAGGTGCCCACCAGCTTTCCTGACTGTAGGATTCCAGGCAGTGCCACCTGGTCACTAAGTCTCCTTCACTACACTGCAATGTTCATGTCATGTCACTTCATGGCAGTCACTTGGAGAAGCAAGGCCCTTGTCTTCATTGTAGAACTGCCCTCAATGTCAACTCATGCCAGGTCCCTAAAACCGGTCTGCATATTCTAGGAGCCATGGTTATGCCAACTCATGCATCCTTTCCAATACTCCAGGAGCCATTGTGCCACCTCATGCTTCTTCTAAATCTGATACCAGTCACTGAGTTGTTATGCCCAGCATTGCTCTAGGTCTGAGGACCTAATCTATAGTAGCTCCCTTCTGTCTTCTGTCAGTGCCAGTCCCTATCCTCAGCATGGCATCTGCCACCTACCTGCATAGAAGCGGATGAGGCAGCCAATCTTGGGCTCCTTGCCCTCATCCTGCACCCTACACAGGTCTCGGAAGCCGAGCTGGAAGAGGTAATCGTTCTGCACCAGCTTCTTGTGCGGCTCTCCCCATGGCGCCGCGCGTACAGGGCCCCCTGTGGCTGGCCATGGCTCCGACGCCGGGCAGAGACGGTGACTGCAGGCGGCGGCTCCGCGCTCAGCTCTTCCACAGAGGAGGAGGAGCAAGACGCGGCCCCGCAGTGACCGGGCCGCGTGTTCTCCGGGTGCAGCCCATTCGCCTTCTCGCTGTCCCAGCAGTCTGTGCCTGGGCGGCTCATCTTGTTAGGTGTGCCCACCCAGGTTCCAGACAGACCCAGAGAACACTTTAGCCCGCTCGTTGCTGGTGCCCGCCTCAGGGGCCTGGCTCAGCACCCCGGATGAGCCGCCTCCTGAGGCCAGCGGGACAAGTGGCGCTTGTAGATCTGCAGGCAGCCCCTCCGTAGCTCTCCGCCCACCCATTCCCTCTCCTGCGGCTGCACCCACTGCCGGTACTTCAGCAGGGTCTTCCTGTCCAGGCTGCGGGTGCCAGGCCCCAGGGTGGAGGAAGAGCAGGGGGCGGCGGCTGTGCCCAGCGAGTTCGCCGACAGATTCCTCTTCAGCCGCCGTCTCCTCCTCAGCAGCAGCACGGAGTTGACGCTGGAGCTCTGGCAGTTCGCAGGCGCGGGAAGCACAAGTGTCGCACCGCCCTCCATCCCCGTACGCGGTACCATCTGCCGCAGGCTGTCAAATACCCAGGCGCCAGGACCAAATTCCTGATCGCCATGGCGACCTGGCGCCTGGGATTTGTCGAGCCCTGCATTATAGTCAATAGGGCTCTTGCAGTGTGCGGCTATGCCAGATACGGTAAGCTCCGGTACTCTTTCTCTGCTGGAACACAGTACCACAGTTTATGCCACATATGTGAACGTTCATATCATTGTTTATTTTGTATTCATCCTGTATTTTAAGCATGCGTTGTGCACATTTGGCATCCGTTTTAGCCATTTATGACTGAGATCCGTTACGCACATTTTCCTGCATGCAGAATTTTTTCTCGTTTAAAAAAACAGATCTCAGGTGGAAATGGCTAATAGAGATGCCAAATGTGCATAACTGATGCTCGGGATCTTTTTTTGTTTTTTTTTTCTGTTCTGACAGACCATGATGTGATATAAACTGAGATGGTTGGCATTTATCTGTAGGTGGCCAGCTTTATAATAAACATTCAGCTATTTATGGCAGGAATGGTTTGACTACTTACAAGATAGGGCTGAGTTGGTGTTTTCAGTGTTTATTTACAGACCTCAGGAAGGGGAGTGATTGCAGATTTGCATGGGAACCAATGTAAATGCTAAAAGATTAGTTAACAACTCAGTTGTATCAATGGACAAACACCATGCATTTGCACTAACAAATTGGGGGTAGTGTACATTCTTTTATTTGGCTTTTAGTATTTTAATCAGATGGGAGCGATCATGTACATTGTCTGGAACATAGTATGCCTCCTATTCTGACAACTGGCCGTGCCATGAGCAATTATCCCTTAGTTGACGTGTCAGGGTTTTATGGTACAAGTGCCCAGTTTGCTCAATTTCTCACATTTTAAGTACATTCTGTCTGGGGATTCCCTGCAATTTTTTTGTAGTGCAAGCCCTCAATGTTTGTATGACCACAAGTTGTGTGTTTATTACCCTTCAAAAAGGAACAGAGGAGATAGTTTAAAGGGGTTTTCCAAGATTTTGATACTGATGACCTATCTTCAGGATAGGTTATCAGTATCTGATCAGTGGGAGTCCCACCCACACACATTCCAGACATTCACTTCTATGGGGCTCAGCATGATAACAAGCACATCCGCTACACAATGTATGGCGTTGTACTTGGTAAGGAGCCCCAATGCCTTCTCAATCAGCTGATCATGGGGGTCTTGGGCGTCAGATCCCCACTGATCAGATACTGATGATCAATCCTGAGGATAGGTCATCAGTATCAAAATCTTCGAAAATCCATTTAATCTGTACCAAAAATTTGACCTGACCACTTTTCTCTGATATACTACTCCCTCATTTATCTGTAATTGTATTCTTTTATTGTTGTCTGGGAATGGTGGTGTTAAAGGTCCATGTACACAGCCAATGATTGGGGCACTTATGAAGATACTTCCTAAGAAAGCTTGTTTAACTGTACTTGTCCTTTGTAAAGGTGCCGCCAATCACCCCATGAACAAGCAAGCACAGGTTTGGTCATCTAAATAAGGCTAAAACTACACGGCGAAAAGTGTAGCGTGACAGTAAGGCTACATGCACACGACAGTGAAAAAAACGTCCGTTAAAATCTGAAATTTTTAACGGACGTTTTTTTCACTGATGCCTGTGTCAGAAACGGACGTTAAAAATGGACCCATTCAATTGTATGGGGGCAGTCTGTCAGTGAAAAACGGACAAGATAGAGCATGTTCTATTTTTTTACGTCCGTTTTTCACTGACAGTCAAAAAAACTGTCATGTGAATAACCCCATAGATAACCATTGGTTTTAAAATGTCCATTTCATGGCCGTTAAAAAAAAAAAGTACATCACATGTCCGTTTTTTACTGTCGTGCATGTAGCCTGAGGGTACAACTACATTGTGTCACGTGACATTTTTGTATTGATAGATAATGGTGTCGCACTGCGACATGCTGTGACTGCAATGTGACAGTTGCACAATAATCCAACTTGGATTGTTTGCGACTGTAATATTGCAATCGCAGCATGTCGCAGTGCGACACCATTGACTACTATTATAAAAAAAAGTCACAGAAAAGTCGTGCAACATGTCGCCATATAGCCCTAGCCTAATTGTAGGGAGCAGATCATCATATGTGAACAGTGATCTGCTGCCCAGAAACAATGATTCTCTATGGGGACAAGCGATGGGTGGGAGTGGTGATCCTTTGTCCCTATACAACAGAGGTGATTTCTGCATGTAAATGCAGCGCCCACCTCCTCTGATGAGCAAGCAGGTGGATCATTTCCAAAAATTGCCTCATGTGTAAAGGGGCCTTAACGATGCACCTCTTTGCCTATATATAGTGCACAGTATCCCATTATTAAATAATAAGATTGAGACTCTTGTGTATACCTGTTTTTTATGTGTAATTTGGCAGCTATCTTGATTCTTTCTCCGCTCAGATATGGTTTTCTTAATGAATCCTACATTTTCCATTATTCCTTGCAGAGACAGAGGAGGTGGAGTCTCACCACACTGCACTGCTCTGTGTAATTGCAGCCATGACAGATCAGTGACACGGCTGTTATTCCCTCACACTGCAGAGTCTCCATGTTTTCCTATGTGAAGCATCTGGTCTGCCCTCTCTGTCCTGTTCTCTCTCTCCCTCTCCTCCCTGTCAGCTCTTATATGAGGACGCAGGATACGAGTATGAAGCTACATCCTATAGAACTACACTGGAGCGTCAGCACACACAGATAGTACAGGCAATGTGAGTCAGGAGGTTTATATAACTGCAGCTAATCACTGTATACACTCACCTGCTGTGTATCTGCACTACTGGGGATACATTACATCTACAACATAATAGAAGGGTATGCAGAGGAAACTTGGAGGGGCCTGAGAGCTGCCAGGAGGGACCTGATTGATGATGATGTCATCCTATAGTTCACAGGAAGTCGGTCACATGGGAGAGGCCAAGTTCCTGTTTACACATTAGAGCAAGGTGTCAGACTTGAGAGCACATGGCCAGGTTCCCATAATGAAAAGGTTCAAAATGTAAGGATGCAACTGAGTAAAACCTCATTCACATGTCTGTGCTCAAATCTGTGAAAAGGTAGTCAGTGATGCCTCCGTGAAGATGTCCATGAAGGATCTGTGTGTCTGTTTTTTGCTGTCCGTGTTTCACGGACACTTTGCAGCTGAAATATAATTTTCAAAGAATCTCTTCCTAACGAACCGTGAAACACTGTTGGTATCCGAGTTGCATCCGTGGCTTTCACTGACCCGCAGACTATAATAGGAGCATGATGGTTCTTTGAACACGGACAAAATAAATCATGCGTCCGTGCAAAAACCACGGACCGTGGTAAACCACTGATGTCTGAATACCCACATTAAAACGAATAAGGCTTCAGGTTGTAACAAATTACACTACTAGGATACTAGGGGCGAGATAGTAATGTATGTAAAATAAAAACTGGAGTGTATTGGTCTATCGCGGGGGTAGGCAACCTCCGGTACTCCAGCTGTTGTGAAACTACAACTCCCAGCATGCATACTTCCTCTGCTCTTCTAAGAACTCCCATAGAAATGAATGAAGAATTCTGGGAATTGTAGTTTAGTTGTCTGCATATATTCAGGCCTAGTTATGTTTTAGCTACTGAAAACTCTTTACATCTGGCTTTTGTCTATTCTTACTGTGTTCCTTTCCTCATTATTATATTATCTGTATGAAACTTTTTAGTGTGCCTGAAAATAAATGCCCCTTTACTGTATAAGTTCACAGCCTGTTGGCATTGAATAGGTCGACGGTTAAGTTAGTGAGGAGCTTGGCTATGCTAAGTATCGTGAAGGATTATAAAGCAGACCCTGTAATGAAGCGAAATAATGGAACAAAAACATTGGGCTGCCCTCCCCTCCCCCATCTATTATTCTTGTTCTGAAGAGAAGCTTCTTCCAGTTGCTACAGTGAGGGATGCAGGGCTCCTTAGCTGGTGTGTGACGAGCTTTTCGTTGCTACAACAAACTCCAAATTGCCTCTGCATTATAATGATTATCAATCTACAGTGTTAGAACACCTGCACACGACCGTATCCGTTTCCACAAATCATAGATCCTCAAAATACGGATGAGGTCCTTATGCTTCCAGCAAATATCTCATTTGCTGAAATATGTTAGAGATTTAAAAAAAAAAATCACAGATTTTGTCAAACTTTCTATGATGGAAATATTTTTCATGCAAAAACTACCCTCCTCTCAAAGCCATATTAAAATAGTGAATTGTCTGAAGGATCTGTTGCGTCCACTAAACATCATTATGTGCTGTCAGCCATATATTAACATCAGAATCTCTTACTGATTAGAGAGACTTTTAGAAATTACAAGAAGTTCTTTTTGTGACGCTACGACCTCTAAACCAGCCCAGTATACTGCAAAGAAAAAAGGGGGTCAGTCAGCACATCCCAATGCGCAGGTGCACGTTGCTATGGCTGAAAACTCAAGGTAAAACAGACAATGCAACAGCACTCTGCAAACCAAATATAGTACAAGAAAGTATTCTGATGCTAATGCAACGCTTATTTTGTAAATGAGATGCTTGCCAAATACATTTTGTACAAAATGATTTGGGCCCGTCTGCGACACGTCAAGGCGATCTCTGTAAGACGGGAACCTAACACTATATTCTACCTGTTATGTGCCACGACAGCTACCCTAAAATTCAGGGAATGTAAGTTCCACGTGCATGCTGGGCCCACCTTAATTTGTCATTTTTGGTGCCAAAATGGCCTCCATTGAATCCAGGGAATGCAGCTATCAACATGCATGCCGAGCCCACTCCACACCTCCCCTGGTGCCAGATGGATACCAACGCATGTGGCACCAGGAGAGGTATAAGGTGGACTCTCGATGCATTCGTTGGAAGCCATCTGGCACCAGGGGAGGTGTGGAGTAGGCTCGGCATGCATGTGGTGCCTACACTCCCTAAATTTTATGGTAGCTATCATGGCAGATAACAGGTAGAATTTAGTGTTAGGTTCCCGTGTTACAGACATCACCTTGACATGTGGCAGACGGGCCCAAATAATTTTGTACAAAATGTATTTGCCAAGCATCTCATTTACAAAATAAGCGTAAGATTAGCATTAGAATACGTTCTTGTACTTTATTTGGTTTGCAGTGTGCTGTTGCATTGTATGTTTTAGCCCAGTATACTGTACTTCTTTCATATAAGGCTCGGCATTAAAAGTGTAAAATATTTCAGCTGCTATGTCAGAATCTGAAGTCACTCGTCCCCCTGTATAGGTTATGCTAAATACAGTACTGTAATGTAAATGTTGGATTCATTAACTCATTTGCACAACTTTTTTTTTCTTTCTCTTAGGCCACTTTCACACAGTCAGTATTTGATCAGTGATTTCCATTGGTCATTGTGAGCTAAAACCAGGAGTGGAGCCTACACAGAAATAAGGCATAATTGAAAGATTTGCACCTATTCTTTGTTTTTGACCTGTACTTGGTTTTGACTCCCAATCATTGATGGAAATCCCTGACCAAACACTGACTGTGTGAAAGCAGCCTTAAGAGGTGAGTAAAGATGCCTGTAAGCTTTTATTAGCTGCTGGCCAAGTGCTTGTTTGGTCAGCAGCTATTGCTTCTCACTCTTGGATCGGCAGTGCGGGTATGTGTTTTCAATGGGGAAAAATGAGAAAAATACCTATAGCTGCAGATTATTTTCCAGGAGAACAAAAGGATCTGGAGTTAAGATTTAACAAACTCAATCTTTCTCTCCCCAGACATCATCTATCAGGGGAGATTTGGGAATTCCCCATACACATCAGGCTACTTTCACACTCGCGTTTCGTCCATGATGGATCCGTGCAGATAATACAACCGTCTGCATCCGTTCAGAACGGATCCGTTTGTATTATCTTTAACATAGCCAAAACGGATCCGTCTTGAACACCATTGAAAGTCAATGGAGGACTGATCCGTTTTTTATTGTGCCAGATTGTGTCAGTGAAAACGGATCCGTCCCCATTGACTTACATTGTGTTCCAGTATCCGTTTGGCTCAGTTTCATCAGATGGACACCAAAACTCTGCAGGCAGCGTTTTGGTGTCTGTCTCCAAAGCGGAATGGTGACTGAACTAATGCATTCTGAGTGGATCCTTTTCCATTCAGAATGCATTAGATTGCAAACTGATCAGTTTTGGACCACTTGTGAGAGCCCTGAACAGAAAGCAAAAACACGAGTGTGAAAGTAGACTTAGATTGTTGACCGCTCATGGGTTCGGTTGACAATAGTTTAATGTGCATGGGGGCCTTAAAGGGGTTCCCACTGCAAGATAGGACTAAGCGCCAACCTGATCTCCAGAGCTGCCTGGCCTAACGTAGTAAGTTAAAATAGACAGAGTCCAGCTCACCTGCTATATCCTTCTTGATTAGTTAGTTTCTGGTGCACGGAAACCAAGCTAAAACCCCATAAATTGTGACCGTGTAGAATGAGTCCAGCACCGGAAAAGATTAAAGCTATACGTTTCTTTATTTCAGTGATAATATTCATGCAGCATACAGCAACATCCTATAACGTCCATCGAAAAGTCTACGCGTTTGAAACAAGACTGTTCTTACTCATGACTTGAGCAAGTCACGAGTAAAAACATTCTTGTTTGAAACGCGTAGACTTTCCGATGGACGTTATAGGATGTTGCTGTATGCTGCATGAATTTTATCACTGAAATAAAGGAACGTATAGCTTTAATCTTTTCCGGTGCTGAACTCATTCTACACGGTCACTGCCTGGCCTGACCTCTGATAGTTTATTGGATTGCATAAACTCTACCTCTCCTGACCCCAGCCTGTCTCTGACTACAGTTTTGCCTGATGCTACAGTGCTTCACATCAGTGTCTCTTAACCCCAGTTGGTCAGCAATAACTTAAACAAAGACTTCTCCAAGAGATAGGGGCCTGGTGGTTCCCCTGCAGCACAGTCCATATTCCTGTATAGAGGATAAAGACCAGGATGGGACACTTAAAGAACACCCTTAGGAGTAGCCCAAACCTGCTCAAGTGACACTGCAGAATCACATCCGCTTTGTTCAACATGGCACATTATTGTGTTCAAAGAGGCCAGTGCCATTACAGATTACCATATACATTAAGGAGTGTACTTGGTCTGCACAATGATTAGTGTTTAGGCGGTAACATCTATATAAATGCAGATTCCAAGGTTTCCTAGCAGAACGTAGCCTGGAGCATCACACTGTCTCTATTGGCTTCCTTCACATAGTGCATCCTTGTGGCATCTCTCCACCCACTCAAAACACCTTTCTATCAAAGGCAGTACTCACATTTTGAGCACTTTGTACTAAAGCAGCTCATTTGCAGGACTGGAACAAACTGAATAGCCTTTGCTGCCCACACATTTTAAGGAGTCTCGGGTGCCCAAGACTCCATCACTGGTCCTATCCTTCCTTGAACAACTTTTGGTAGTCCATACTGGAAACATTACAAAAACCTGCTGTTTTGGTGTGTTCTGACAGCTGTCTAGCCATCACAATTTGGCCCAAAACAAAGTACATTGTAGCTCAGATCCTTACGTTTGGCCCCTTTCCTGTATTCAGGGGTCGAAAACTGAAACAGAGCCCCCCTTCCCAATGCCAATTTATTAACCTAACCCCTTCCCTTCAGCCCGTGGCCCTTCAGCTGACCCCCCCTGCCCCTACCCGGTGCTGCCTGAGGCGATCGCCTCACCTGGCCTTATTGGTGGTGCACCCCTGCCTGCATCCAATACTTTAACTTCAATTTGCAGACTTTTCACTTGCTGTCTTATATATCTCACCTCTTGATAGGCACTACTGTCACAAGATAATGTTATTCACTTCACTGTTTTAATGTTATGGCTGATTGTCAGGTGTGAACTAGCCATAGACCCTAATGGGCCGAATCCAAGTGGGCTGCCTGAGCACCCCTCACAGGCACATAACATTCTGAAGCTGACAGCGTTAATTAACAATGGGAGCGCTAGGTACTTATCTACACAGTCGGCGGCCACAGGTGCCCATCTGGATTAAGTGTATCGCTGTCCTCATTGCTACCCTCTGCACTGGAATGCAGGCATCTCAGACCGCAGGAGGCCGGCTCCCTGCTCCACAGATGAAGTTGGGGAATTGCACCCAGGTATTAGATTTTTATTTTTACCTGCCCACTAGGGGACCATAGAGGGAATTAGTGGGGGCACTATAGGCAGGGCGGACTGGTCATAAACCCTACAGGGAATTTTCCTGGTGGGCCAATACCCATAGGGACAACCAAGCCCTCTTCACTGCTGATGGCTGGGTACATACTACTGGGGGAACTATAGGGTCATTATTAGAGCAAGTCCAGGCAGCATCCTAAAGGTACAGTAGGGCTGGTTTGGTGTTGTGACCCACATCTCAGCTCCTAGGCCCCATGTTCCATATCTTAATCATAAACAATTGGATGAGAAGGACAGAACATGGCACTATTGATTGCCACCACAGAAGGACAGCTTCTGGGGGGGTACTTTGTGCTGCATTGTGGTTTTTGGCTCCGTGCAATGGTATTCTGTGCTGTACTATGGTATTACTTACCATGCCAACTTATATTGTCCCCATCTTCTTGTGTTGTCCCACCTTCTTTCAATTTAGACCCACCTACAATATTGGGGCCACTTT
The DNA here is from genome assembly GCA_033119425.1 of Bufotes viridis. Classification (NCBI taxonomy): domain Eukaryota; kingdom Metazoa; phylum Chordata; class Amphibia; order Anura; family Bufonidae; genus Bufotes; species Bufotes viridis. The sequence goes on along the minus strand of CM065589.1, from coordinate 443,700,901 downwards.
AAGTTCCCAGTCTGCCCCTGACTATAGGCATAGAAATACATAGAAATTATTGGGCCCCATAGCAAGAATCTGAATTGGGCTCCCTAACTCCACCCACTACCCACCCCTGGACCATCCCACCACCTCCCCCAGCTCCACCCCTGCTCCACCCCCCATTGTATTCCTACTGACGCAGAGAATGAAAGGCACAGGTCAGTTTCGCCGAAAAGGGAACGCCGTAGGAACAAAACCCGTAAAATGGTGGAGGAATTGTGTTTTTTGTTTCCAATACCACCCCATTTGGAATTTTTTGCCCGCTTCCCACTAAATTGTATGCCATATTAAATGGTGGCATTAAAAAGTACAACTTGTCCCGCAAAAAATAAGCCCTCATATGGATATGTGACTGTAAAAATAAAAAAAACATATGGCTCAAGGAAGATAGGGAAGAAAATGCAAAAATTAAAGAAATTCTGGTATTCTAACTGTTAAAGGGGTTATCCAACCCCTATTATAACCCCCAAAATGTCTGGCCACTGCATGCAAGTAATACTTATGCCCGGGGGGCAGTCAATAGCAGGCCATAAAGGAAATGAGCCTCCCTAGCATCACCCGTGATGCTAAGGAGGCTCGTTCCCATTGTGGCCCGCTATTGACTGCCCCCCCACATCTCTGGATGTTTTTATTCATGTGACAGGGGGGATGCAATGGTGGCCGTGTGGGCATCAGTGACGCGGCTGCCGGGAGCGGGATAAGTATTACTTGTATGAGGAGCCCTGGCATTTTGGGGGGCATTATAGGGATTAGATAACCCCTTTAACTCCTTGCTGCTGATGCTTAGTTTACTATGAGAAAAAATAACCATTTATCATGAATAATGACTTTCGAGTATAACTTGATATTGCTGTCATAACGTGTAAGAAATAAAAGCGTGAACATCATACGTTATACAGAAAAATATGATCTATTACACGTTACACACCAATAATGTTGTTAAACCTTGCACACACCAGTAACTCCACCATATAGTGCTTCTCCCATACACTATGCACAAATAATAACTTATTATGCTATACAGATAATCCTGTTTATACAATGTACACAGATAAAGCCACCATATCCTGTACACAGTGGGACAGGGCAGCTATTAACAATTTTTTGGCCCATTATTGCCACGGAGTCAGTGCGACTAGGCACTGTTAGGGCTCTTTCACATGAGCGGATGCCGTGCGTGTCATACACAGAGTGAATGACAGCCAAGCCCCACACTGGACAGCAGAGACACGGAGCAGTAACATGATTATTAATGCTCTGTGCCTATCTGTGATCTTTTTACTACGAAATCACGGTGAGATAAAGTTGTCACTGTGATTTTGTAGTAAAAAGATCACAGATAGGCACATAACGTTATCAATCATGTTAATGCTCCGTGTCTCTGCTGTCCGGAGGCTGCTTGGCTGTCATTCACGCTGCGGATTACCCGCACGGCATCCGCTCGTGTGAAAGAGCCCTTAGAGGAGGCAGATGTCAGGGACACGGCAGTGGGTGGGAGATCAGAAGCTGCTAGAGGCTCTATGAGGGGAGTGAACATAAAACGGTACTTTCACACTAGCGTTAGTGTGATCCGGCAGGCAGTTCCGTTGTCAAAGCTGCCTGCCGGATCCGCCGATCAGTGTGACAATTGACAGCATTTGTAGATGGATCTGGGGGCGGATCCGTCTACAAATGCATTGTAAGAACGGATCCGTCCCTCCGCTTGTCATGCGGATGGACGGATCCGTCTTGCAGTCTTTTTCACAGTTTTCCCGGTCTGCGCATGCGTAGACCGGAAGGACGGATCCGTCCTTCAGTTGTTTCACAATGCTGGATCCAGCACTAATGCAAGTCAATGTAAATTAATGGCGACTGATCAGGCATTTTGGACGGACATAATACCGCAGCATCCTGCGGTATCATGTCCGGCCAAAACGCCTGACAGTGACTGAACGGAAGGCATCCTGATGCAAACTGAGCGGATTTCTATCCATTCAGATTGCATGGGGATATGCCTGATCAGTTCTTTTCCGGTATAGAGCCCTTTTGACGGAACTCTATGCCGGAAAAGAATAACGCAAGTGTGAAAGTACCCTAAGACAAAAGGTGATGGAGATCTGTTATTAGAGGAAGGATAGCAGCAGCTGGCATGGGCTCTCTTATAGGAAAGGGGAAAGAAGCAGGTGGCATGGACTGTGTTAGATCAGGGGGCAGAAGTTGCCAAGGGCTTTGTGCTAAGGGATTGGGCACATCAAGTCCAATAGGTGATAGGGGCTCAGTTACTGGATGATGGACAGAACCAGAATTGAGGAGGACAGAAGGTTCTATGGGCTTTGTGAGTGGGTGGTGGTGACAAGGAATACAAAAGGTGGGGACTTCAGGGAACATAGAAGATGATAGTGGCTGGAGGCCACAGATGGTTGCAGCTATTCTGTGGGGACAGTAGTATAGGGGCATACAAGAGAGGTTCTGTGGGGGCCAGGAGGGAGTGGTTCGGAGAGGGGCCCTGACTGAGAATAGGGGAAGCAAGCAGGGCCCGGCCAGGACAGAACGGAGGACAAGTGGGCGGGCTGCCTCACTGCCCGATAAACTGACTGAGTCTGCAGATGTAGGGGGCGGGGCCTTCCATGCGCTCCGGGCCCCCCATGCCAGGGGCCCCATAGCAGCTGTGTGGTCTGCCTATATGGTAGGTACACCACTGACTATAGGGGTATATCTACTACTGGGGACATTACTGCTGGCACTATAGGACATTATTGAGGGCACTATAGGGGCAATACTATTACTGGGGGGCACTATTGGGGGCATATTTGGGGCCATACCTACTTGATTTAGCCCCGCATTCTGTTAGTTTGGTCTCACCTACAAAAATGGACCACTTTTAGTTTTTTCCAGGCCTACTTTGGGTTACCAGTCCACCCCTGCTGATTGCTGTATATATAATTATCCTATCCTTCAGCTGTCATTGGTACATAGATCCATCCTTAATACATCTGCACTGATGCAGAAATCAAAGTTAGTCCTTCGTGAATGTCTGGGTGACCCCATAACCTGGTGGTCATCTGCTGAAATGTGTCCAAATGTAGGTTCAGTATCCAATAAAAACCTTTGTAACACTTGTGTACCATATGAACCTCTACTAGCACCTACCTGACAAATACAGATCTCACTTACCTTTATTATCTTGGTTGAGAATTCCTTTGTGAATGTGGCTTTTGCATCGATCCATTTGGCTTCATTGCCTAAGTGTCAAGAGCAGCTGCTGTTGTGATTTCCTAATGTTCAGCGTGGACTTGAAGGTTGCATGTGAATGGTTAAATCCTGAATACCAGTTTACATTATGTGAGGGCCCTAGGTAACTAAAACCAGCCATAGACCAGACGACTTGTTGACACTCTGAGATTTCTTCTCTCTTAGGAACTTCTGGTGTCAGGAAGGTCATAGAGGGACAGACCCCTTTCCATCTCACTATATCAGAATTATGGCTGCAGTTATTACACCATGCTGAATACATAGCCAAAAGTCACATATTCCCTGATGTATATTTAAACTCTAATTTTGAATTTATTTACCTAGACCTTTCCTACATAAAAACATATAATACAAACTATAATTGAGCATAATTGTAAGTTACATATTTGTCAATAAAAATGTTTCATTTGTTTTGGTTTCTGAACATTTTCTCTTATAGAATGTAACTCCGGAAACAAGGAAACCCCATTATCCACTCCCATGTCATAGAAGCCAAATTATGGACAATAAGGAACACCGTGGTCAGGGGGACGTGATGATGACCATGCCAAACATCACAAATCTCAGCTTTCTGTGATAGGAAATGTGGTATACACTGGAGTCACAACAGCATTGTAAAGCTTTGAATGCAGTAAGATGTATTTGTATTGTTGAAGGGGTTGTGCCAGGTATTAAAGTTATCCCCTATTAACAGGATAGGGGATAACTAACTTAATGCAGGGAGGGGGACCCCCACAGATCCCAAGAATGGAGGTCCCATGTTCCCGTCCTGAGAAAGTGTCAGGCCGAGCATGTGCCCTGCCTCTCTTCATTCTCTATGGGACTACCTGAGATAGCCAATTACAGTGCTCAACTATTTCCAGCAATGCCATGGAGAATGAATGGAGCTGCACTGCCGTCCAGACCAGGATTTGGGACCACCATTCTCAAGATCAGTGGCTGTCCCAGCAGTCGGACCCTTAGCGATCATTTAGTTATCACTTTCTTCTGGGATACTTGGCACAACCCCTTTAATACTGGTATATAAAGGAGCACAAGATCTGAACTATACTGGAAATGCACCTTGTAAACTGCATCTCAGATAGTAACACACATGTATGCTGATATAAGATACGTGGAGACTGGGATTTCCTGGACTTCATGATAGTAGTTAGGCCTCATTCACATGTCCATGATGACGTCCGAGAAGATGTTTGTGAGGGACGTTTGGTTCGTGTGTCTGGTTTTTACCCACTGTGTGTCATCCATATTCCACAGACACTGCCAGGATGAAAATTCATTTCCAGAGCATCCCTTAGCAACGATCTGTAAAAACCATGGACCAAACACTGATGGCATCCATAGACTTTAATGTGCGATCGGTAATCACAGACAAAATAGGGCATGATTCTGTGGTATCACCACCCGCGGTCTGTGGAACACCACTGTTGTGTGCATACATACATTAAAGTCAATGGATACGTGAGCGGTCGGTGGAGATCATGGACAGCACACATCCATGATTCACTGACATGTGATAGAGGCCTTAGGCTAGTTTCACATCTCCGTTTACCTGACTCAGCAAAGCAACAACCTGCAATAGTTCACTGTATCCGGTATAGCTGTATATTGCCGTTTATCGCCAGACCCCATTGACTATAATGGGACACTGCCAGTTTCCAGCATGAGTGCCGGGTTTTGGCCGGACAAAAAGCAATACATGTGCAGGTTTTTATCTGGCCAAAACCCAGCACTCATGCCGGAAATTGGCCAGATCCCATTATAAACCAATAGGGTAGGGTCCAGCAGTGAACGGCAGTATCCGGCTATGCTGGTTACAGTGAACTCCGGCAGAGGAAAAGCCTGCTACTTCCGCATGTCCTATCTCTGGCTGTAACATACGGATCATGGACCCACTGATGTCAATGGGTCCGCACTGTGAAGCAGTTAATAGTGTCCATTGAGCACCACTCGTTTCTATCATATGTCAGATCCAGGGATTCAGTTATTTTCATTTTGCTCCTATAATGGAACAGAACAATGTAAATAGAAGCTCCAATGTGAATACAGCCTTAAAGGGGTTATCCCATGATTAATGTAAAAAATGAAAGACATTATATAGTACAAAGCTAGAGCCAACCCTGTACCTAGCATGGATCCAGAGCTCCTCCTTTAATTGTTCTGTAAGACGTATTTCAAGCTGGCAGCTCAAGGGACGTGTCCTTTCTCAGGGGGTATGTCCTTTCTGCTCTATCTCTCTCCCTGTAACTGTCACAACTTCTAACAGTAGAAACTGGCTGGTGGCAGTTGAAGGGTAAGAACTGCAGCAAGGTGGACAGAGAAATTAGAAAAAGAACAAAACAGCAAATGGAGCTATAGCGACACGGCTTATTCCAGCCTTTTGAAAATTGAAATAGCCCTCCCCTCCCTTCCCCTGTCCCAAATTCTCAATCCAAACCCCATCCCCCCCATTGACGAATTTATTCTCAGACATCAAACAGACATGGAAATGTGAATGAGGCTTAACTCAGTACGTTTCACCTTGGCTTAGGCCTTGTTCATATTTCGAAGTCCGTGAAAAAAAATCTGTGCATGTTTCATCCATGAAGATGTCCATGAAGAATCCATGTTTAGTCCGTGTGTCATCCGTATTCACCAACACTGCTCAGCTGAAAGTTTATTTCAAAAGAATCTCCTATCAGTGCTCAATGGAAAACGGACCAAACACGGATGAGATGAGATCCGTGTTGTGTCAGTGGCTTTTCACAGACCCATAGACTTCAATGGGCATGTTTGGTCCGCATCACAAACCAAAGTAGAGCATGTCTCATGCACTCACCTATGGCCAGTAAAAAAATACTGAGGTGTGAACAAATACATTAAAATCAATGGGTATGTGCGCAGTTCACACGTCAATGAAAAACAGAAATGTGAACAAGGCCTTACTCAACTCTGAAGGAAACCACAGTGAAATGTCCTTTGGGGCATGACTCCTTTTCTGATTGGTATCCTCTTCTACATTGTTTGTACTGAATATGTAATATGTATGCAGTGACTGTATGGTACATAGAACTTAGCATTGAATTTCCATACAATTATATTATAGGATAGACCAGTGATGGCTAACCTCCGCCACTCTGGCTGTGGTAAAACTACAACTCCCAAGATGCACATTTGCTTCGCTGTTCTCAGAACTCCATAGAAATTAATGGAGCACGCTGGGAGTCTTAGTTTCACCACAGCCGTGGTGAGTGCCGAAGGTTAGTCATACGGTAAATCATCCAAGAGGTGTAGCATTTTGCTAAGTACTATTTTATTGCCATATAATATATACTGATAATTTATTGTTTGTGATATGCCACCTCTTTCCCTGGGAACACACCTGAGCGTTTTTCAGCGCGTTCAAACGCGCTGAAAAACGCTCAACATGTGAAAAGCCATGCATCCCTATGGGCATGGTTCACATTTGGGCGTTTACAGCGCGTTTGAACGCGCTGTAAAACGCCCAACGCCCAAACAAGTACATGAGCTTCTTTTGGGCGTTTTAACGCGCCTATCGACAATGTTGCCATAGGGGAGAATCACTAAATCGCGCGTATGACGCGCGTTTCTTAGTTACAAAAACGCGCATCCAAAAACACGCGTAAAACGTGCATCATACGCGCGATTCAGAAACGCCTAGGTGTGTCCCCAGCCTTTAGCTGTGACTAAATAAATCGAATAAAGTTGTTATTTTTTGCATATACAGTGCCTTGAAAAAGTATTTATACCCCTTGAACTTTTCCACATTTTTTCACGTTACACTTGCAAACTAAAAAGTATTTTATTGGGATTTATGTGGTAGACCAAGACAAAGTAGCAAGTGTGAAGTGAAAGAAAAATGATACATGGTTATTAAAATGTTTAATAAATAAATAACAATCTGAAAGTGTGGCATCTATTTGTATTCAGCCCCCCTGAGTCAATACTTTGTAGGACCACCTTTCGCTGCAATTACAGCTGCAAGTCTTTTGGTGTATGTCTCTACCATGGCTAGTAGCTGAAATTTTTGCCCATTCTCCTTTGAAAAATAGCTCAGGTTCAGTCAGATTGGATGGAGAACATCTGTGAACAGCAATTTTCAAGTCTTGCCACAGATTCTCAATAGGATTTAGTTCTGGATAGGGATGAGCGAATCGACTTCGGATGAAACATCCAAAGTCGATTTGCATAAAACTTCGTTCTAAGCAGGATCTCCATAAAGTATTAGAATGTATTGGCTCAGATGAGCAGAAGTTATTGCTTCGCGAAGTCTCTCGAGACTTCTCGCAATAACTTCATAAATGAATTTTTACTGTAAAAAAACATTTTCCAAACTCGGGTTCAGTTCTAAGTGGTGCCTTGGAACCGAATCCGAGTTCGAAAAATTGTTTTTTACAGTACAAATTAATTGATGAAGTTATTGCGTGAAGTCTCGACTTTATGGAGCTCCTGCTCCGTATAGTATTAGAACAAAGTTTTATGCAAATTGACTTCAGATGTTTCATCCAAAGTCGATTCGCTCATCTCTAGGTGTGGACTTTGACTGGGCCAATCTAAGGCCTCATTCACACGACCGTATGGCTTTTTCAGTATTTTGCGGTCCGTATTTTGCGGATCCGTGGTTCAGTTTTTTGCTTCCGTTGTGTTTCTGTTTCGGTTCCGTTTTTCCGTTCCGTTTTTCCGTATGGCATATACAGTATACAGTAATAACATAGAAAAAAATGGGCTGGTCTTAACATTTTCAATAGATGGTTCCGCAAAAAACGGAACGGATACGGAAGACATACGGAAGCACTTCCGTATGCTTTCCGTTTTTTTTGCGGACCCATTGACTTGAATGGAGCCACTGAACGTGATTTGCGGACAAGAATAGGACATGTTCTAAGTGCATCCGAATCCGTTCCGTGTTTCCGTTTTGCCTGTTTTTTTTCAAAATAAAAAAAGAGAGGAGGAGGAATACATGTTGCTAGAGTACCAAAAAAAAGGATCCGCAAAATCGGATGACATTCGAACGCTAAACTGCATGTCTTCCGTTTATTTTGCGGATCCATTGACTACAATGGGAAAACGGAACGGAAAGTTGGACAGAAAGTAGGACAAGGTGTTTCTTTTTTCAGGATCCGCATGCAAGGATCTCGAGAAACGGAATGGAGTCACGGATGCGGACAGCACCATTAGTGCTATCCGCATTTTTGCGGAGGCCATAGCAATGAATGGATCCGATTAAACGTTCCGATTATTTTCAGAACGGAATCGGATTGCAAAATCGGACGTGTGAATGGACCCTAAACGGAACAGAAAAACGGAAACGGAAGGCATACGGAGACACTTCAGTATTTTTTGGAGACCCATTGAAGTGAATGGTTCAGTATACTGTCAGTATACTGAACTGAAAAAACGGCCAGTATACGGTCCGCAAAATACTGTCGTGTGAATGAGGCCTTACACAATGAATATGCTTTGATCTAAACAATCCCATTGTAGCTCTGGCTGTATGTTTAAGGTCATTTTCCTGCTGGAAGGTGAACCTCCGCCCCAGTCTCTAGTCTTTTGCAGCTTCAACGGCTGAGTTCACACTTCAGTTATTTGATCAGTTATTTCCATCAGTTATTGTGAGCCAAAACCAGTTGTCGGTTAAAAACACATTAAGGCCTAATTCACACGTCCGTAGTGTGTTTTGCGGAAACACGGATCCACAAAACACGGACAGCTGCAATGTGCATTCCGCATTTTGCGGACCGCACATTGCTGGCACTATATAGAGAATGCCTTTTCTTGTCCGCAATTGTGGACAAGAATAGGACATGTTCTATTTATTTGCGGAAACAGAAACGCGGATGCGGAAACACGGATGCGGAAATGCGGATGCGGACATCACATAGTGTGCTTTCCACATCCATTCCTGCCCCATTGAAATGAATGGGTCTGCAACCCTTCCGCAAAATTGCGGATGGGATGCGGATCCATTTTGCGGACGTGTGAATTAGGCCTAAAGGTACAGATCTCCATAACACCTGATCTCTGTGTAGGCTTCACTACTGGTTTTGGCTCACAATAAGGGCTCATGCACACGAACATATTTTCTTTCCGTGTCCGTTCTGTTTTTTTTTGCGGACCATATGCGGAACCATTCATTTCAATGCGTCTGCAAAAAAATGGAATTTACTCTGTGTGCATTCCGTTTCCGTATGTCCGTTCCGCAAAAAAAAAAGAACGTCATTAATGTCCACATTACGGACAAAGATAGGACTGTTCTATTAAGGGCCAGCTGTTCCGTTCCACAAAATACGGAATGCATATGGACGTCATCCGTATTTTATGCGGATCCGATTTTTGCGGACCGCAAAATACAAACAGTCATGTGCATGAGTCATAACTGTTGGAAATAACTGGTCAAGTAACTGAAGTGTGAACTCAGCCTAAGGCCTCATGCACACGACCGTTTTTTTATGTTGTCCGCAAAAAGGGGTTCCGTTGTTCAGTGATCCGTGTCCGTTTTTGCCTTCCGTTGTGTTTCCGTGTGTCTTCCGTTTTTTTTAGCGGACATGACCCAAAAGATTTTACCAAAAGACAGGCTGACAATGTTTCCCAAGTGCCTGCCAAGGGATCCGCAAAAAAAACGGACACGGAACGCGGATGACACACGGATGGCCATCCGCATTTTTCACGGACCCATTGATTTGAATGGGTCCGTGAACCGTTTTCACGAACAAGAATAGGACAGGTTATATTTTTTTGACGGACTGGAATCACGGACCACGGACGCGGAGGACAAACGGTGCATTTGCCGAGGTTTCCACGGACCCATTGAAAACCAATGGGTCCGCAGAAAATCACGAAAAACGGAGCAACGGACACAGAATCAAACAACGGTCGTGTGCATGAGGCCTAAGGCTACATGCACACGACAGTTGTTTTTTGCTGTCCGCAAAACGCGTATCCGTCTTCCTTTTTCTTTCACATCCTCATCCGTTCCGTGTGTCCGCAAATTATGTAGCTTGTGTTTCCGTGTGTCTTCCATTTTTTTTTTCGGATCCGCAAAAAAAAAAAACGGGAGGCTTGAACCAGTCTTTTAAAGTACCTGTACAAGTGCCCTGGTTTCCAAGCAACCATCCGCAAAAAAAAACGGATGCGGATGACAAACGGATGGCTTCCGTTGGTCATCCGCATTTTTTGCGGACCTATTGACTTCTATGGGTCCGCAAACCGTTTTTTGCGGACAAGAATAGGACATGCCATATTTTTTTGCGGAAGTGAAATGTGGACAGCGGACGCGGACAGGCAACGGAAGAGGCATCCGCATTTTTAACGGATCCATAGATATGAATGGGAAACCATCAGATCCGCAAAAAAAACGGAACGGAGGCCACAAAAAACCACTGCCGTGTGCATGTAGGCTAAGGCAAAACGAGGTTCCATTGTTCTGTGATCCGTGTCCGTTTTTGCTTCCGTTGTGTTTCCGTGTGTCTTCCGTTTTTTTTAGCGGACATGACCCAAAAAATATTACCAAAAAACAGACTGACAATTTTTGCCAAATGCCTGCCAAGGGATCCGCAAAAGAATGCGGACGCGGAACGCGGATGACACACGGATGGCCATCCGCATTTTTTCACGGTCCCATTGACTTGAATGGGTCCGCGAACCGTTTTTCGCGGACAAGAATAGGACAGGTTATATTTTTTTGACGGACTGGAATCACGGACCACGGACGCGGAGGACAAACGGTGCATTTGCCGAGTTTTCCACGGACTCATTGAAAACCAATAGGTCCGCAGAAAATCACGAAAAATGGCGCAACGGACACGGAATCAAACAACAGTCGTGTGTAAAATTGGGAAAGGGGGTGATTTATACTTAATATTTTGGTGTACTTTTTTTAACTTTCTTTTTTTTTTTTACAGTTTATTTATTAACTATTTCCCCCTTAGGGGCTAGAACCTGGATCTTTTCATCCTATTCACTCTAATAGAGATCTATGAGGGTGAATAGGACTTCACACTGTTCCTGCTGCTCTGTGCTTTGTGCACACAGCAGCAGGGAGCTGACTATGGCAGCCAGGACTTCAGTAGCGTCCTGGTTGCCATGGTAACGGATCGGAGCCCCAGCATTACACTGCTGGGGCTCCGATCACTGCCACTGCCACCAATAAGGAGGAGGTGAGGGGACCCTGTGGCCACTGCCACCAATGATTTTAATACTGGGGGGAGGGAGGATGGGGGGATGAGGGAGGGTGCACTGGCCACCAATGTCTTTAATACTGGGGAAGGGGGCACACTAGCCAATGTTTTAATACTGGGGGCTGGAGGGCGCACTGGCCACCAATGTCTTTAATACTGGGGGGGGGGGGGCGGCGCACTGGCCACCAATGATGAGTAACATTTAATATACAAATTCAGGCAGAAGAAACACATTTCCGGCACCTGACCTCTGACAGGGCGATCAGCGGCAGTTAACCCCTCAGGGGTTAATTGCCGTGGATCGCAGTGCGCAGTCACAGGCAGGGTGCAGGCAATGTGCTCCTGCTGCCTGCATTTGTATATGAAATGTTACTCATCATTGGTGGACAGTTCGCCCGCCCCTCTCACCTCATTGGCAGCGGCAGCACAGGGGGGGGGGAGAGACTGCTTCCTTCTTCCTGTGCTGCTGAGGAAACATGACCGCGCTGAGAGCTGCGCAGCCACGTTCTCTGATACTAGGTGTGCAGGAGCGTAGCCCAGTATTGATAAAAGGCAAATCCCGGTATCGTATCGATACCAGGCTTAAAGTATCGATTGGGTATTGAAACTTCGATACCTGAAACAACCCTAGTTCTGGGTGATGTGCAGTGTTTTCCACCACACACAGTGTGTTGCATTTAGGCCAAAAAGTTCAGCTTTGGTCTCACCTGACCACAGCATCTTCTTCCACATGTTTGCTGTGTCCCCTGTATCGCTGTGGCAAACTACAAATGGGAGTTCTTATTGCTTGCTTTCAAAAATGGTTTTCATCTTGCCATTTTTCCCTAACCCTAGGTACACACCTAAGCGCTTTACAGCGCGTTCAAACGCGCTGTAAAACGCACAACATGTGAAAAGCCATGCTTCCCTATGGGCATGGTTCACATTTGGGCGTTTTACAGCGCGTTTGAACGTGCTGTAAAACGCCCCACGCCCAAACAAGTACATGAGCTTCTTTGGGGCGTTTTAACGCGCCTATGGACAATGATGCCATATGACGCGCGTTTCTTAGTTACAAAAACGCGCATCCAAAAACGCGCGTCATACGCGCGATTCAGAAACGCCCAGGTGTGTTCCCAGCCTTAAGGCCAGATTTGTTGTCCTGTGGCTAGATTCTCCCACCTGAGCTGTGGATCTCTGCAGCTACTCCAGAGTGACCATGGGGCCTCCCGGCTGCTTCTCTAATTAGTGAGCTACTTGGCTGGGCTGTCAGTTTCGGTGGACAGCCATGTCTTGGTAGGTTTGCAGTTGTGCCATACTCCCTCCTTTTTCAGATGATGGATTAAACAGTGCACCGTCCGTGAGATGTTCAGAGCTTGGGATATTTTTTTTTTATAACAATCCTGCTTTAGGCTCATTTCACACGAGGGAGTTTTCCGCGGGGGTGCAATACGTGATGTGAATGCATAGCACCCGCACTAAATCCTGATCAATTCATTTCAATGGGTATGTGTACATGAGTTCTACGTGCATGAAAAACGCAGCATGTTCTATATTCTGCGTTTTTCACACGGCCCATGCCCCATAGAAGTGAATGGGGCTTCAGTGAAAAATGTATTGCATCCGGAAGCAAGTGGGGATGCAATGCGTTTTTCACTGATGGTTGCAAAGAGATGCTGTTTGTAAACCTTCCGTTTTTTATCACGAGCGTGAAAAAAGCATCAAAACGCATTGCACTGGCGTGGAAAAAATTGAACAACTGAACACAATCACAGACAAAACTGACTAAACTTGCTTGCAAAATGGTGTGAGTTTCACTGAACGCAACCTGAATGCATCCGGACCTAATCCGTCACACTCGTGTGAAAGAGGCCTTACACTTCTCCACAACTTTATCCCTGGCCTGTCTGGCGTGTTCCTTGGTTTTCATGATGCTTGTTTGTCACTAATATTCACTGTAGGCCTTCACAGAACAGCTGTAGTTATACTGAGAATAAATTATACTCATTAGGTGACTTCTGAAGGCAGTTGGTCACACTGGATTTTATTCAGGGGAATCAGAGCACAAGGGGCTGAATACAAATGCACGGTAGTGATCTGCCCGTTTAGATAGCATTTTTTTCTAAACCGCTTCAGAAGTGGCAAGGATGCCATCCGTGTTGAGTCCATGTTTTTTCACAGACCGATAGACTAGAATGGGCGTGATGGATCCATACACGCGAAGAAAAATATGAAAAGCCTCTGTTGTATAACCCCGCACCACGGTATATAATAGCTGTGTGAATACACAAATAAAATCAATTGGTACATGTGCTGTCCGTAGAGAACACTGACAGCACACATCAGTGATTCACTGACGTCTGAAGGCCTAGTTCACATTTCCGTTTTTCATGGATGTGGGCTATCGGCATTTTGCACAGAGAGCACATGTACCCACTGATTTTAACGTGTTTGTTCACACATCAGTGGATTTCTACTGACGTGTGTCAGTGGAAAAATAAGGGAAACATGCACTACTTTGGTCTGTGATGCGGACCAATATCGCCCATTAAAGTCTATAGGTCTGTGAAAAACCACTGATACAAGACGGGTGGCATCTGTGCTTGTTCTGTTTTACACTGACCACTGATAGAAAATGCTAGCCTAGCAGCGTCTGTGGAATACGGATGACACACGGGCCAAACACAGATCCTTTGCAGACATCTTCATGGGTCAAAAACAGATTTTCCATAGACGTCAAATGGACACAGAACTGTGAACAAAGCCTAAGGCCTCATGCACACGACCGTATGTGTTTTGCAGTCCGCAGAAAAATACAGATGACATCCGTGTGTATTCCGTATTTTGCGGAACGGAACAGCTGGCCTCTAATAGAACAGTCCTATCCTTGTCTATAATGCGGACAATAATAGGACATGTTCAATCTCTTTGCGGAACTGACATACGGAAACGGAATGCACACATTGTAACTTCCGTTTTTTTTGCGGACCCATTGAAATAAATGGTTCTGCATACAGTCCGCAAAAAAACGGAGCGGACACGGAAAGGAAATCTCTTTGTGTACATGAGCCCTAAAACTGATGTAAAGTCATAGTTTATGCCTGTGAGTTTAATGAAAAACATTATTTAATATTCTATATTTTTTCATGTGTCTGGGCAGTTTTCATTGCAATGGTGCTCCTGGAGATATTAGGTCCCAAAATGTACGACTATGGATAGGCAAGCAAGCTGGAGCCTTCTCATGAACAAAGACATGGGGAGCTTCTGTTCACCCCTGCACACGTCTCACCGACAGCAGCTGAAAAAGCGCCTATGACGTCACACACAGCTGATTGCAGTCTCTCCCTCCAGCTTTTTGTCCCTCCACGCCGCCGTACGTGCAGTGACGTCTGCCCGCGCTAGGCTCTGATTGGTAGATTTCAATAGTCGCGGGCTACTTGAACTGAGAGCTGTGTCGATTTGCAGCGAACGGGAATTGTGGGTTTAGCAATAGTGGCGGGCATAGGCCGGGGACGGACAGGCGGTGGTGCGGTACCGAGCACGTTTAGGCACTGGTCATAGGGCTGTGCACCCTGCTTATCCCCGTGCACTGCAGCTTTTTGTTTGTCTCCGGGCAGGAGTACGGGGGTCGTGCATTGGAGCACCCGCCATAGTCCTTCCCGGTGCTTGAGTATTCGTTACCGGAGCGGCGGGCACGATGTCGCACTTCGTGCTGCGGGATGAGAACCAGGAGAACGTCCAGCCTAGGAAGCAGCTTACCGGCCAGCATGCCCCGCCAGGCCGCAGCGTGCTGGGGGTGCTCCAGGAGAACCGGGGGCAGCGGGCCCCGAGCAGAGGAGGCAAACAGCAGGCACCGGTATGTGGATCTGTGTGTGTGGGGGGCGGCAGTGGGCTCTGATGGCGGGGACCCCCATCATAAGTAGTGTACCCCCAGCCGTCTGCCGATCTGTTCCTGCCTCTGCACGGCTGCAGACGGGATGGGGTTAAGTCTCTATAATATCGGTGTATGACCCGATCCCGCCATTATATTAGTCATCAATATACTTCCTACTCCGGCAGCACCTCCACGCATGGCATTGTCTTCTGCTGCCCCCTCTAGCTGTGCTGATCTGCTGGATGTATTGTCTGTAGCTCTCCGATTCTGACACTACAGATGAGATGAGGGCTGCAGAACAGTGCAGGTCTATGGGCCAAGCTGAGGGACTACAGGAACCAGCATGCACTGAACCACATGGCTTCAGTGCATGCTGAATAGGCAAGTAATGGAGGGCATTGGGTTTCTATCTATATAGTTCAGTGGCTCCTGGTTCCCTTTGATAGTCGGTGGTGGGTGTTGGGCCTGATATTGTCCTGCCGATCCACATTCCTGCTGCCCCATGACTCTGGAATGCAGCTGAAAAGCAAACGCTTAAGGATTTGATTAACAATGTAATGTGCTAAACACGGAGCAGGGACGCCCATGAGGTGTCATCCCGTCTGAACGTTAGCAATCTGCACTTCTGCTCGTCTTCTCACCTCCCATGCATGGCATACATTCACTCTTGGCCGAGTCATGGTCCTTACTGTAGATCTAGTGTTCTACTCGTGTCACTGTCATGAAATGGCGGGAAGTTCTTGATGTTCTGATCCAACTATGATCTTGCCTTCCAGATCCTTGCTGCACGTAATCCCGTTGGCCTCAACGATGAGAACTACGGCAGAATCCCGGCAGGGAAGGCGGCCGGGAAACAGTCGTCCTTTACCATTCATGTAGATGAACCGGACTGTGCCAACCACAAGAAGCAGGCGGTCCTGAAGAAGCCTGTGCACGATGAGCACCTCAAACAGCTGAACTCGGTAGTCATTTCTCTTGGCCAGCGGCAACCGCTGGCACCTATAGCCATGCCAGCCAATGTAAGCTTTGGTAAGTTCGGGTAGTGTATCCTAATCTACGGCATGAGTAAAGCGGTCTTCAAACGCTAGATAAAAGCTGCTTCATTTCCCATTCGTGAGACGTTCAGCATCCATCATGTGCTGGACATTTTAGGAATCGCACCTCTATAGACAAAGGTAGCTGCATAGCCACAGATGCTGCAGGCGCAGGCCTACATTCACACCATAAAATGTGAAGTTTGTGGTTTGTACTGCTGATGCATTTTCAATGATTGTAGTAAAGAATGACCTGTTGTATGAGCACTTGGCAGCTGAGGACATCTGTCTTGGTCGTGTTCATATGCGGCCTTGTTTCTGAGGAAAATGATATATTAATATATGCAAGGGGGCGTGATCACACCTAGATGCTCTGTTCCCTGCGACTGCCGCGCCCTCTCCACTTTGACAGGTGTGGTGACATTTTTACTGCCTGGTCCTGTCAAAGTGCAGAGGGTGTGGCAGTTGCAGAGAGGGCAGAGCCTCTAGATGTAACTGCAACGCCCCAGTGCTTGTAGAGGCTCATTTGCATCTATTAAAATATGATTTCTCAGCAATGTGGGCACATATAAACATGGGACCAACACTGATACCTTCAGCTGTCAAGCGCACATGTAACGGTCAGCTAGTTTCATAGGTACGGATCTGCTGACAGATGCCCTTTAACCCCTTAAGGACCGGGGGTTTTGGGATTTTTGCGTTTTTGTTTTGCGCTCCCTGCCTTCCAAAAGCCATAACATTCTTATATTTCCGCTCACATAGCCATATGACGGCTTGTTTTTTGCGGGACAAGTTGTACTTTTTAACGCTACCATTTATTTTTGCATGTGATGTAGTGAGAAATGGGAAAAAAATTCCAAATGGGGTGAAATTGCAAAAAAAAAGCAATTTCACCACAGTTTTACGGGTTTTTAAATTACAACGTTCGATTTGCAATAAAACTGACTGGTTAATTTTATTCTTCAGGCCAGTATGAATCCAGCAATACCTAATATGTATAGTTTTTCTTGCGTTTTGATAGTGAAAAAAAAATTAAAAGTGGGAATTTTTTTATTTCATTTTTTTGTCGCCATGTTTTGACCCCTATAACTTTTTTGTAATTATGCGTACGGAGCAGTGTAGGGGCTCATTTTTTGCGGGGCAATCTGAACTTTTAATTGATACCATTATGGGGTGCGTATGATGTTTTGATCACTTTTTATTCATTTTTTTTTTTTTTAGGAAATGAAGCATCCAAAAATAGCAAATTAGCCATTTGGACGCTTTCTTTCCGTTTTATATTTACCGTATGGTGAATATTTTTTAATATTATAGTATGGGGGTTTTCGCACATTGCGACACCCATTATGTGTAATTTTTTTTATTTATTTTCATTTTGGGGAAAGGGGGGTGATTTGAATTATATTTTTTTATTTTTAAACTTTTTCTTTTTTTTACCACTTTCTTATAGTTCCCATAGGGAACTATAAGATGCAATCATCAGATTGCTATTCTCATATATTCCAATGCAATAGCATTGGAATATATGAGAAAATCGCATATTTCCTATGGAGCCTATTACAGTCATAGGCTCCATAGAAATACTAAGTAGTAACCTAGGTTTCATTCACAGAAACCTAGGCTACTAAATGCATGCTCGGCTCCCCTTGTGGCCATCAGGGAGCCGAGCAAACCGAAAGTGAAACTTTCGGTTTTTGCGCGATCAGATGCCGTGGTCAGGATTGACCACGGCATCTGAGGGGTTAAATGTCCGCGATCGGCATCGCTGCCGGTCGCGGACATGAGCTGCGGGTGTCAGCTTGATGAATCAAGCGTTTACCCGCAGCTCATGCGCGGGCGCCATCTTTAAAGTCCGGATGAAGGGCGTACATGTACGCCCTTCGTCCTTAAGGGGTTAAACTCTCAGGAATAAGGTGTCCACAAAATCTATAGTACCCTGACATAGGAAGGCTAATGTTCTGTATTGAAGCTCCGTTTTGAGGTGACTTGGTTGGCCGTTCCCTTCTGGCTAAGGGCATATCCTGCTTGGAGCATGCTGGAGGCCTCGGGTCTGTAGTGCTGGATCCTTTCCTCATGATACTTAGGTGTGTTGTACTGTTATGATATGCCCTCACACGTCCATAGTGTGTTGCGGATCTGCAACACACCTTGCCGCCAGCCCCATAGAGATGCCTATACTTGTCCGCAATTGTGGGCAAGAATACGACATGCTCTATATTTTTATGTAAATATGGAGTAACTGTACACTTACAGGGGACATTCTAGTTTCATCTGTTTAAAAAAAATTCTGCCAGAGGGCATTGTAGTTGCCCTTACAGGTAACAATTTGACATTTAAGAATAAGGCTAGGGGGAACAAGTGTGCGGAATTATAAAGTCAATTTAGAGCTGGGCAATGCCACTCAAGGCTCTACTGTACACTGGTTACTTAGAACTTTGCCGCCATGGAGAACTCGTATAGAGTATTTATGGCACATTGTCTGATGTTAGACGTTGTCCCCACTCTAACCATACCTGCTCTCGTCTGTTTAAGATTCCCCGATGGATATGTCAATCGTGGATGAAGAGGAAAAGACCGTCAGTAGTAAAGAAGTTCCAGACTACGTGGAAGAGATTCACACTTACCTTAGGGAAATGGAGGTAATCTTCAGTTTTTTGGCCACACACTGGGGCTTGTTAACGTGGATATGCATTACAGTTCACTACGCAGGTTGTCAGATGTACACTATGCTAGGAGACCTTTAATAAAAACCCATTCACCTGTCTGCAGCCCTGATGTTCCTGCCAGACTGGGAGTGGTTCGGTCCTGTAACTGCTGTGTAGTGACTTGCCATTCTAGCGCGTGACTGCTGATACCAATGATTGGTTGCAGCAGTTATTGAACTAGATGTGGCTGAGGATAGGACTGCATACAAGTAGACCTCACTTTAGGCCTTATCCCAGGAGTATAGATACTGAGAAGACACAGAGGTAAGCTATGAGGAGGTGCCTGTCTGCAGGCTACAGTATCACTAAACTGTGAATACAGATGTGTTCTGACCATCTTTTGACTGCAGAGGTTCTGTAAGGCCCCATTCAGACGTCCGTAGTGTGTTGCGGATCCGCAACACACCATGGCAGCACTCCTCATAGAGATGCCTATTGTCCATAGGCTGCGGACAAGAATAGGACATGTTCTCTTTTGTGGAGCCGCGGCCGGATAGTTCGGGGCCGCGGCTCCGCAAATGTGGAAGCGGAGAGTACATAGTGTTCTCTGCATCACGTCCGGCTCCATTCACAGTGGATGGGTCCGCATCCATTCCGCGGAATGGATGTGGACACGTGAATGGGGTCTTAGGATGCTCGTACATGTAGCATCGTCTGCCACACATTCATGTGTAAGCACCTTAACTTGGTTTATCCAGCGACCTATGTCTGTCACATGTCACTGCATAAGACGTCCTGGCCCCCTGTAGGTGACAATCGGTATCACAAGCATACCTTTTGGTCCTTCTGTTCATTTTCATAGCTCCAGAAAGGGCTTTTGAACAATCTGCAAATTAGTTGAAAAGAGCCCAAGGTGTGGTCCCCAGGCACTCCCATTTTACCTAGAGCCCCGCTCCTCACTTTGGCGTGTTCTCATCCCCTTCTTTAGCTTTCTATGTCAGCAAGTCTATAAATGACATAATGCGTGGGCGCATTGTTGGTCTCATCTCACACCTGCAGAATGTTACTGCACATGTGTACTGAACTGATACCACTCCCTGGAGGGGTAGTGAGAGCGTAGGCACACTGCTGCTGGTGCCTGTGTGCTCATAACCCTCTGGGGGCAGGCTGCCAGATAAGGGTTGACAGACTTAACCACTACTGGACACACCATGGGCTTCTGGCAACAAGAGGAGCTCCGCATTCTGTCAGTATGTAATTGCAGGTTTCATCTACCCGCTCCTCTTCCATTTTTACTCCAGGATTTTTTTTTTTTCCCCAGGGGTGTAGGTGCATTATCCTGAGCAGGGACTTTTTCAACCTAAACTTGTATATGGGGCCCATGTGTTACTAGTAGTAAAAGGTCAGGGGACAGATGTATACCATCGATGTCCCTCCCCATTTCCCCTCTGAAATCCATGAATCTGCTTCAGTAACAGTAGGTGTAGGACAGGTCACCACTTGACAGATCTGTTTTAGTGATTACTTTAGTTCTCTATGGAATGGCAATTATGAAGCATCGTCTTAGAACTGTCATCCTCTATTACTCCTACTAGAGGTTTATGAATAAAGTACTAGCAGTTTGCAGTCATGGAGCACATTCTGACACTGGCAGCACTGACTAAATAATAGCAGACTGTGGGGACAACTCTAAATGGTACCAGCCAGATGGATCTTTATTGTACAATGCTGGCAGCTTGTTCAGAAGACTTTAGTAGCGATAAGAGAAACATCACAACATAGTCATAAGAATAAATGCTCCAGATTTGTTTAATTGGGAATGCAAGTAGTTACTAAACTAGACATGTCAGGAGAGTTAATGGGTAGAAGTGAGCGAATGGAGGTGGCCCGGCTGCTAAAGAGGCTCCGCGCTCTTGATTGACGGCGCCGGACATCTCGTCAAGCTCACACTTATGCCGTTGCCAACAAACTACACATGGGGGCAATTTATCAAGCCCTTTACTCCAGCATTGTCTTCAAAAAGTCACAAGGTAGGGCTTTGGGGTCCCTTATATAATTTTTTTTTTATACTTCTTGCATACTCCAGTTTTGAAAAGTTGGTGGCAAAGTGAGTCATGGATGGCTTCTCTCCAGATTTGACTGGGACCTTTTTAAAGGACCCAAGGAAAACTGACTAACGGCTGTTTCACATGATTGAGTCCACTGCAGGAATCGCTCTCCATGTGTCAGCATGATCCTCTGTTCTGGACTTGCAGGAGCGCATGTCATTATGATGTATTGTGTGAAACAGCCTTAAATTGCCCTCAAGATACATTTTCCCTATAGTTTGTTTTGATCATTCACTTGAATGGGCAGATATCTCAGAAATCTGACCCAGATGGTGCATGCTGAGACTCCTGCACAGACCAATGGTTTGTGTAGAAAAATCACACAGGTAAGTGGCCCATTGACAATAATTGGACAGTCTTCAGTCCAAGTCTTGTCCGTTCTGCACCTAGATGTGGATTGCTAGTCTGAAAGCCCCCTTAACTGTGTCTGTACCACATTCAGTCATTCTTTTAAGTGTTCCTCTATGGTTTCCTCATAAGCGGCCTGTAGCTGCTGCAGGACCCCATTATAATGACTGATGCACCCAGTTAGGCAGTGAATGTAACAATTCTTAGGAGAATCTGATCATGAGCTTCAGCAGCAAGGATTGCTCCAGTCAAATCCCTTTCACTGTTCCAGCTATGACAATAGGTTGTATTGGTTAACATATTAACTACTATCTGAATGTACACAACCAGAAGCATGAGACTTGGGTTTGTAGTTGCATATCGGTCAGATTATAAAACAAGCAAATGCGATCAGCCCACCACTCCCTGCAGGAAAGTTCCCTCGCACTGACGACCAGAGACTCATCCAGTAGAATACATAAACCTGTGAGATCAACAATGTAGTCACTTCCAAATAAAATCTATCACTTTATTGAATACAGAGATCAATGTCTGACGATCTGTTCGGCTGGCTTAGTTATGAATGACTAGGGACACTGGTCTGCATGTAAGCAGGTGGCATGGATTCTGCCATGGAGATTTATACTTGGGATTCTAGTGCTGGGCTCCCTGGTTTTAGAGTAAGTCACAACCTCGAGAATCTGTACTGCAAACCTACACGAGCAACTGCCATGAGTGCAATAGTTATTGTGTGCCCAAGAAGTTGCTGGAAGGTTTGATCATACAGGTTGACTTTCCGCATTTTCCTTAATGGATATTTTAAAACCTGACACTCTGCAATTAATCTTAAATTCTCTTCCTGCAGATAAAGTGTAAGCCAAAATCGGGCTACATGCAGAAACAACCGGACATAACGAACAACATGCGTGCCATCCTCGTTGATTGGCTAGTTGAAGTTGGTGAAGAGTACAGGTTGCAAACGGAAACCTTGTACCTGGCTGTAAACTACATTGACCGATTCCTGTCTTCAATGTCTGTCCTGAGAGGAAAGCTCCAACTGGTTGGCACTGCTGCTATGCTCCTGGCCTCGTAAGTTCTCTGACGTTGTAAATTGTCATACACAGCAGTAAGAACTGTTCTAACGTATCTTTCTTCATACAGTAAGTTTGAGGAGATCTACCCACCAGAAGTGGCAGAATTTGTATACATAACTGATGACACTTACAACAAGAAACAAGTCCTTAAAATGGAACATCTGGTGCTTAAAGTTCTGTCTTTTGACCTTGCTGCTCCAACCATCCTCCAATACCTCAATCAGTACTTCAGGCACCACCCAGTGTCTTCAAAGATGGAAAGCTTGTGCTTGGTGGGTGTTAATGACTTTGCAACTATCTAGAAACTTGAATCTAATGTGTATGGGCACTACATGTGGGCCTTGACCTCTTACTAAACCTACTTGACTGTCGAGTGGCTGTGTCATTGTAAGATTTAACTGCTGGATGCCTCCATGATTAGTTATTGAACAGTTCTTAATAAACTGATATTCACCTTCTCCATTTACAGTATTTGGGAGAGCTCAGTCTGATTGATGCGGACCCTTTCCTTAGATATCTACCCTCAGTCGTTGCTGCATCAGCTTTCATCATCGCCAACCATACAATTAATGAGGAGACCTGGGTAATTTTTTTTAAATTTTCTGAACTTCCACTTGCAGAAATATAGATTGTAGTCTCTTTATCCATGGTGTAGCTGAAAAGCATATACTGGTTGTGGAACAATTAAAGCATTGTCCTTTCATCTTACACTTGCAGCCACAGTCATTGGACAAATTCACAGGATACACGTTGGAAAGCCTTAAACCTTGTGTATTGGATCTCTATAAAACCTACCTCTCTGCAGCATCACATCAACAACAGGCTGTCCGTGAGAAATACAAGACCGCAAAGTGAGTGACGCATCCATTTCATCACTTTTTGAGCTACAGCGTAGCCCCATGACTTCGAGTACATACTTCCTAAAGTCTCTTCTGCTGTGTGAAGTTAAACTTGGTTTGATGTACTAAACCAGTTTTTGTGGCAGACCCTAAACGTAAAATGTTAACATTAGAACCTGTAATGGTAACCTATAAATGGCTAGGCTAGTCTGACCAGGGGACTCTGAGGTCTGGAAGCCTGCAAAGGACTTCTGATCTACAGCCCCAGTTGGAGGATCATGTAAAAGTTAATAAACAGAATTCTATGCAAGTGCCATAGACCCATATTCACAGTAGATCATAGAACACACATCAGATATTGAAAGTGAGACATTTTACAGTTCCATGAAGAGAATTTGATGGCAGCGCCACATCTCAAAAATAGGAAGGAGGGAAACAAAAGGCTCCAAGTGGTACTAATAGCTGGAGGAGCCATTTGCAACCAAGTCACATGACTGGTTCTAAAAAGAGCATGTTAGAGAGGCAGCAGTCCACAAATCTGCAAAAACTGCATCTAAAATTGTAGAAGAGTATCAATATAAAATTGTGAAGACTTTGAATATCCCGCCAATTAATGTGCACAACGGGCAAGGTTGATAGTCATTACTGGATGCTTGTGATCGAGGGGCCCTCAGGCGTCACTGCATTAAAACCAGGTGTGATTCTGTACTGGAAATCACTGCATGGGTTCAGGAACATTTCGAACACCGTTCACTGTGCAATGTACATGGAAGTAAAAGCAGTATTGTGCAAAGAAGCTATGTTCATCACTAGCTAGAAATGTAGTAGTTTTCTTTGGGGCAAAGCTCATTTTAAAATGGACAGAGGCAAAGTGGAAAAACTGTTCTGTGGTCTGATGAATTGCAATTTGAAATTCTGCTTGGAGACCAAACATGGGTCCTGTGGGCTTGTGGAGACCATTTAGCTTATTAGTGCACCATTCAAAATCCTGCATCTCTGATGGTATGGGGTTGTTAGTGCCTATGGCGTGAGCAGCTTGCACATTTTGAAAGACTATTATCAATGCTGAACAGCATATAGACATTTTAGAACATGTGCCTCCATCCAGACAATGTCTTTCAGGGAAGGTCTTGCCTATTTCAACAAGACAGTGATAAACCATATACTGCAGCCATCACAATAGCATGGCCTCAGAGTCTGGGTGCTGAACTGGCCTGTCTGCAGTCAAGACTTCTCACTAATAGAAAACAAACTTGGTTTATCACAAAAAATCCAGCAAAGACCCAGAGCCATTGAGGAGCTAGAATCCTACAGACATGAATGGGACAACATTCCTCTCAAACTCTTCTCACTTCCCAGACATCTACAGAATGTTAAGAGGGGGTGGGACATTATGGTAGACATTGTCCTTTACCGACTTTGAAATGCGTTGCTGCCATCGAGTTCTAAATGAGTTAATTTATTTTTTCATTAAATTGTAAAATCAATTTCAATATCTGATCTATGATCTACTGTGAATTACATCTTACACAGCTTCCCTAATGTTGGAATTGGGGTTGTACATGCAAAGCCATCTAATCGCTATGATAGTTAGCCGATGTGTAGCTTGTGTTTTTTTTTTTTTTTTTTTTTTTTTTTTTTAAATTGAGGACCTATCCTCAGGATGCTCCGATGTCAAACCACGCTGCCTTCTCTTCAACCAGCTGATCAGCAGGGGTTCTGGTTAGTGTTGGGCGAATCGGGTTTGAAAACTTCACAACATAGCCTCCGTACTACCGTTAAATATACATGGCTTAAATGAGGCACAAAGCTCAATTCGGCATTTGACACTAATTTATGCGACTAACCGAAGTGTCGTGTCAGATGCAAGTCTCTGATATTTGCAGTAAGATCAGACTTCCCATACATTTCACACTAGTATGGAGGCTAGATGAATGACTTTTTCAAAATTGGCCATACCTGATTTTGCTCAACACTAGTTCCAGGTGTCGGACCTGTTGTGTGTGTGTGTGTGTATATGTATGTATATATATATATATATATATATATATATATATATATATATATATATATATATATATATCTCAGGATGCAGCCAGCTCTAGGTGCAGTCTTTTCTTACTGGCTTCTCTATTGGAATAAAAACCAAAATGAAATGCATACGGCAATATTCACTTGCTAATTAGAGGTAAGTTATTAAAGAGGTTGTCCCAGAACAGACACATCCTATGTAAGGGATAGGGGGATGAGTGTCTGATCAACAGGAGTCAGATTGCCATTGGCCTACTTTCTCCCTAGTTAAATGGCGCAATGGTCGCACATGAACCCTGCCACTTGAGTTAACAATACAGGACTGCTGAAGACGGAGTGCAAGTGCTTGTACTCGTCTCCAGCAGTCCCATGGAGTGACAGTGCACATGTTCTCACTAATCCGTTCTTGTGATTGTCGGGAGCCCACCATCTGACCCCTGCCAATCAAACTCTTGTCCTCTATTGTGTCGATTAGGGATAAGTGGTTTGTGGGACCATCTGTTACATTTGTCCAAAACTCTCTAGGGCAGAGGTAGGCAACCGCTTGCACTCCTTCTGAAACTACAACTCCCAGCATACATACTTGCTCTGCTCTTATCAGAAGTCTCCTAGAAACTAATGGAGCATGCTTGGAATTTCAGATTCACAACATCTGGAGTGCTGAAGGTTGCTGACATCTGTTCTAGGGTCTAACATGTTAAATGGGACTAGTGCACAAACGCTAGGTTTAGAAGACTTTCCAGATAGTTTAGGCCCCAGTTCACACTTCAGTGATTTCCATCAGGAATTGTGAGCCAAAACTGGAGCCTACTCAGAGATTGGGTATAATGGAAAAATTTGCACCTTTCCTGTGTTTTTGGCTCGCAATCAAAGATTGAAATTGCTGATCAAATCACTAAAGTGCAAACTAGGCCTAATTGACACAGGTCATCAATATTAAAAGCCCGGACAACCACCTTTTAAATATGTTAATATACTTTACTACAATGGAATGACAAAGCACAACTGGTTTTGTATACTTTCCGTTAAAGTTTAAAGGGTGTCAAATGTTCTCTATTGCATTAACCGTACAGGTTTACTGTAGGGAAATGTATGATTAGTCAGAAATTCCCTGCATCAATCAGCAGTTCACAGGGCCTAAGGATTTGCTGTGGTACTTTGTGTTGCATTGACATGTCGAACAGAATTTCTTCAGTTATTAATTCATCTCCCCCCTCTTCATCCACAGGTATCATGCCGTATCTACTATTGAACCTCCAGAGTCATTGTCTATATTTTCATAACCCTACCAGATGGACTTTTAATGTATATTTACAAAGCACATGATGTACAGTTTTTTTTCTATCCTTTTTTGTATTGCTACTGGGTATCCATACTGATCTCTATGGCAGAATTATGATACAGAGTTTTAGAATTTTTATTGGTTTTAAGTTTTTGTAAATTTTTATGTACTTGAAATCTTGTTTTTAGATCACTTAGCTATGCTCTTTTATAATGCTGTGTGCAGTTTGCACTAACAAAGCAATTGGCATATTTGTTAACTATATTATCGCTGTTATTGACAATAAATGTTAACTAAACTGCAGCACAAGTGTGGCTTTTTTAAGTTAGGACCATCTAAATGAAATGCTGTAGTATGGCTCAAAATGCAGTGCTGTGACTTTAAAGAAGCCCTCCAACATTTGCCTATATAGTGCAGCATGGACTGTAACAGGGATCAGCATCTTCCGGCACTCCAGCTGTTCAGAAACTACAACTCCCAGACTTTTATGACGTTAGAATAACATGTTTGCATGTTGGAGTGCCAAAGGTTACTGATCTCTGGATAAAGCGTCAATAATATTTCAAAAACTTGATATCTAATTGAGATGCATCAAATGTGGAGGTCTGATTGCTGGGAGAAGGGCAGGCATATTGTGCTCTCGTCTGGCTGCTGAGGACTGAATAGGGATGGGACTTATAGACTTCTGTGGGGCCCATCTTGTGCAGCGAGGAGAGGGTACAATATGTACTCTTCTCTCCCCCCCTTTACTCTAGAGCAAGGCTGGCCAAATTGCGGCTCTCCAGCTGTTGTAAAACTACAACTC
Source organism: Bufotes viridis (assembly GCA_033119425.1). NCBI lineage: Eukaryota > Metazoa > Chordata > Amphibia > Anura > Bufonidae > Bufotes > Bufotes viridis. Next base: position 443,673,442 of record CM065589.1, on the reverse strand, counting down.
CCACCATGCCCTGCTGATAGCTGTAGGCAGACTGGGCATGCTGGGAGTTGTAGTTTTGCAACAGCTGGAGAGCCACAGGTTGGCCAGCCATGTTTTAGAGGTTAGTGGGGGTTTCAGCACAAAGACCCAACAATCAAAATGTTTCTGAAATATCAAGTTTTTAAAATTTTTGATTTAATGTAGATGTTATGTATGCCATGTGTACCTGCGATGTATAGGTTTGACATACAGATATTCACCTCCTGAATTTAGAACTTTACGCTCTTCACTTTGAGATCATTGTACCTGCACTGAGCTGGATGACGGCAGGTGTAGGTGGGAGATTTTATATATAATATATAAAAAAACTCCATGTCATACATTTACCATTTGGTTGTTTGCTGTGGTTTTATGTATATTGCTTGGCTCTAATGTGTGTGGGTTTTTTTTTTTTTTTGGGCTTGCCTGTCTAGTGATATGGTCTGTTCTTCTGAAAGCCTCCACCATACTTAGTCTCTCAACTATGTCACTAAAAGGACAGCATATAGGTGCCACCGCAAGGAGGCAACATTAAGCAGAAAGTGTTGGCTCTGATCCTCTATACCCCTCCCCACTGACACTTAGCTAATCAGTTTTAGCTTGGTGTGAGGCAGATGTGTCTTTGTTGGTCTAAATATTTTCCTCTTTCATTTTATGGGTCTATAGGCAGTTGCAACAACCACCTATCGCCCTATTGGGGAGGGAGATTAGCTGATCACCAAGCAGGCTGCACATTCCTTATACCTCCAAAAGGCAAGTAGGGGACAATAGATTATAAATCTGTCTCCTACCAGCAATTGGGTCACCTTACCCATAAAGTTCTGAACCCCCCCCCCCCTCCCTCTTTCCAGTGTAGGCACCCTCCCCAAGGGGCAGCACACCAAAGATGAATTTACTAGGAAAGTGTCCCTTTCCTACTCGGCCTGGGATCCTTATATGCTATGGAGCTGCAAAATTCTTCCCCCTCCTTGCTCGGTACCTTTTTGGCCTAGCCCCTACTCTTGGATTTCTGGCCCTTGAGGAGTCGGTTTGCTTTGGCACAGGGGCTGTTTCTCCAAATAAAATAAAACTTCTTATTGTTTTCTGGGTTTGAGGCACCCTGTCCCATGGGCTGGGGTGTCTTGGCCTGAACAGAGATCTGGCCCGGATCTGCTTTACACTCTTCAAGCTCAGGCTGACCTTGCAAGGTTATGTCACAAGGCCTCCACTAGAGCAACTGTGCTAGTCTCATTGCCCCTATCTGGTGTCTGGAGTGGGGTCCACAGGCCTCTGTAACTAGTCCAGTCCCCCATATTACCCAGCCACAGGAAATTTTGTTTGAGTTTGTTTACTGTGACTTAGACAAGTGAATCACCGATTAAGAATGCCTGTCATTTCAGGTGCCACTACAGTTTTACTAGCTCAAATTAATTCTAACAGCGTCTCTAAGGATATGAGATGTGCCTGACAAGTGTTAACGACTGGTCAGTAAAGGTCTTCTCCAAACAACTTCTGATGGGTCTGTACCCAACCATGCAGTTGTTACAAGATCATGGTTTTCTGATCAATCAGAAGGCTTGAAAGCAAATCCCATCTTGGGAGCTGAAATATCTGGTGAACATAGATTTTCATCTAAGTTATCAGAATAGAGATACAAGACTGAAGGGGACCTGAAAATGCTGGATCTCTTAACTACACCCTAGATTAAATACTATGGACCATATCTCATATCCTCTCCTTCCAATGCAATATACACATTTCTTGAAAGAGATGATATAAGACTTTAGTTAGGGGGCTTTTCCCCATGCCTCCACAATGGCACCACCTGGAGGGTACCCCACCTTCTCAGGGACAGAAAACTACCTTCTCCAGTTGTTTCCTTTCAAGGCAGGAGGTGGATCGTGTGCAGGGCCTTTAGGTTTGTCTGGAGGGCTGCTGATGAGGGGAAAGGGGGTGTGTAGCAAGTAGGATCGCTCCTCCCACCTCCTTGTGCAAGTCCAGCATGTGCTGGCTAACCCAGGCTTCTTTCAGTGTTCCCAGGTCGGGAACCGTATGGTGGTTGGGGGCGCTCCTGCAGTTTCCGGATCGTTGCAGAGTGATGTCATGACGTAGGTCTGACGAAGGAGCTCCTGCTTGTCCAGTTTCAGACAGTGTTAAGCACCCTTTCAAACCTGGGTTGGATTGTAAAAATTCAGAAGTCGAGTCTTCTTCCCGAGCAGAAGAGGATATTTTTAGGGGTTCTTCTGGATTCTCATGAGATGTTTTCTTTTTTTTTTTTCTTCCCCTTACAAAAACAAATATTTTATCCAAAGGATATTAAGTTTCACCGGATGAGCAGACCCAATCAGAGAGATCATGGCAATTCTAGGCCTCATAACATCCACCATTCAGTCAGTAAAATAGTCGCTTGAGAGTTCTTCAGTCCTTACTGTTACAGTCCTGGGACAAGAAGCAGACCTCTGAACATAAGGATTCCGACCAATGTGAAGATCTCTCTGACATGGTGGGTCAAACAAAAAAAAAAATCTGTCCCAGGGGTGGAGTGGCGGCCTGGAGATTGAGAGGGCCAAATTGTAATTACAACCGATGCAAGCAACCAAGATTGGTGAGTGCACATAAAAAATGCCATGAAGCAGGGGTTATGGCAGGGAAGTCTGGCACACGCATCTTCCAACATGTGGGAGTTAAGTGTGGTTTGGCAGGCCCTAAAGGCCTTTGCTCCCTCGGTTCCTCAGCTCCGTCTGCTGGCCTGGAGATTGAGAGGGCAATCTTGAGGAAGAAGGGCCTCTCTGATGTGGTCATCAATAGCTTGATGCACAGCAGAAAACCAGTGACTTCAAAGATCTGAGATTTTGGGAGGCCTTTTTACAGCTTGTGAAGGATGCTTTGGGCTCAAAGCACCTTTAAACCTATCTGTGATATTTCTTTAAAAATGTTAACCCTTAAGACAGGTTTTTTTTTTTTGGCCATTACAACATATTGCAGAGTGGGGGAGATTCAGGCTTTTTCGATTTTTGCCGCCCTACTTGACAGTTTTTAAGGATAGGATAGTTTTGAGACATTCTCCTGAATTCCTCCCTAAGGTTGTTTCTAGATTTCATTGTCAATAAGAAGTCTCTTCCTTCCTTTTGTTCCCAAGAAGAAGTTGTTCCAGAACCTGGATGTGAGATGTGTCCTTCAGTATTTAGATTCGACCAAGGACCTCAGGAGATCAAATCAGTTTGTTGGTTCAATACTTGGACTTAATCCACTGAACAATGGACAACTTGCTTGCCGCCTTCCCCTGATTTAGTCTTGTATCGTTTTTTTGTTATAACGAGAGGGGAGTTTCTCCTCCTTTAGGTTAAAGGCTCATTCCACTAGAGCACTGGCCACTTCTTGGGCAGAAGGTGCCTCTGCTTCTCTTGATGACATTTGCTGGGCTGCAACCTGGGCAAGCCCCTGTACCTTTTTTTTTTAGACCCCCTCCCCTGATTATTTATCTGTTATTCTGTGGGAAAAATATGAAAATTACTCTTACTGGTAATTAAATTTTCCTTTAGCCTCCACAACTTGCACGAGGAATTCCCACCCAATTGTTCTTTATTGGAGGTGGTTGTTACATGAAAATAACAGAATACAACAGAGTGAAGTTATTTCTTTTGTGTCTCAACATTTATTAAATTGTGGCATCTACTTCTGAATCCTAGGTTATTTAACTGGAGAAGGGAAGAGGGAGGGGGCCTTTTATTGGCTGATCTCGGTTGTTTCCTGTCCCTGAGAAGGCCGGGATACCCTCCAGGTGGTGCCGTTGTAGAGGCTAAAGGAAAATCAAATTACCGCTAAGAGTAATTTTTTATCTTTTTGGATATTTCCATCAACTCAGCTGAAGCTGTGGTGTTTAAAATCTCAACATCTGCTACATGGCAAATTTTTGATTTCCCGGATCCAGAAAAGCCATCGCTACAGATGTCTTTGGCTGAGGTGCACATGTTCACAGGGTGGGTCAACAAAAACTGGTATAAGAAGGGGTTCTCATACAACCTAAAAGATCTCAGGACTGGTTTTGGCTTACCTGCACAACTGCCAAATGCTTGTGTCGTCAAACTACTTACCAAAAGGTTTACATCAACAAACAGGCTGGCTCAAGGATCCTCATCCAGGGGCCCCAACTGTAAAGTTTTCTCATTGAACACATTGAGGGTCCAGCTCTGAAGGCCATGGCAACAGAGGACAATACACAGGCTCTCTATGTTCTTGCAACAAGCAGTCTATCAATCAGTTAGGAGGAGAAGCTAGTATATGTATTCCCACCACTTCCAAAAGTGCTTAGAATTATTCTGGAGAAGCAGACAAATGATAGCCATTCTGGCCTCACACAGCCTGGGTTTCAATCCAGTGGTCACTCTCTATGGGCAGGTAGCAATCTGCCAGGCACTCTGGTCCTTCTCTCCCAGAAGGGGATTATTTTACCTCACTCACATAAGGTAAGCTGCCTATGAGCTGGCAAGGTCAACTGTCCAAGTCCATGATCCTGACAGGATCATGAGGAATGCCACTTTCTTGATATCAGAAGGATTGTCTTAGGCCAGTGATGGGCAACGTGCGGCTCTCCAGCTGTTGCAGAACTACAACTCCCAGCATGCAAAGCCTGTCTATAGCTATCAGCCTACTGCAGGGCATGGTGGGAGTTGTAGTTTAGCAACAGCTGGAGAGCCGCACGTTGCCCATCACTGTCTTAGGCTACTTTTACACATGCGTTGTTGTTGTTTTTCCAGTATTGAGATCTGGCAGAGGATCTCAATACTGGAAAAAAACCTTACCGTTTAGTCCTCATGCTTTCTGAATGGAAAGAGATTCGTTCAGGATGTCTTCCGTTCCATCAGCATTCCGTTTTGTGTCCAGTCATAAAAACTGAAAAGAATCTGATCCATCACTGAAAACAGTGTAAGGCAATAGTGACGGATCTGTTTTTTTTAGGAACCTAAAAGACAGATCTGTCACCCATTAACTTTCAATGTTCTTAGTGCCTGATCCGTTTTTTTTTTTTATTTCACACAACTGCATTCTAACTGGAGAGATGCATCCTCTGCCGGATCTCAATACCGGAATTAACAACGCAAGTGTGAAAGTAGCCTTAACATATATTGAAAAGGTAGATTCCTTCCTTCTGCTCAACTCCATGGTGATTCTTACTGCTTAGAAACCTGTCTGCCTGATAACTAGGGGGCTTTAACCGATTTGTGCATGCGCAGCCTATGAACTACAGGAAATAAAGTCTTCGGTAAGTAAATTTTTATTGTCTCTAGACGTGGTCCCTGACAGTGCATAATTGTGCTATTTCAGGCGGGTGTATTTGGAAAACCTCTATAATTTGGATGTATCTTTGGCAACTTCATTACCCCTCAATTGTGTCTGACTTGTCCATGCAGTTTTGATGGGTATCACAGCTGCACTGCGCAACACATGGGGTAATTATATGTTTTCTCTTGCACCAGGCAAGCTTGTTTTCTCCCACATTGGATTGAGGAATATTGCCATTCCTTGAAGTGGTGTATGACAAGTCTCAGTGGCTCTGTGTAATCAAGTTACCGCCCCTGTGGGATGAGTAACCTTGCAGTTGCCAGATACTGTATCCATCAAGCATATGAAGCTCTGACTTATTCCTCTTTAACATGGGAGTGTGTCTGTTATTTTATATAGGGTTTCAGAGATTTTCATGCAATAGCTGGTGGCAAAGTTAGGTTCCCCTTACGTCCTACCAGCAGCACAGATGGGGTTAATTGCCCCCTGTGGACTGGTAGGACCGGCGGAATATTAATGAGCCCAAAAAGAAAAACAACCAATAAAAAGACTCCAGCTCTCCTAAAAGGAGGGGAGCAACCCCCAGCCCACCGTGTCTTTTTTTGTCCTCCGGACATGATGGACTGGCGGACGCTCCCCCTCCCTGGGGGAGCTGCAGTTTGTTTTTTACTTTGGGCGTTTGCCCTTATGCATTTCTCCCCCCTCCTCTCTGTGCTTGCCTTACTTGTTGAGGCTTTGCCCCTCTCCTCCGGCTCGGCGATCCGGCTCTGCCGCGTCTCCCGAGCGGGGACGCGGCTGTTGTTACTTCCGGGTCCTGCTTGTTCGGCGTCTCTGCCGCCGGCGGTTCTCGGGGGGAGGGGGCGTGGCTTGCCTTACGGGCGGTACTGGGAGTAGGGAGGGAGAAGCTTTGGCTTCCTCCTTTATTTAGATTTTTAAGTTAAATCAATTTATGCCTTTTCTTTTAGGCATAAGGAGGCTTCTGTAATACTTAGGATGTGTTTTTATATAGGATACACATTTTTTATGCTTTGGAGGGTGGAGTGCTGGTCTCCCCTCCTCTGGGCGGAGTTTTGTCCTTAAATACTTTCTCAGCCCAGCTTTCTGGGCTCTGTTGCGCTTATCCAAGCTAGCTTCAGAGCTCCTCTGCATTTATCAGAGAATTCTGCTTTTTGCTTGTTTCCTTGCTGTTGTCACTTGTTCCTGTTGTTGGTGGGCGTTTCTCTCGTAAAAATGTTTTTTCTGCGTTACGTTTTCGCAGTTTTAATATTTTTCTGTTTCAGAGATGTCTTCTCCCAGAGAATCGGACCAGCAACGCAAGTCGATCCGCCAAACGCAGACATTTGGCCTGTTACGACTGTAACACCCCGCTGGAAGATAGCTTCCCTTACTCCAGATGTGACAGCTGCCGCTCCCGCACCGTCTCTGAACCCACTATGCAGGATATGTATTCATGGGCAAAAACCTATGTGGATGACTCCATCAAAGGAGTGGTGCGGTTGCTTAATGAGAGGCTTCCGGTTCCGCAGGCACCTATGGAAACCTCCGCTTCCGTGGATAGGCCTAGGCCTTTCTCCGTGGATTCTTCCTCGTCCTCATCCGAGAATGAGGAGCCGACCTCATATTTTTTCCCACCAGAAAAAACACAAAAACTTTTGAAGTCCATCCGGTCGAGGGACCAGGATGTTGACCTGGGGGAGCCCTCCGATCCCGCCGGACGCACCCAGCGTGTCTTCAAGGCGGATGAGACCCTCCTCTCTGCGATGCGCACTGAGTGGAAAAAGCCTGAGAAAGGCCCGGTCCTCACCAAGCGCTTCAAACTTATGTTTCCGATGGCTAAACCCTTGGTGGAATCGTGGGGTTCCATTCCCAAGGTGGACATGGCAATAGCCAAATTGTCCAGGCGTACACTTGTCCCGGCAGATGATGGGTCTAGTCTGCAGGACCCTCTTGATAGAAGAGCTGAGTGTACCCTCAGAAGAAGCTACTCCGCTGCTGCGGCCTCCGCCTCTACTTCCATCGCCTCCACCGAAGTGGCGTCGTTTCTGCGTTCAAGCCTGAATCAGATCCAGTCGGACATCGACCGAAGTGTCTCCCGTGACGACATACTGGCAGCGTTCAAGGCGGTTAACCTGGCAGTAGATTTTCTGGCTGATACCACTCAGTTTCAACTTAGGTTGGCGGCCAAAACTATGGCTCTAGTTTCAGCGGCCAGAAGACCCTTGTGGCTGAGACCATGGAACGCAGATAATGCGTCAAAATTTAATCTGTGTGCCCTTCCCTTTGAGCCAGACCGGCTGTTTGGATCTGAGCTCGATAATATCATGGAGGGCCTTTCAGATAAGAAAGGCAAATCACTCCCCAGCAGCCCTTTCGAGGGCGCGGAGGTCAAGATCGTGGAGGCAGGCCCCGCCGTCAAACCAGGGCACGTAGCAATTGGGGGGCAGTCTCGGACAACCTCGAGACGCTCCCGCAAACCCACCAGGGAGGCTAAACCCTCCTGACTGCGGGCCTCCCGAGGCTCTTGGAACGACCCTGCTGCCTCGGCCGTTACCCCTCTGGATTTTCCCGTCCCCCTTCCCCACCTTCCCGTAGGAGGCGCCTGTTTCACTTCAGGCACGTATGGGCCCAGGACATTTCGGATCCCTGGACGCAAAATGTGGTGGCTTCAGGTTACAAGATAGATCTCATCTCTCTCCCCAGAAAGATTCATTGCCACTCGAAGTTTTTGCCAAACAGACAGAGAATTCTAGAGTCCTACATCCAGGACTACATATCCAAGGGGCTCTGGAGGAGGTACCGGCTGGGGAAAGGGGTCTAGGCATTTATTCTCCGGTTTTTCTAGTCCCCAAAAAACGGGAGATCTCCGGATGATCATAGATTTGAGGTTTCTCAATCGGTTTGTGAGAAAGACAAGGTTCCGAATGGAAACCATCCGGTCGGTCAGCCACATCCTCAAGTCCGGGGATGTTATGGCTACTTTGGACCTCAAAGATGCTTACCTCCACATCCCGATCCATCTTACTTCCCGGAAGTTTCTCAGGATCGCGGTCCAAATTGCAGGAGTTCGTCGGCATCTTCAATTTGCCGCTCTCCCTTTCGGAATCTCTTCTGCCCCCCTTATTTTTACCAAGGTAGTGGTATCCGTAGTGGCGGCTCTGAGACTCCAGGGACTGACCGTTATCCCATATTTGGACGATTGGCTACTCTTAGCCTCTTCTGTCCCAATACTTACCTATCATCTTCAGGTAGCCATTTCCTTTCTGCTCCGCTTAGGCTGGATTGTCAACTGGCAGAAGTCGAACGTGAGCCCATCGACTTCAATCCAATACCTGGGTTTCATAGTGGACTCTGTAGAGATGTCCCTCCGGTTGACCCCAGACAGGAAGTTCCGCATTCAGGACCAAGCAAGATTCCTTTCGGTCCCACGCCGAGTTCCGATTCGAACTCTTATGAAGATGCTGGGGCTCATGTCAGCGGCTGCGGATGCAGTCCCTTGGGCGTTGTGGCACCTCCGTCCCCTTCAGTCAGAAGTCCTGGACAAGTGGGACAGCAGCCCCTCGGGGTTAGATTCTCTGTGCTCCCTGTCGCGTCAAACCCGAGGTTCACTCAGATGGTGGATTCATCTGCCTCCCGGGAAGTCTATGACCCAACCAGTTTGGCTCATATTGACTACGGACGCGTCCCTTGTAGGCTGGGCGCTCACCTAGACGGATCCACAGTTCGGGGATCTTGGTCTCCACAGGAGAGGCATCTATCTTCAAATCTTCGAGAGATGCGTGCTATCCGGCTAGCCCTCCTTCACTTCGCCCCTCAGATCCGGGGCAAAGCGGTGAAAGTTCAGTCAGACAATATGACTGCGGTGCTCTACTTGAACAAGCAGGGAGGCACGAGATCACTACCTCTTCTTTCAGAAGTCGGGGTAATTCTACGGTGGGCAGAGCTGAACCTAACCCATCTATCTGCCACTCACATTCGAGGCTCTCTCAATATGATCGTAGATCGCCTGAGTCGTGGGCTTCCAACCATGGAATGGTCCTTACATCCGGAGATCTTCAGGCAGTTGGTTCTCAGATGGGGCATGCCAGAGGTGGATCTCATGGCCACCAGGTTCAACGCCAAGGTACCGAGGTTCTGTTCCCTATACAGGGAGGACAACCCACTGGCGATAGATGCTCTGACGATACCGTGGAGGTTCAGGCTGGCGTACATCTTCCCTCCCTTCTCCATGATACCGAGGGTATTGATGAAGATTCGTATGGATCAGGCCTCGGTAATAGCCATCATACCGTTTTGGCCCAAGAGATCCTGGTTTACCCAGCTCATTCAGATGAGCCAGGGACAATATTGGAGGCTCCCCCCAGAGCAGACCCTGGTGTCGTGGGACACGAACCTCTGCTCAGATCTGCACAGATTCAATCTGACAGCCTGGAGGTTGATCAGTCCCTTCCCAGAGTAGAAGGGCTATCTGAGTCGGTCCTGAGAACATTATCGCATTCCAGAGCGGAGTCAACAAAGAAGACCTATTCTCGGATCATGAGAATCTTCACCTTATGGTGCAGCTCCAAACAGGTGGCGTCTGCAGATCCGCCCCTTCCTGCGATATTGCAATTTCTCCAAGATGGTATTGACAAGGGTCTCTCTCCATCTACACTGAAGGTGCAAGTCTGTGCTATCTCAGCCTGTCTCGACAGGCCATATACTCGGGACCCGCTCATCAAACGCTTCCTTAAAGGAGCAGAGAGATTGAAGCCTACTATCGTAAAACCAATTCCTCCATGGGATTTGTCTGTGGTGCTCAGGGGGTTAGCATCTCCCCCCTTTGAGCCCTTGGAGGAGGTAAGCCTTAAATATCTGACGCTTAAAGGGAGTCTGTCACCAAAGTTGGACATAATAGACCGCTGACATAGCTTTGTAGCATCACTTTAGATGAATGAAACGGTACCTTTGTTGTCTTCTTCAGCGCTTGACCTGCTTCAAAAACGGACTTTTATTGATATGTAAATGAGGGCTCGCAAGTGCCCAGGGCGGAGTTAAGTTCTTTGGAGCCCAGGCTGCTCGGCCTCTTTAGTTCTTATCCCCGCCCCTGTCTCTGTCTCTGCCCGCCCTTCTATTGCCTTTCTTCCTCCTCCTCTGGTAGCGAACTCCTGCGCCTGCGCTCAGCTTTGCCTCGGCGGGGCATGCGCACTGCGATGCCCACTGTGGGAACGGCATCAATGTAGCTACTGCGCATGTCCACCAGCTTACAGCTGGGTTTGCAGCGTCAGCCGGGGAATGCGCAGTAGCTACATTGATGCCGTTCCCACAGTGGGCATCGCAGTGCGCATGCCCCGCCGAGGCAAAGCTGAGCGCAGGCGCAGGAGTTCGCTACCAGAGGAGGAGGAAGAAAGGCAATAGAAGGGCGGGCAGAGACAGAGACAGGGGCGGGGATAAGAACTAAAGAGGCCGAGCAGCCTGGGCTCCAAAGAACTTAACTCCGCCCTGGGCACTTGCGAGCCCTCATTTACATATCAATAAAAGTCCGTTTTTGAAGCAGGTGAAGCTCTGAAGAAGACAACAAAGGTACCGTTTCATTCATCTAAAGTGATGCTACAAAGCTATGTCAGCGGTCTATTATGTCCAACTTTGGTGACAGACTCCCTTTAAGGCTGTCTTTCTTCTGGCTATAACTTCGGCCAAGAGAGTATCGGAGCTTCAAGCCTTCGCGGCTATCCACCCTTACATCATTTTTTTACAGGACAGAGTCCTTCTAAGGTACCTGCCTTCTTTTAGACCAAAAGTTCCAACTTTTCATAACATCAATCAGGTGATTTCTCTTCCGGTATTATTTTCTACTACCTCCTCTGATGCTCCTGTCAAACATCCGTTAGACATCTCGAGATGCCTCCAGATCTATGTGGATAGATCCAGGGAGTTTAGAATAGACGAGAACCTTTTCGTTCTATTCGCCGGTAAGTCTAAAGGCCGCAAAGCGTCTAAGATTTCCATTAGTCGCTGGATCAGGGAGGCCATCAGGGAAACCTTTGTTTCCCAGTCTTTAGATCCTCCAGAGTTTGTAAAGGCCCATTCAACTAGGGCCGTTGCTACTTCTACAGCAGAGAGAAATCTTCTCCCTCTGGAGATGATCTGTAAGGCAGCTTCCTGGAGCTCTCTGTCTACCTTCATCTCCCATTATAGGGTTGATTTGAAGGTGGCTGAGTTTTCGGCTTTTGGGCATTCAGTTCTTTCTTCTGCCAGGCATGAGGACCCTCCCTAGGGGCTTCTTCTTGCTATCTCCCCATCTGTGCTGCTGGTAGGACGTAAGGGGAATCGTTAATTTCTAACGATAATTTGTTTCCCTTAGTCCTAACAGCAGCACACAAATTTTTCCCACCCTATTGACTTATTCTTGTTACAGACACGGTGGGCTGGGGGTTGCTCCCCTCCTTTTAGGAGAGCTGGAGTCTTTTTATTGGTTGTTTTTCTTTTTGGGCTCATTAATATTCCGCCGGTCCTACCAGTCCACAGGGGGCAATTAACCCCATCTGTGCTGCTGTTAGGACTAAGGGAAACAAATTATCGTTAGAAATTAACGATTACTTTCACATCTGTGCTTTCCTTTCTGGTATTGAGATCTCTCATAGGATCTTAAAACCAAAAGAAAATGCTTCCGTTTTGCCCCCATTCATTGTCAATAGGGGCAAAACAGGGTGCATTAGAATGCGTTCCGTTTCCATGCCGCACACAAAAATGCAAGTCAATGGTGCTGGATAAGTTTTCTCAGACAAAAAAGAAAACAGATCGGGCGCTCATTGACTTACAATGGTTTTAGTACTGGATCCGTCTTTGTATTATCTCTAAAATGACTATCAGATCAGTTCAGAAAGGATGCAGCTGTTGTATAATGATAACGGAAGTGTTTTTGCTTATCCCTGACGGATACAGGAAAAGCGCTGATGTGAAAGTAGCCTTATTCAGAGCGATCAACGATGATCCAATTGCTACACCTCGACTGGTGCTCACAAGACTAAGCAAACGCAGCTGGTAACTACATTGTGAATGAAGTGGGTAATGCAGCTGTCTGGAACACACCATAAACTGCATATGCCAGTCAGGGAATATACTTCATCTATGGAGAGCACGTCAGAACTGCAAAAGGTCATTAAAAATTTACAGTTAAAGGGGTTTTCCAGGATTTTCATACTGATGGCCTATGCTTAAGATAGTTAATTGATATAGACCTTTAACTATGAAATTTTAATTACCTTTTACAGTTCTGACGTTATCTCCATAGACAAAGTAATGGAGCCCTCACTGGGTGTTTTTAGGGCTTGTGCAGTTTCTGATGTTCTCCAGCCAGCTGTGTTACTCACTTCATTTGCGATGAAGTTATCAGGTGGGTTATGCACAAGCCCTTAATGCGACCACCACATTCTGTCTTCTCAGGGTAAGACACAATTGAATTTGCGCCCTCAAATGATATATTCTGCATTTTTTTTTCTAGCTATTTTTTCCGTAGGTAGCCTTTTTTTGATAGTTTCAGTACGGTTTTTCACTGTTAGCGGCATAGAGATTCCTTCATGGGCTTCCAGGTTTTTTTTCTGTGCTTGAAATAACCATGTCTAGTATTTTTTTCCTTCAGTTGCCTGGCTCCTAGGTTTGGCAGGGTCCTTTGACTCCACTGGTGACAAGTTTTTTTTTTTTTTTTTCTCTACCCTGAAATAATCTGCATTGTTCAGTTCAGGCCTTTGAACCAGTGTTTACTCCCATGCGATGAAGCAGATTAAGTCTGTTTTCTTCAGACTTCTAGCCATCACTTGGGGCATCATTCTTCATCCTCAGACTTTGGTTTGGCAGGACTCTCCCAGTAACGCTCCAAGTTATAAGCAGACTCATTCCTTCTTAGTCAGCCTTCCCTCGGGTTTTTACTTGGTTCCCTGTATCTCCCCTGGATTCCCCTTGGATTTTAGACTATGCTTTCCAATATGTGTCCTTGACATCATTCTAGTTGAGCCCCCTCCCGAACCATTTTCCTGTGAGAGATTGCACTTCTTCTGCCCTTTCTAGTTTTTCGGCTAAGCAAGCTCTTTCTGTCCGCTATCCTAGGACCATTTTTCTTTTGTAATAGTATTCATCTTTTTACAGTGCCATCTCTGTAGTCCACTGATACACCCAAAGCTTCTCAGTGTGTGTCAGGGATGATGGCCATATTGGCAGTGCTCCTTTTGCTGGTAGTCCACCTGGTATCTGTATGGAATTATTTATGGAAATCCCTGAAGTGTGAACTTGGCCTAAAGGCCCTGTTACACTGCTTGAGCACTGGGCAGATAATCACCAACGAGCGTTCCTACAAACTCTTGTTAGTGATTATCTGCCGGTGTAAAAGTGAAACGCTCGTTCATTGGGTAACAACGTTTGAACGGTCACCAATACCATTTGCCAGCAGCAGATTGTGATGTCTAAGCAGCACTCTGCTGCTGGCCAACAATGATTATGTATGGAAACAAGTGATAGCATACTGTGGAGGAGAACGCTGCATGTGAATGCAGCCGTCTACTTCACTAACTAGTAGAGGATTGCCGGGAAGGAAAGCTTCCTTTACAACAATCATCTGCTCAATTGAGCAGTGTTAAGGAGCCTTTACTCCTACACCTGACGTACAAACTGATTAGCTCAGTGTCTGTAGGAGGAGTATAGCTAACAGGCGGAACTAACACTTTTGCTTACGTGCTTTTTCGGTTTTGTGTTTTACCGGCGAATCACAAAAAAAAAAAAAAAAAAACTGAACTCATGACCAAAGCTAAGTTAAATAAGCTATTCTGGTTTTTAACTGTTGTGTTAGTCCTTCATGAATGCGAATTATAATAACCTATATCGTTTATGCTATATAAATGTTTTGTTTCATTTAACTTTAAATAACTATTTTGAATGCAACTTTATAGGTGTTAATAACAAATACTTTGCTTTGTTTAACCTATTTTCTAACGTTGTAAACTAATAATATAAGTCCAGAATCGCAACAAAAGAAATGCGACCTCAGGACTCAGATATACTGTTATTGATTTAACTACATTATCATTAATTTTATTTTTTATTATTTTCTAAATTTCATGTCTGTTATAATTGAAAAATCCAATAAAAATCATTTTAAATGCAGTATAAATATGATAGCGTCTCCTGCTGTATGTTAATGGTCATTTATCATAGAACAATGTTATGTATGTACAAAGGATGAACAATATTTTTATTGCAATTTTTTTTTTTCAAAAAACTGACATTTTTCTGTTTTCCTTCAGTGTTTTCTGCTAATCTTAAACGGAACCTGTCACATTAAACATGATGTCTGAGGTAGCATGTTAGGTCTCTTTCACACGAGTTTTCGAACCGGATGTAATGCATGTTCCGAATGGACAGCATCCGGCCTGAATCCTGATTCTTTCATTGTTGTTATTCCCGCATCATCTTTCTGTTCAGAAAAATTTGCATGTCCTATATTATGCTTTTTTTAAGCGGCTTGGCTCCACATAAATGACCAGGGCTTGCATAAAAAACAGAAGGCATCTGGATGCAATGCGTTTTAAACTGATGGTTGCTAGGAAAGGTTGTGTGTTATTCTTCAGTTTTTATTCACGCATGTGAAAAAACACAACAAAAACTGATTGCATCAGTGTGGGGAAAAAAAAAAAACACTGGACACAACAGCAGACAAAACTGATTAAACTTGTGTGCAAAACCATTGGTTTTTCCCTGAACAAGCCTTGACCAATTATGTAGCAGTTGTGTGAAATAAGCTTTATTGAGCAGGAGGAGCCGAGACGGATACATAGTTTTGTGGAAAAAGAGTCAGTACAACTTGTAATTTATCCTTTTATATCTGTGCTGATTCTGAGCTTTGAAGTCAAGGAGACGTCCTATCAGTGATTGGAAGACTTCCCTCTGACAGATATCACTGCCAATCACAGATAGGACCGCAGCCTTGTCTTCACAGCCCAGAATGAGCACAGATATAAAAGAATAAACTACAAGTTTTACTGAATCTTGTCACATAAAACTATATAATCAATCTGCTCAGCTCCTCCTGCTCCAAAACATGCTTCCTGCAGATCAATTCAAATTTTCATGGTGACAGGTTCAGACCTTTTTACCAGAACCCTCCCCCAGACTTGCAAAGGTACGCATACTTACCTGGCTCTTTCAGTGTAAGGCTACATTCACACGTCCGCAAGTGTTTTGCGGATCCACGGAGCTGCTAATCCGCAAAACACGGACACACCGGCAATGTGCATTCCGCATTTTTGCGGACCGCACATTGCCCGGACTCCATAGAAAATGCCTCTTCTTGTCCGCAATTGCAGACAAGAATAGGACATGCTCTATTTTTTTTGCGGAGCCGCGGACCGGAAAATCGGCGGCGCGCTCCGCAAAATCGGATGCGGAGAGCACAGTGTGTGCTCTCCGCATCTTTCCCGGCCCCATTCACAGTCAATGGGTCCGCATGTATTCCGCAAAATTGCGGAATACATGCGGACTACATTGCGGACGTGTGAATAAGGCCTAAGACTCCATTATCAGCTGCAGCTCTAGTCTGGTCTCCACCCTGCCTGTTTTCAGTCCACTGAAACTGAAGTTCTGGATGCCTCCAGTGAAAGAATGGCAGGGTGTAAGCATGGTCTCTAGAAGTGTCTCATTGTAAGAATGAGTTAAAAGTGCCGGAAGTGACGTTTTTCGTTATCTTCAGTTTTGAGGCCAGCCAAATCCAAATGTAAAGACTGTGATTTGTGCGAAAATTAAAAACTGGCTCCTTGGTATAAGAAGGAGGATTGAGGAAGTCCCCCTCCTTTATGAAAAATGTTTAACTTCTTGACACCGTTTTTGTTTTCACCTTCCAACAGTCATAACCCAGTCGCCAGTGGTCACATGATTGCTAGGACAGACCTACCGCTTCCTAATCTGTATACACAACATTGGAGAAGGAAGGGACAATAAAAAAAAAAAAAGTATCCCTGTCTCTCATATGGGAAGCCCAGCTGTCTGACAGCTCCCGTATGATCTCCATGCAGTTGCTACCTCTACTGTAGTTGGATATACAGAATCATAGCTGAGAGAGAACTAGTTTACTTCTCTGGGTAATTTCTTAAAAAAAAAAAATTTATAATAATAATACAAAGGGTATATGTATTTTTAAGATAACGGTACAAAAATAGCAGTTTATATCCAACACATACTTAGATTTTATACCTCTTCTGGCCTCTGAAACATGCCACTCGCCAGGCTTTTATATTCCCAAATAGAAAAAGAGGTCCTGAAATGGTGTACCAGGTCACTGCATAATTATGTGGCACGATAATGTAGCACCCCTAGTGGGCAGATCTCTTCTTTTTCTTCTTACCGCTAGATGTTTTGCTCACAGATGATTTATCTGAAACTGTGGCCTGTAAGCTAGTAGCCAAAAAAAAGAGAATAAGTCAGAGTGGTATCAATATTCAAGAATTTAGCATTTTTCAATGGCTAAACATCTAAAAGTGCTTGAACTGTTTCTGTCTGTGTAACCCACAGATCAACATTACCAGAACAATGGGTAATTACCCAAAAGAAAAACCTCTTTGTGACCATACACCACTGAGAGGAGTTATATCATCTCATACATTAGAGGCCCCATCTCTGGGACCCGCTCCTATCTTTAGAACGGAGCCCGCAAGTGAAGGAGGGCGCATATGAGGCCACCCTTCATTCATTTCTATGGGACTGCCGAAAGCAGACGAGCGGTGCGCCGTCCGTCTAAAGGTAAGCGCGGGTCCCAGAGGTGGTAGCGATATGCCCCCAATGTATGAGAGGATACAACCCCTTTAACAATGACTCCTCTGTAGCACGGCACAACTTTAATAATTAAACAGTGCTGTATGGTCACAAAGAGGTTTTTCTTTTGTGTAATTACCCATTCTTCTGGTAATGTTGAATCTATATTATTATAGCGTCAACAGTACCAGTGAGGACTATTAGAGTGTGTTTTTACATACTTTTATATGTACTTTTTTTGGATCTTGATTATTATTTCATTTCATCTTCATCATTTTTTACTTTTATTCAACTTGTCTGCAGAGCCAGTGCAATGTGTGCACGCCTGTTTTATTACTTTTACTTCTTGCCTACTGTTTGGATTGGGTGTATCCATCAAGGTGGAGAACCCTGCTTAAAATATCCATGATGAGCCCCACTAATTTTATATTACTATTTACACAGACACGGGGGATCTGTGGATGACACATGTATAGCATAAGATGCTATATATGTGTCATCCAGAGACCCCCCCCCCCATAACAGTACTGCATCCATAGATGTCCCCATTACAGTGCGTCATCCACAAATTTAAAAATGTGGCTCTCAAAAGAAATTGTAATCGTGGTTTTGGCGATATTTGGCTCAGTTGACAAAAAAGTTTGCCCACCACTGGCTTAGGCCACGTGACCGTTGATCTTGTCGTCAATGGCGTAGTAAAAGCTGAGAAGGCTGTGACGCTACTGTTAGCGCGGCTGCCTTCTCAGTTATAATGTCTAGGAAAACCCCTTTAATATGCATCACACGAATACAGTACCTGGCTTTGGCTAGAGACTCTGGCTGCAGTATTACTACATCTTCTTCCTCACTGTCAGAGATGATGATATCTGTAATAAAGTATCAAATACATTACCCAGACAAAATAAGGAAGCATTAAATCTATATATTCATCCAAATGTGGTAAATGCCATTCTTATGTCACAATGAGAAAATTCTAGCTTAGAGTTTGTATGTTCTCCCACTGCTTGGGTTTACATGAGCTTTTCTACTACTTTCCAAAAAGGAGTATATTGAGCTTCTGCAGGACATAAAACGTAGACCGAACAGCGCATTGGCTTCCAGCCGTTACCTGTAGAAACCCAATGAGCACAGGTTGTATTTCTGCACAATACATTTAACTTTTAAATCTCATTATGCATTTTTGAAGTTTTTTTTTTTTTTTTTTCTATGGTTTACAGTAACCATAAACATAAACTGAAGAATCTGGTAATAAGATACAGCATCGGCTACTTGTGGTTCATGCCGAGTGGAGAACTTCTATCCTGTAATTGTTACTATGTAGCTCCTATTATAATTAAACAGAGCATTAAAGCAACAATCTATATCGAATATGAAACACACATAAAAAGTAAACCGTACCTTCAGAGTTTTTCTTTGCAGGTTTTTCAAGAACTGTGTGGCTCTCTGGAGATGTTGAGGCAGTGTCAACATCTTCATCTTCCTCGTCTTCTGACATCTCCAATTCACCCCATGCATTTCCAATGCCTTCTCCAATTTGGGCAGTACCAGCAGCCCACACAACTGGCTTTGACACTCTGATGGATAGTATATTAGGGAAATACGACTTATTGAATGATTATGTTCTATCACAATCATCTGATTTTTTTCACAACTCATCTCTTTTTCATTTTGTACAGACTTCCAAAAGGATACACATCAGACGGTGGCTCCGATTTAGAAATAATTTCCTCGGCTTTCACTTCAACATCTGATGTATCCACAAGACTTTTTTCAATTTTTAAGGCAGTTATTTTTTGGTCAGGCAAGGACTCTGCAAAACCAAATTTGCCTCCCTCTTTCCTGTGGAAGAAAAGAGAATAAGCATATAAAACAAGCTTTTATTTTCTCCAACAACCACATATTTTATATCACTGACCTGACTTTTCTGTCATTTTCCATGGCTTTGTGGATTAGCTCAGTTATCTCAGCTACCTTCACACCGGCTACTTTACTGCATCTCAATACCTAGATGTATATTAGGGTACATTAAGTGACCGCAGTATAAAAACCCAGACATTTTTTTTAAGGTAAACAACCCGTGTGGTAGGTAAGACTAAGGCCTCTTTCACACTTCCGTCGCCGGAAGTGCCCGCCGGATCCGTAACAACGCAAGTGAACTGAAAGCATTTGAAGACTGATCAGTCTTCAAAATGCTTTCAGTGTTACTATGGCAGCCAGGACGCTCCTAAAGTCCTGGTTGCCATAGTAGTAGTGGGGAGCAGGGGAGCAGTATACTTACCGCCCGTGCGGCTCCCGGGGCGCTCCAGAATGACGTCAGAGCGCCCCATGCGCATGGATCACGTGATCCATGCGCGTGGGGCGCCCTGACGTCACTCTGGAGCGCCCCGGGAGCCGCACGGGCGGTAAGTATACTGCTCCCCACTACACTTTACCATGGCAACCAGGACTTTAGCATCCTGGCTGCCATGGTAACCATTCAGAAAAAGCTAAACGTTGCCTTGCGGCAAGTGTTCAGGATTTTTGGCCGGAGCAAAAAGCGCAGCGTGCTGCGGTATTTTCTCCGGCCAAAAAACGTTCCGGTCCTGAACTGAAGACATCCTGATGCATCCTGAACGGATTTCTCTCCATTCAGAATGCATTGGGATAATCCTGATCAGTATTTATCCGGCATAGAGCCCAGACAACGGAACTCTATGCCGGAAAAGAAATACGCAAGTGTGAAAGAGCCCTAAGTAACTCATTGGCAAAAAAAATATACAGATGTAGATAAAAATATAGTAAATGAGCCCAAATCAAAAACACTGATGGCGGAAAGTGACCATCATCTGATGCAAACTGCTTCTATGTGAATAACCCGATGTCTGCAAGCAGCAATGCGATTTTGTTGGTATCCGCATCGGACGACAGAATATACCGTAACAAAACTCATATTTAGTGACTCATACATCACCTGATCTTTCAACAGCATGATCCCTCCACTTGACTGAATGGTACAAATCTCTCTGTGTTTATTCATGGCAATCACCAGAAGACCATCCATGACACGCTCTTCACGTTCATTAGGGTCCACCAGCAAAAATGTTCTAAATAAGAGATTCACCAATAAAGATCAGTAAAGTGTTATAGTGGTAAAAACAAATACAACATGTTCTGCTATTTGCAATGCAAATTTAACTTATTATTTACTTTGAAGAAACTTCCGTAGCAATGAGCCCTTCAGCCAAAATCCTGAAGGGATACTCCCAAAGAGATTACATGAAATGCATTCAAAAGTGAAAGGCATTTGCAAACAGGGTCTGCCAGGGCAATTAGCTGTTTGCCAGGGGCAGGACCTGCTGTAAATTCAGATAAATGACCATCCATGTACTTAAAGAATGGCCAAAATCCTCCAGAATCAGAGCCGCTTGTACAAAGTTAATTTAAAAGAGACCTCTCAGCTCGTGTATGACGTTTACAATATTAGTAATTCTTTACACTTAGGCTACATGCACATGACAGTGAAAAACGGACATGCGATGTACATTTTTTTTAACGGCCATCACACGTCCATTTTAAGACCAATGGTAGTCTATGGGGTTATTCACACGGCAGTCTTTTTGACTGTCAGTGAAAAACAGACATCAAAAAAATATAACATGCTCTATCTTGTCCGTTTTTCACTGTCAGACTGCCCCATACAATTGAATGGGTCCATTTTTAACGTCCATTTCTCAGAAAGGCATCGGTGAAAAAAAACATCCATTAAAAATGTCCGTTTTTAACTGACTTTTTTTTTCACTGTCATGTGCATGTAGCCTTAGTCCTGACTATAGAACGTTCCGTTACACGTGCTTTAATATTTAAAACGTAACTCTTTTTTTTTATATCATAATTGAAACTCCTACATGACAAACTGAGACAAATTAGCCAGAATCCTACTCCACACTGATGAGGGGCAACACCCCGAAACAGCTGTCTGTGGATGGATAACTGGCTTAGGTTTTCCCCGCCACAAGCTTGTAATAAAGCGGGATCTTGACATAGGGGCCACTTAATATGGTGGATTTGGTGATCTCTGTAATGGAGACACCCCTTTGATTAGTTTTCCTTCCTTTGAGGGATATCTGGCTTTCATTGTGTTGTAGACCCAATACTGGGGCTCCACATTTATTATGCCTACATTCTATTAGATATATGAGGAATGAATTGATCAGTATTGTATCTTTAACAGCGTCATGCTGCTGAAGTAACAAGGTACCAAAGTAGATAGATACATGCCCGCTAGAACTGGCTACATATCGTTTCCCAAGCATCTATTGTTGCTCTGTTATTAGTTCTGCCCTGTATCTGCCCGATCGCCTGAGGACACTGGTTTGCTGGCGAAACATGTCGGGAGGCAGTATGTGTGTATTAGGAGCAGTAGTAGAAGTAGGCAATCCCTTCTAAAGAATTAATAATAGGGCAACAATAGATACTTGGGAAACGATATGTAGCCAGATGACTAAGTGTAAAGAATTGCTTGTATATAGTGGCTCTTTATTCTGCCTCATGGAGGGAAGGCGCCTCTTTTTCTTGTCAAGACCATGTCATTGGTGAAATGTGCTTGGATGGACTTCTCCTTAGCACTAAATGATTCCCTGTAAAATTCCATGTAACAGTACAGTCTCTGTATAAAAGTATAACAGATTATAGGAAATATATAGGACATACAGCAAAAAAGTAGCACATGGCAAATTTCTGACACTGATGCCACAAGCTTCTTAAGGCTTCAAGACAGTAAAAGTACAAGCCCCAAGCAATTAGGATTTAAAGAAAAAGGATCATCAACCCATACCCTTGCTGGAAGAAGGCAAAGCTGACACAAATGGGCATGTGGTGGATGCTGAGAGGAACAGGGTCTCTTTCTTCTGGAGAGTACTAGTCAAAATAAGGAGAAAATAGGTTCTGCATTAAATCAATAAAATAAGAAAAAAAATAAAGTTACAATTTCTAAAACTCTTAAAGGGGTTCTCTGGGCTACCGATATTGATGACCTATCCTCAGGATAAGCTATCAATGCAAGATTAGTGGAGTGTTCGACAACTAGTACCCCCATCAATCAGGTGTTTCATCCTGTCCGGAGCGAACAGCGTATGGAGCAGAAGTGTAGTTTCCGGCGCCGCCATACTGAAGCTCAACTGCCATTCACTTGAAGCTGAGCTGCAGTACCCCGACATAGCCACTACAAGGTACGCAGGGCAACCTGCCTCCAGTTGCGTGCACTATATAGCACCCCACCGTGGCAGCTGCCCAAAACAGGTGATGAGTAAAGATGCTGGCTGTTAGACCCCAACTTATCTGATATTTAGGACCATTCCAGAGCACAAGTCATCAATCTTTTCAGCCCAGAGAACTCTTTTACAGGTGTTATCCCACAAAAATATACATGCAATAACAATATTGTTCTTTTTTATGGTAGCGCCCCTGCTGTTTATCCTTCTGGTCTACTGTCTTCTGCATTTACAGGTGGACTAACAAACTTAGTAGCGTCCCATCTCCTTTCCTCCTCAGTGTCATAACTCAGCAGCTAATAGCCACTGTAATATCTCACCCACAGTGCTTTATTCACATCTATACTGCTCAGTATTCCTATATAATGTTCTGTATAGAGCTTCTGAGGAACAGTTAGTGAGTAGAATCTGCTTATCTCCATGTGTATAGGCAGATATTATTACGGATAGTGTCCACCCATGAATACACATATGGCAGCCTATTTTCAAAGGTGACTTGATAGCGAAGGTGCGTTTTAAGTTTTGATTTCACTTTGCGTCAAATCCATATTCGGAGTGTTCAGGAGATTTTAATATTGGACAGAAAACATACCACTGTGACTTCTTCTCCTTGCACAGATACATCCGGCCTCCTGAAGTGACACAGGGCTGCCACGGCTGCTATACTTGCTGCATCGATTATGTTGCCCTCATGATTTAACAGATGTAAATCCACACGAATCTGCCACACCTAGCGTAAGAAAGAAGCAACTGAATATAAGGAAAACTCTCCTACTCATCTGACCGTGGCTTGGAAAAATGCATATATTTGCCACTAAAAGGAACTTCATTAGATGAATGGAAATCATTTTTTTTATTTATTTCTGCAACAAAATTAGGCACATGTAAATATTACTTAAAATAAAACTATGTGAATACTGCATGCGCCTCATAAACAGAAGTATAAGGTCAGAAACAATTCTTCAGTACTTAATGGGGTTGTCCCAGTGTATAAATGAATATTTTAATTCGGAATAAAAAATACTAATCCACCGCCAGTGCAGTGTTGCCACTGGTCTGCTCTGTACCCAGGAACGAAGCTATAGTGGAAGCAGCTGCTATGGGGCCTGAACTCAGAAGGGGCCCACTCAGGAGGAGGACTGAAGTATTTTATTGTCAGGGCCCAGTCAACAGTACTAGGCAATGATATTATATAGAGAGACTGTATATACGTGTAGGAAACGGACGGAGCAGCTGCCTGGCCTGAGAGAACTATCTTGAGCAGCCGCAGAAGTGAAGGTTGCATGGGATGAGGGCGTTGCTGAGGGGCAGGGCGGTTGGTGGTATCCAATTCAAAGGTTTGCTGTGGGGCCCAGTTTACTGTCTATTCATCTGCTCTGTTTTCTCATGACAAATTGTACTTCATGTTAGTGGTAAATTTGAGTCAGTGTTTTACCTTTATTTTATTTTTTTTAAATTATAGAACATTAGCTATTTTCAAAATTTGCATTTCTCTGCTTTAAAGACAGATAACTATATTTTATGAGGTATCTATTACTTAACAATTCCCACATGTCTACTTTATATTGCCATCAGTTTGTAAATGTAATTTTATTTTCTTAGGATGTTAGAAGGCTTAGAATTCGAAAAGTATCACAGACCTGAGAAGTCCCCCTTAGTGGGCCCAAAGATATGAGAGAAGTACTCGAATATGTATAGGGAGGGTAGGGTGCATTGGGGACTTTGTATGGTTTTTTTTCTGGGGTTTTCTTTGGTTATATTTTTGGGATCTTTTAGTAATGTAGTAATAAAGGTTACCTTTTAGTGGAAGGGTTTTTGTTTTAGCAATTTTTAGGCCCCCACTTTTCTACACTGGACAACTCCTTTACAGTACTTTTTATATTAAACTGCGCTAGAAATGTAGATTTATGTAAAGTGTTACACCAGTACAGTCCTTTATCAGATGGAGTCACTGTTGCATAATACAAAAATAGAATAAAAATCCTATTTTGCGTGTGGATATCCAGCTGTGGACTCAAAAATGACCTTTGAGTAATGCAGGTCTACTTTATATGCCCCCAGGCTTTACAGTGTAGATCAGCCTGTTTAGATTGGCTGCTCTACAGAAGCACAAGCTCACCATGGAATCAAGGCATGAAACTGATTTGCATTACAGCAAGAACAGAATTCTAAACTACAAGAACTACTTCATGAGGCTAGAGAAAGAAAAAGTAACTGCCTGATATTCACAGTAATTACCTTCCCTTCTCAGGGCTGCTCGCTCACCTTCTCTCCTGCTTGAACACAAAGTGATTCAGTGTCAATACATTTGGAATTCCTCAAGCACCTCTCCAGCAGTCTGTTGAGCTTCACCAGCAGTTCAGATGACCTAGGATTTCAGTAGAGAAGAAGATTCAGTTACAATGGATATGAACGTTGAGAAAGAGGTCTTTTACATTTTCCAGTTCCCAAAGATTTTCTGTAGCCTTAAATTATGAATGTTGAACAGTGACCGCACATGATTGTGCCCTAAATCTCTTTTCAGAGTTTTTTAGTTTCAAAATTGTATTAAAGGGGTATTCTGGTTATACAGAGTTATCCACTATGCACAAGGTAGGGATTAACTACTAGATTGCAGTCCTACTGCTGGGACCCCGACCAATCATGAGAATGGGGGCCCTGTACCCCATGGAGTTTCCCTCTGGCCACTTCATTTCTATTGGAGTTCTGGAGATAACCAACTGGCTGCTCCATTCATTTTGGGGGACTTTATACCCCTTTAACCGCTCCAGGACCCCTTAACGCACAGATGCGTTCGGCGGGCGGTCGGGTTATTCTGGGTGGACGCATCGGTGCGTCATCTCGCGAGACGCAAGATGCCGCCGCGCATGCGCGGCGGTAAAAGTTTTAGAAGGAGTAAAGCCTGCCAGCTAATGATCAGGGCTGGCAGGCTGATGACTTTTAAAAAAACGAATCACAAGCCATCTAACACATTATATTTATAAATATAATGTGTTAAATGGCTTCTGTGCTCTCTCCTGGGTTCTTTTCGTCGGTTGGACCCTGCAGAGAGCACATGTAACAGTTCTTACACCAAACACTACACACTTAGCCCCAGATCACCCCCCATCACCACCCCTTTCAATCACCTGTCAATCACTAGTAAAAGGGAAAAAAGTGATCAGTGTAAACTGTCACTTTTTTTTTTCACTAGTATTGACTGTTAGGTTTAGTTTAGGCACCTTTGGTAGGTAGTTAGCTTCCGTTAGCGCCCAGCCCACCGCAGTCACTGATTCGCTGATTAGCGTAGCGCTAATCAGCATTTGTACTTTTATAGTATCTGTAAGTGATCAGAACTGATCATGGTCAGATCCATATTAGTATTAGTGTCACCTTAGTTCGCACCCCCCCCCCCACCCAAAACGCAGTGTTTGCCCGATCAGGCCTGATCGGTCGCCCACACGTGCGTTCACCCACGCCCGCCCCGGCGCAGTGACAAAAATTTTTGGCACAAGTTAGTGGAACATGAGACTTTGTATAAAAAAAAAAAAAATTCAATTTCCGCTCACTTGTGACAAAAAAAAAAAAAAAAAACTTCCATGAACTCACTATGCCCCTCAGTTAATACCTTGGGGTGTCTACTTTCCGAAATTGGGTCATTTGTGGGGTGTTTCTACTGTCTGGGCATTGTAGTGCCTCAAAAAACATGACAGGGGCTCAGAAAGTCAAAGTGCGGAAATTCACTTTTTTGCACCATAGTTTGTAAACGCTATAACTTTTACCCAAACCAATAAATATACAATTATTGCTTTTTTTTTTTTATCAAAGACATGTAGAACAATAAATTCTGAGAAAAATTTACATAGAAATGTAGTTTTATTTGAAAAATTTTACAACAGAAAGTGAAAAATGTCATTTTTTTGCAAAAAAAAAAAATAAAAAAAATCGGTAATTTTTGATTAATATCAAAAAAAGTAAAAATGTCAACAACAATGAAATACCACCAAATGAAAGCTCTATTAGTGAGAAGAAAATGAGGTAAAATTCATTTGGGTGGTAAGTTGTATGACGGAGCAATAAACGGTGAAAGTAGAGTACTGCAGAATTGTAAAAAGTGGCCTGGTCATTAAGGGGGTTTAAGCTAGGGGGGCTGAGGTGGTTAACAGTGAAATTATTAACCCTGTGAAGGTAATACAAAGAGAACTAAGCGAAAATAAAACCTAACTAGAGCCAAGGCAAATAGCAAGTCTATGTAGCCAGTCAGCGCTGCCAATGAAATACTGGGAACAGTCTGAGGGTCTCAGTCTGAGGGTCTCAGTCTGAGGGTCTCAGTCTGAGGGTCTCAGTCTGAGGGTCTCAGTCTGAGGGTCTCAGTCTGAGGGTCTCAGTCTGAGGGTCTCAGTCTGAGGGTCTCAGTCTGAGGGTCTCAGTCTGAGGGTCTCAGTCTGAGGGTCTCAGTCTGAGGGTCTCAGTCTGAGGGTCTCAGTCTGAGGGTCTCAGTCTGAGGGTCTCAGTCTGAGGGTCTCAGTCTGAGGGTCTCAGTCTGAGGGTCTCAGTCTGAGGGTCTCAGTCTGAGGGTCTCAGTCTGAGGGTCTCAGTCTGAGGGTCTCAGTCTGAGGGTCTCAGTCTGAGGGTCTCAGTCTCAAAAAGTCGCAAATTATGGTGCACACATGCCAAAACCTAATCCCCAGTTAAGTACATTTTGAAATAGTAAAATATCCTTCACCATAACATCAAATGACTCAAGATCAAAAAAAAGAAAAAAAAATGAAGAGTTTACAATCTGGTAACATTATTACATTATCTTACCTTCCTGACTCAAAAGCAGGAGATGCCATAGACGAGAGTTCAAGGTTGAAGAAAAGAATTCCTTCAGTAGGTCTGTTCATCTTGGGGGCAACAAGTTCACATGACACTTGGCCAAGAACCCTAAAAGAATAGTATTGAATTTATAAACCACAACGCATACTGTATTCCATTCCCTCCTACACAGATGTTACTTTTTTTTAGTGCAGAAGAGCACTTTATGCCCGGCATGATAGCAACAGATACAGATATGGTTATCTCCAAGTAGCCCCTGAGACCTCGGCTTTGGGAGTCAACTACAACATGCTACTCATCAAAAAGTGTCCGTGCTCATGCTGTTCCTGCACACGTATATAGGCTTCTTTCACACACGAGTTCGGCTTGTCCGGCCGGAGATGTGGCCGCGGCACGGCAAACATGTCAAGTGGCGGCCAAACCATAAACGCAGCGTGAATGGGGCCAGGGCGGACTTCTGGCAGCACATGTGCTAGCGTTAGTACGGACCTGGCAGGCTGTTCCGGCAGGGGATCCGTATTAACACTAGCTGCCAGAAGTCTGCCCCGACCCCATTCACGCTGTGGTTTTTTTCCAGCCGCCTCTTAGCATGTTTGACAAGCCTGACGTGAGCGTGAAAGAAGCCTTACTCTTCTGGTCCACCGGGGATGGGAGCCACATCGCTAGAATATTCTGACCAGGTTTTCTTTTGTAAATGTGTCCGAACACCGCTAATTTTACTTTTAGCTCTTGGACAGCCCCATTACAGCGGTTGTGTAGCCAGTATATATTGATGACCCATCCTCCTGCTTCCTCTTCATTACACTGTGCATCATCTCCCTTGCAGCTAAGTGAATGGAGCAAGTACTTTTAATTACACTACATGGCTGAGACTTACGAGACCACAGGCGGTATAATAAAGAGGAAGTAGTGCTCGCAGGGAGCGCCACTTCCTCTTCAAACAGCTGATCGCCAGGGATGCCAGACCCCCGGCGATCAGATTTTAGAAGATAGGTCACTAATACATACTGTCTACACAACCCGATAAACAGTACACTGCCAGACCATGCTTTTATATCCACGTTACATACAAATATTGTTATTATTTTACCTGGTTTTGCCAAGCTCAACAATACAGCAGCCATACTCCGTTCCAAAGGAGATCTTAATATTTCTGTAATCGTAGGTTTGTCGGCCATCAATACGCTGCAGGTATTTAAAAAAATATATATATACTTAGTGCTAAGGAAATTAGAACATACCTAAACGAAATTAATCCTAACCCCTTAAAGAGATTATTAAAGATCTTGCTATTGATGGCCTATCCATGAAGTGAGTCTGGAACTTCTGTGTAGTCCTGGACTGCACAACCTGTCACCCACACAGCTCATCACCACAAGCAGCCCTTTCTTTTCTGATGCAGATGAGAAATTCATAGGTTTCCCAAAAAAGTGGTGGGGGCTTGTTACAGTGTTGAGCAAAATCGTCTTCAATGCAATAAAAGGCAGAAATTGTATTGGGGTAATTGCATTGATAAATATGCCGCTGTATGAACCTGTTCAGATATATATACAGCAAGTTTTTGGGCCCGTACCGGCCACCTTGTATCTGCACTGTAGCGGGGGCTATAACCATGAAAATGAGCAGTGTATAATATGACGGAAAAATGAATCCAGCCAGCAAAGGAGGCAATATGGACAATCACAATTAGTGTTGAGCGAACTTGTGTTTTTAAGTTCTGCGTCCAAAGTTCGGGTTATCGAAAAATCCCGTTACGGTCCGTGGAACCGGAATCCATAACGGGATTCTTCGAGAACCCGAACTTTGGACGCAGAACTTAAAACACAAGTTCGCTCAACACTAATCACAATACATTAGTAAGTGCCTTGTATTCACTTTCACTACAGGATAAATGCCACATGCTGTAGTGACACAGCCCCTTTACATTCTGTTTTGGTTCTTAAAGGGATTCTGTCACCATGTTACAGCATATATAGATGCGGACATGCACGGCTAGATCGCCGCTAGCATGTCCGCACTATATGTGTGCCATAGCGCTGCGCTCCTTTATTGACTGTAAAAAATGATTTTATTAATATGTAAATTAGGGAGTCAAGGTGCCCAGGGGGGCGGTACAAACCTTTCCTGTGCCCAGCCACGCCCCCTGTGAAGGAGCCCAGCACCGCCTCTGTTGTATCATTCTCATCCGTGCTGACAGAGCGCTGTAAGTCTCGCGATGCGCGAGATCGCGCATGCCCAGTTCCTTCCCTGAGGCTGATGCCAGCACAGGGAAGGAACACTATGTCAGAACTGGGCATGCGCGATCTCGCGCATCGCAAGACTTACAGCGCTCTGTCAGCACGGATGAGAATGATACAACGGAGGCGGTGCTGGGCTCCTTCACAGGGGGCGTGGCTGGGCACAGGAAAGGTTCGTACCGCCCCCCTGGGCACCTTGACTCCCTAATTTGCATATTAATAAAATCATTTTTTACAGTCAATAAAGAAGCGCAGCGCTATGGCACACATATAGTGCGGACATGCTAGCGGCGATCTAGCCGTGCATGTCCGCATCTATATATGCTGTAACATGGTGACAGAATACCTTTAATCTCTGTCGAAAAAGACATTTTCCATAAAAACCTGTTACCTAATATCATCCCGTGTACACTGTGCATTCACATCTGCTACCCAGCACTGCCAGCTGACTGTACAGCTCATTTAGGATTACCTACCTTCCTTTCAGTGATTGCCTGCAGCAGGAAGGCTCTTTCACAGTTGGACAGCGGGGTCTCCCTCATTTTGCTTTCTCTAACCACCTATATGTTCACTATAGGTAATGCCTAAAATGTATGGGCTACACTGAGAATTAGTGGCCACCAACTTCACTTCTAGTCTCCAATACACGTGAGGGACAAAGACGTCATCATACCGCGCGCCTCCTGTCTCTCTCCGCCTTCTCTAGTGACGGGTCAGAAGGAGACGTCATCATACCGCGCGCCTCCTGTCTCCGCCTCCTGTAGTGACGTCAGGCCTCAGCTGTCACTCGAGGGAAAATAAAAAAACAGTGGATGTACGCATGCGCTGTCAGACTGACAGCTGGGAGGAGTTTTTGTGAAGGCGGGGCGGTGCTTTCAGAGCAGTGTGTGAGCTCGAGTAGCGGCCATTTTGTTGTCGATCAGGCGACATCCGCGAGTTATGCCGTTTTCTTACATATGCCAACATATAAGCCAACATATAAATCATGCAGTAGTCTCAGCAGTATCAGCTTCCTCAACAGTGGATGTAGTGTTCACTGCAATCAGGCATTGCATGGAGGGTCCAGAAAATGTCTGCCCGATAAATATTACACATTTCCAGCTCTGAGAACCTCCACATGACCTGTTCTGAAGGCTCATACAGCTCCAGTAAATATAGAATGTAAACACTTGTAGTTTTTCTTTTTCACTTCGCCCGCACTGAGCGTTATCATCTTTATAACAGAAGGTACAGAGTTAGGATGACGGCTATGCGGTTCTCTTGATAGGCCCAGATAAGGCTGCCCCAGCACTTTAGCGCAATGTGTGATGCTGTAATTGAGCCCCTACAGGAGGCAGACGCTGAACAAGCAGTAGGACCGAACTGAGACAGGTCCAGAGTAGGGAGGAGCGAACCTGCTGTTTGGCAGGCTCGGGTATGTTGTGAAATACGGATCCGTTATGCTTCCCGTACACTTCTATTACGACGGAATGCAAAACGAAATGCCTCTAAAGGCTTTCCTGTATGTATTCCATCAGTGAATTGCGGAATGTGCCGAGATACCGCAATCCATAACGTAATTCACAACATCCCAGCAGGTTTGTTCATCCGTAGTCTAGAGCGTACTATGGATGGAATTTGACTGCACCATGTGAATACTGTATTTTCTGGCGTATAAGGGTACTTTAACACTTGCGTTGAAGGATTCCGCCAGGCAGTTCCGTCAACGGAACTGCCCGATGGATCCGTTAAAACGGTTGAAAACTGATTTAATTTGCAAACGGATTCGTTTGACAATTTTATTGAAATAACGGATCCGTCTTTCCGTTGTCATCCGTAAAAACGGATCCGTTATTTATCATTTTACCATTTTTTGGAAGAACGGATCCGTTAATGCGTCAATTTTCAATGTCGGATCCGCCCTTAAAACATTTTAATGGAAATTAATGGCGGATCCGTCATTCCATCAAGTGTTTTCACATTTTTGGACGGAGCTAAAAATACAACATGCTGCGCTTTTATCTGCGTCCAAAAAACGTGAAAGGACTGAACTGAAGACAAACTGAACGGATTGCTTTCCATTCAGAATGCATTAGGATAAAACTGATCAGTTTTTTTCGTTATTATATATATATATATCGGAAAACTTTGACGCTAGTGTGAAAGTACCCTTAGACCAGTGTTTCCCAACCAGTGTGCCTCCAGCTGTTGCAAAACTACAACTCCCAGCATGCCCACACAGCCAAAGGCTGTCCAGGCATGCTGGGAGTTGTAGTTTTGCAACAGCTGGAGGCACACTGGTTGGGAAAGACTGCCTTAGACTACTTTTTAACACATGAAAATCTTCTCAAAAGTCGGGGGTCGTCTTATACGCCGGTATACATTAATGAATGAACTCATAAAGTGTCACTGCTGAAACTTAAGAGGACCTTTCACTGGTCCAACGATTGTTAGATAATGATATGCATGTGTAGAGCGGCGCCCATGGATCTCCCTGCACTTACTATTATCCTTGGGCGCTGCTCTACACATATGGTATATGTCAGGGGCGTACATAGTAATCATGGGGCCCCATAGCGAAACTCAGAATTGGGCCCCCCCCTAAAGGGTTAAAATGGCAGAACTGAAGCTGATTTACACCTGACAGTTTCAGCAATATAGCTGACACCAAAAGGCGATCACTGTGCTACACATCAACATAGCAGAGCAGGAAACGGTTAAAAAAAAACTGGTGTAAAGTAGAACTGGCTTAGTTGCCCATGGTAACCAATCAGATTCCTCCTTTCATTTTCCAAAGGATCTGTCCAAAATGAAAGGTGGAATCTGATCGGTTGCTATGGGCAACTAAGTCAGTTCTACTTTACACCAGTTTGAATATATATATTTAGAGAGAGATCTCTCTTTCTCTCTATATATATCTATCCATCTATAAAAATATATATAGAGGGTTTAGTCTCTGTCTCATTGCCCTATTACGAATAGTCTATTTCTAATAGGGCAATGAGGGGCAAAGACTGAATTCCCTGAATTTCAATCATATCTGTGAGTGGTAGGAAGCATATGGAGGCTGCTGTGTAGTCAGTATGCAGTGTGTGTGTATGTGTATATATATATATATATATATATATATATATATATACACACACACAGTATATAGACACACAGCAGCACTCCTACTAACCCTGTCCCTGCTACACATACTGTATATGACACCCCTAGCCTCAGCCAGCAGACACCTAGGATTATTGTAGTGACTAGTGAGCTCACTATCTCCTGGGTCTGTACCAGCTCAGTTTGGTCCCTGAAAGAGTTAATCCCTACCTCTGCAGGTCTGTGGTCTGGAGGAGGTCAGGAGGAGGTCAGAGCAGTGAAGCTCTGCTGAAGTTGCTGGTAACGGAGCAGACAGTGAAGACAGGAGGACAGGTCAGGTCATTGTGTGTTGGTCAGTAAGCAGAGCAGGGAACACAGCCTCTCCCTGCTTACTGACCAGCTCAGTATCTTGGGCAGATGGCAGCAGCTGCAGGGGCAAGGAGGAAAGGAGCTCTGCATCTAGGTCGGAAAGGGGGCGGGGCCATTCAGCCTAGCCGGGCCCTTCATACTCAGGGGCCCCATAGCAACCGCCTAGTCTGCCTATATGGGCGGTACGCCAGTGGTATATGTCATTATCTAACAATTGTTGGACCAGTGAAAGGTCCTCTTTACTGCCAAGCCGGGCTGGAGAAGCTGTCCTTCTCCAGCTTCATGGACAGGCGCCCTCTAGCTGAGCCACCGTGCGCTGCATCCCGGCCAGTCGCTCCTGAAGCAGCCCGCTCTCCCTGCTCTCAGTGGTTTTCTCATGCTCAGATCGTCTGTTTAATTTTTATTTCGTGTGCGTTGGAAGAGGGGTAGTCTTATACGTCGAGTATAGCCCAAACCCCATATTTTAACAGGAAAAGTAGGGGGTCGTCTTATATGCCCAGTCGTCTTAGACGCCGGAAAATACGGTATATAATTACCAGTAAAGTACATATCAGTGCAAATGTTATAAGAAAGTCTTATTCTTTTTAATGTCCATTTTGAAAATTTAACAGCTTAAGGGCTCATTCAGATGGCCGTAGTGCAGAACACGGATACCGGCCCATGTGTGTTCTGCAATTTGCGGACCGTACATGGCCGGCACTATGATTGAAATGTCTATTCCTGTCCGCGATTGCGGACAAGTATAGTACATGTTCTATTTTTTTTGCGGCGTTGCAGTGTGCGCTTGGCAGCTGAAGACATCTGTGTTGGTCCCGTGTACATATGTGCACGCAAATCTGAGATAAAAGCCATTTTAATATATGCAAATGAGCCTCTAGGAGCAATGAGGCTGTTGCATCACTCCTAGAGGCTTGGCTCTTATTACAGGTCCTCGTTAAAGTGCCTAAAACTCATGTCCTTTTAAACCTGCCAGTTTTCAAGGAAGAACTACATTAACGTCTATAATTCTGTCATGAAGGGGAACAATTTCTGGAAGTAACACAAAGTTATCTACCTCCCGCAGCTTTTGCTCCAAGGTGTCCAGTTTATGAGCACTAATGGCAGAACATTAATGAATGAACTCATAAAGTGTCACTGGCCTTTGAAAAAACTTTTTCTGTGTCACGGTGACATATCCAAGGTTTTCACTGCTGGAGTCTGAGTGCTGAGACTCCCCATTTATCACTAGCACATGGAGAGAGAAACACTCACGTAGTCCATCTCACGTCTGTCTCCCACAGTAAGGAAGGCTAGAGCGCTATGCGAGAGCTTTTCTCTCCTTATTTTAGCAATCATTGGGGGTCTCAGCACTAGGACCCCCACGGATACGCACCTTTGATATGTTGCCATGACATAGGAAAAGTTTTTTCAAAGTGCAGTGACAGTTTAAGGCCCCACTGCATGGGCTGACACAGCAGGCAGTTATCGGGAACAGCTCAATCATCTCTGCTGTATGGGGACAAGGAGTAGCTGCTGTGATTACTTGTCCCTATAAAGAATCATCGTTGCTGGGGAGCAGATAGTTTTTTAGACAGCGCCATCTGCTGGCCGGAAACTATGATTTAGGTGATGAACTGGCAGCTCTTGCAGCGACTTTAAACATGACAGTTATTGGCCCTATGAGCTCTCCTTCCTTATAATTTTCCTGATCGTTGGCCCATGTAAAGGATGTGACCAAGATGTTGCATCTTTTTTCTGGCAGTCACATTGCAAATACTGACAGATGTCTCCACACATGTGATAAGAAACTGCAAAGTGTCCTTGCAGAATCCTGCCTGTGGGCATTTGATGTGTTTGCCAATTCCTTAATAAATAAAAAAAATACATATATAATTAGAAATATAATCCGTACTTGAATTTGTGTCATAGACGCCATGCTTTGATTCTTGTGTGCAGACTTTTCTTAACTAGCAGCAAGTACGGAGACCTATGTACTTTCTGTGTCCTCATTATCTCTTTTTGGGATAACAGGTAAATTCCACAAACCTTGACGAGGATGGATGTATTATTTATGGAAAGACAAGATATCAGAATTTAGATTCGCCAATGGAAAGCTCTGATCGGAATTTTGCGATTGCCGTGCCTTGGGATATGAATCTCTTACTCCTCTATGTGACCGTATTTTTTATTTTGCTTTTCCTTCTGCTACTTCTCATTTTTGCCTTGGTATGTCAGTTGAAGGATTCAGTCCATAGCAAAGTGGTGATGTGATCAAGACATTGAATGAGCTTCCGAGAAAATACGACTCCTGAGCCCACTGAAAGCAGATCTCCCACAACGCCGGTTCAGTCGTAAATCTGTATGGATGCAGCTATTGTTTTATGGGTATTTGTATAGGGATAAGATGTGGCTGTTTTACATCTACTTTCCACCTGCCTAATACATCTACGTGAATGGACTGGTCAAACCTGGTCGGTTATGGACTGATCAACAGAAGGCAAAATATCCATCTCTTACAAAGCGTTTACTCAGCTGTAGGTACAGTATATCAAGTGATACACTAACAGAATGGATACATAAATTATAGTAGCATATTGCACAATATAAATTTGATACGTAGATTATAACAAATAGACATTAACTAGATGTAAACATAAAGGGGAAAAGATGGAAGATGGTCACTAGTAAAATGTACTTGCCAAATAATCTTTATTATTGTGATCTTTGCTGGATGATATCTTCATGATTATTCATATGAAAACACATGATCTACACTAGTATTATCTGTGGTTTTACATAGGACTGCAGGTAACACTACCAAATTATTAGCACTAGTGTTATCTGTGATTTTTACATAGGATTGCAGGTAACACTACCACATTATCAGCACTAGTGTTATCTCTGCTTCCTTCTCTTCATGAAAGACATAAAATGGTGGCTGATTCTCCTCCTTATTACAGCATTTGCTCCCTTCCTATTGATAATAGTGCGGATTTTTGATGCGGATCTCGCATCAAAAACTCCAAGCACTGTGTGCGTGGCAGCACCATCCGGGATTTTATCCTCCCCATTGAAGTGAATGGAGAAAACTCCGCAAGATATCCGGACAGGAAAAAAAGAATTGGACATGCTGCGGATTTTAAAATCCGCACCGCAGGTCAAAAATCCGCGCTGAAAAATCCGCGATCGTGTGCATTGAGAATTTCAAATTCTCATACAATGTAATGTACAAGATAAAATGGGTGCGGATTTTCCGAGACGCTAAACCGGCTGAAAATCCGGCACGCAATCCTGATCGTGGTGCATTCAGCCTAACACTTCCAAATTATCAGCACTAGTGTTATCTGTGGTTTTACATAGGACTGCAGGCAACAGTACCACATTATTAGCACTAGTACTTTCGCACAATATTAATTTCATTTAATAGAGAATGTTATAAATAGCAAATTTGTAAATCACTTCATTTAAAAAAATATGCCTGTATCCACCTGAAAAAAAGCTGTAACATCATGGTCGCTAAGAGGTCTCACTTCCTCCTAAGTTGCAGTCCACTGCCTGTTGACAGGTAAGATCCATCCCTGGTAACAAAGACACAGAAGACGGCTGAGAGGAAGTGGGGGTGTGTCAGAGCTGACTGAGATCCTAAGCCTGATAAAAGAACTATGTCTACACTGCTTCTGAACATCTCAGGAGCATCCTGTAAGTGTGATTCATCCCTCCTTATCTGTTCTGTGAGCTCTGGATCAGAAAACGAACATAGTAGGAAGTAAAGGAAAGGATGTTACAGCAGTACAGTGCTGGCAGAAGGGAGATGCCCGCTGCTTCTGATTGAAATGTATCTAGCTGTGCAGCTGAAGCATAATATGGCTGAAAAAACATTAGGAGCTCAAACATAAGTGTTCTTTTCCAGTTATGATTGCACAAAAGAGCACAGCCATTATGCAAACTTTTTTCCCCCCGAAAACTCATGTAGTTTGATGTAGTTTAAAGGGCTTTACTACTTTCAGCAACAAGCTTCTTGTATGATGGGGCATTCACCCGATTTCTAATATTCTGTGTGTATCAGTTCCAAACAGTTTTCAGGATATCTGCTTGCTGTAAGTGAATGAGATTATTCAGGGCTTAGGCCCCTTTACACGGGCGAGATTTTCGTGCGGGTGCAATGCGTGAGGAGGACACATTGCACCTGCACTGAATCCGGACCTATTAATTTCTATGGGGCTGTTCACGCATCACTTCTGTGTTGCGTGAAAATCGCAGCATGCTCTATATTGTGCGTTTTTCACGCAACGCAGGCCCCATAGAAGTGAATGGGGCTGCGGGAAAATCGCAAGCATCCGCAAGCAAGTGCGGATGCAGTGCAATTTTCCCGCATGGTTGCTTAGCAACGGGACCAGATCTTTATTATTTTCCCTTATAACATGGTTATAAGGGGAAATAATAGCATTCTTAATAAAGAATGCATAGTAAAATGAAGTGGAAGGGGTTAAAAATAATAAAAGTTAACTTACCTTAGCCACTTGATCGTGTAGTTGCGATCTGTCCTTTCTTTCCCAGCATCAGCTAACAACTAAAGGACCTGTGATGACGTCACATCACATGGTCCAATCACATGGTCCATCTTACCATGGTGTTAGAATGTATGGGCTCCAATCAGCCAAAGTTAGTCATTCACAAAGTCGCGTGTGACTTTGTTAAATAACTTCAGTAGTTTTTAAAGAGAAAAAGCACTTTAAAACTTGAAACCGAACTCGGCTTCGGGTCCGAGGTACTATGCTGCTTATGATAGTGTGATATACCAGTGTTTATGGTCCTCGATAAGCTTCTTTATATATCTTACATACTTCACCATTTACAATTTTCAGAGCTGTGAAAGAAATTGGTCCTCAAACTGTATGAAGAAGCATTCTGAGGAAAAATACTTTCTGCGTTGTTTGGGTGAACTGTATAGACAACCCAACACTTTGCTGGCAACTGCCCCATGCAAATTCTTGACCTAACCCCTTCCCTCCAGCCCAGAGGTGTAACTTCACCAGCATGCACTTTCTATTATGCCGGTGTCTTCCTATGCGGCACAAGGGTCTTTGGGCCCCCCCAGGCTCCTGGGTCTGGTAGCGACTGCCTCCTCTGCACCCCCTATAGCTACGCCCCTGTTGGCTAGTACATCATGACAATGGCTGGTTGTCTGCCCATATAAAATCTCTTCTCTTATCTGTGGCCAAGTCGGCCTACCTGCGAAGGATTACATGTAATCTATCATATGTCTGGGCATATACATGCATGTGTTTCAGGCTTCCTGAGAATGTAGCAGAAAGGATTACCAATTTCCCTAATCGACTTTCTTGTGATTAGCCAGAGCATCTCGTATGTGGATGAGTCTCATTTTGGCATATACATCGACAATAAATTAATTAAATAGTTGACAAAAATGTAAATGTGGTTGGAAATATGATCTCTTCATTATTCTGTATGCATAGGAGTCCATCGCTAAAACTTTTTTATTAGTTGCTACACCTGAAGTTGAGTTGATATGCATGATGTTTAAGTGATACCCATCCTCCTTGCCAAAATATCAGCGAGTATTGTAGTGCATTATAAGAGCGATGAGTTTCTGAAACGCATTGCAGTGAATGACTTGTGCTTTGGATGATGATTTCACATTGATCTAATTCATCAACGTTGTTTATTTGTAGCCCTCGATGTACTGACTCTTTCCCTCGCTTTTTGAAGTCAGGCCTGATGCCGTTCCGGGGTCACTCTAGCTCTTGATGTACTGGCTTTTACTCGCAATACTTTATGTTGTACTTCACACTGTTCTGAGATTTGTGATGTCCTTGATGTCCTGGCTCTTTTCTGCACATTCTTAAGTCGATGGTCACATTGTTCGCTTGTGTCAGTTGCTTGCAATAATTTTACTTTCTTTGCTTTCACGTGGCCTTGTCCTATGGGTTTCTGTTTTTCTGGAGGCAATTCAGATCCAGCAAAATGTATAAATTATTCACCACTTTAAATCACAAAGTACATTATTTTCTGACAACGTACAGGGAGAGGCAGATTGAGAACCACTGTAGTAAAATGAAAGCTGTGCTGTGATTGGCTGCTGTGGGCAGCGAAAAGCTTTACCTCAACAGTTACATTACTGTATACATTGTGATGCACAAAAATATATTACTTTAATGCATCAAAAGCATATTACTTTATTAGAACCTTCTAGAACTCTTTTGGCCGGACTTGAGAACCCTCCAGTATTTTAAGTTGGATCATGAAGAGTTGGATAAAGTTTGGCTGAGATCCATCAACGCACCTGGAAACCTATAAAGAACAAACATACAAACACATTTGCATTAGTATATATATAGATTAGAAAATTGGAGACCTTTTGGAAACACAATAAATTGCTTAAATTGAAGAATATTTTTTAATCCATTCACATAATGCAGAAACAACCCTAGTCAAATTTATGGAATGCATTATTCTTGACCAATGTGTTTGTGAGAGGATTATATATCACTTACTTATACAGCATTTGTTAAAATTCTGCTCCATTTTCTATATTTTATCACTCCCTTATTTACAAAGTCTTCTGTGCTGTCCACACAGAGGCCCTGTCCATAAGATGGCCGCTGATAAGAGAGTCATGTGACCAAGCAAATCTGTACTTGTTTTTGGGAGTTTAGTGCAGCTCCCCTGAAATGAACAGAGTAGCCGGTTGCACATGCGCGTGGCCACTCCATTCATTGCTATGGGAGTACCGGAGATAGGTGGATACAGCGCTAGCTCCAGAATTCCCGTAGAAATGAATGTAGCGGCCGCACGCATGCCCGATCGGTCACTCTGCTTATTTCAGGGGGCTACAGGGTATACTGGGCCCCTGTTCTTATGATCAGTGGGGGACACAGTGGTAGAATCCCCACTAATCTAATACTTATCCCATGTCCTGTGAAGAGGGGATAAATTCTAACAACCAGAATACCCCTTTAAGAAGAACAGTTCCAAATTTGAAGAAGAACTGCTAAATTATCAGTAGTACCAACGTGTGAATGAGTATGGCATAGTATCTTACGCAATTCCACTTCTGGGACGTAGGTTGCTTACAAGAACAAACAAACTTCTATTCTGCACCGTCATTCACAGTTAATGGTATCTTAATAGCATGAAGTTTCTTCTAAGTATACAATGGATTCTTTGCATTTTTTGTGCATTTATATGCTTATGGGATACTACCTTATCTACATTCCTCATCTTGTCCTCTCACTTGTTTCACCCTCGGATTCCTATATTTAAAATATTTCAAAACTTTTTAATTTAGTTTTTCCATAGAACAAAACATTAACCTCTTCCCGATATCTGCCATACATGTACAGTGGATGTTGGCTCTTTAAAGAGGACGCTTGCTCAGGAGCAGAGCAGTAGTCATAACTAGTAGTTTCCTGATGTTTACAGAGTGGGCATCTGCCGGCAGTGTCTGTGCTCGTGTAATGTGCTCACCCCTTAGGCAGGTCTGCAAGTGGATAGCAACCAGTCCTGCTCACATTCTAGGATAGGTTGCTTGTGGCCATTTTAAATTATTCCTGAAGAACCCCTTAAATTTCTCTCTTCATTTATATTAGGCCTCATGCACACGACTATATGTATTTTGAGGTCGGCAAAAAATACAGATGACATCCGTGTGCATTCCGTATTTTGCGGAATTGGCCCCCTAATAGAACAGTACTGTCCTTGTCCGTAATGCGGAGAATAATAGGACATGTTCTATTATTTTGCGGAACAGACATACGGAAACGGAATGCACACGGAGTACCTTCTGTTTTTTTTTAATGGACCCGTTGAAATGAACGGTTCCTTATATGGTCTGCAAAAAAAAAAAAACGGAATGGATACGGAATGAAAATACGTTCATGTGCATGAGACCTTATACAGAAGTTCATATCATTTAAACATGTATTCATGATCTGACAGTTTTATCTGACAATTACCCAATGTTTTTTCTTAATTCCAGTTGTAATAGAAATAATGTCTACTCTGATTTAATGACTACACTTTCTTAACCACCTCATGACCGCCCATAGACTATAAACGTCCTATGGGCGGTCGTTTATCTCTAATCGGACGTCTTAGAATGTCCTTTCAGAGATCGCAGCTGCGCGCTAATCGTTCAGCTGCAGAGCGGGTTTCCCACTGTCAGTGACAGCAGGGCAACCCAGGGAGAAGGCAGGAACAGTTCTCAGGTGTCCCTGCCTTCTATATCACTGCATACCAAGTGCTGTCCCGGCCCGGTGGTCATGTGACTGCCGCGGCCGAGAGAGTGCAGGCACTGTCAGGTCATTCACAGACCTTGGTCAGGCTGTACAGCGCTGTATTCTGCTGTACAGCCTCTCTAGGGGCTGTATTTCCCCTGTAACTGGGGCTACTATGTCAGCCCCAGTTACAGGAGAAATCAATGGTGAAAAAAAAAAGTGTCGTGAAATGTCCCCCAGAGGTCTTGTATGACCTTATGGGGGACGCAAAGTGTAAAATAAAAAAAATAAAAAAATTAAGTGTTTTATAAAACAAAAGGTTTCACATGTAAAAAAAAAAATCCATCGTAGGGCCACCACTTGAATGGGGTCCGCGATCCACATCTGATGGTCCACACCATAAAAAGTAGTGCATGCACAAAACCCATGTGGGGTTCCGTTCAAGTGAATGGGTGTCTGTTTACGGGCCGCAATACGGAACTGACTGACAACGGTGTTGTTCATGAGCCCTAAATTTGTAATGGAGGAAGTGCACAAGTTTTTCTCCATTTCTACGTTTTGTCTTAAAAAATCACAAGACCCTTTTTTACAACTTCTTAAACTCTGTCCTCACCACTTGGAAGTTTCTAGCTGTGTGACTGGTACTTTTACTTTGTGCCATCATCTAATAAACCTCTAAACTACTGAGAGGTCATATAATTAAAAAGTCTCCGATACTTTGCCTGGAAATATTGCTCTGCGGGTCCCAAAGTGAAGTGGGTAAAGTTCACACTAATCAATATATACGTACTGTATATATTGACTAGTGTGAACTTTACCCACTTCACTTTGGGACCTGCAGAGCAATATTTCCAGGCAAAGTATTGGAAATACTCCCATTTATCACTACTCCGGTCACATGGTTCACTCTGACCAATAGAAAATTACACTTCTTTCATTCATAGAGATGAATATCCCTCCCTCTCGTATTCATTCACGGAGATCTGTTCACATGATGTACTCCAGAAACCTGGCACCCTCCTCACCTACAAGCTAATCCTCTCAACATTCAGTACCACACCCTATCCTTTCTATCCACTGGGCCCTGTTCACCTAGTACAGTGATGGGCAACGTGCGGCTCTCCAGCTGTTGCAGAACTACAACTCCCAGCATGCAAAGCCTGTCTATAGCTATCAGCCTACTGCAGGGCATGGTGGGAGTTGTAGTTTAGCAACAGCTGGAGAGCCGCACGTTGCCCATCACTGACCTAGTACAACCACAACTAAAACTGCACTTTCCCCAATCTCAGAAATATTTTAAGGGATCGCAACTAGTGTTGAGCGAACAGTTCGAGAATCGTTCGAGTCCGTACAGAATTTTGGGGTGTCCGTGACACGGACCCGAACCCGGACATTTTCAAAAAAGTTCGGGTTCGGGTCCGGTGTTCGTCGATTTCTTCCGGCTTTCTGAAGGGCTGCACAGCAGCCAATCAGCTAGCGTTTTACTTCTTGCCCTAAGAGCCCATCACAGCCATGCCTACTAATGGCATGGCTGTGATTGGCCAAGTGCAGCATGTGACCCAGCCTCTATTTAAGCTGGAGTCACGTAGCGCCGCACGCCACACTGCTCTGACTAGTGTAGGGAGAGGATGCAGCTTCTGTGAGGGCGAGATAGGCAGGGATAAAGAAGTGATTGAATGATCTACCTTTCTACACCTGTGCATCAGAACAACTCAGCTGAGCTGTTCACTGAAAGTCACTATTTTGTTGAGACTGGCCAGAGCGATTTTTACTGGCACATGTAACTGGGCTGACCGGCGGTGGCCATTTTGGGACTTGTGGTGCGCCAGCACAAGCTGCCACAGAGTCTAAACCAAAGCTCCAATGAAGTGTAAAATCTACACCTGTGAATCAGAACAACAGCGATTCAGCTGCTCAGTCAAAGTCAATTTTTTTCTGGCTGGGCAGACCGTTTTCTGGCACATGTTACTGGGCTGATAGGCGGCGGCCATTTTGGGACTTGTGGTGCTACAGCAAAAGCTGCCACAACGTCCATTAATCTCATGTAATAGTCGATTTTTTCATAGATATACTACATCAGGGGTTTGGCTGTGCTTGTGTCACCCATACTAACTGCAAAGATATTTAATATATCAGTGGTGAAACTGAAAGTAACCCACTTGGATAGCAAATCCCATGAATGTGCTGTTCCAGCTAGGCTAGCCAGTGGCACTACAGCCAAGTCCAATACTGTCAGCCAGAAATATTTTTTTTTTTTATGTGCCAGAAATATAAATTAGAAAAAGCTTTGACCGTAATAATAAAATTATTCTGGTGATAGACCAGAAGAAGCACTCCTGTTGTAATTAATACTGTAAAGAGGCTTAGGCAATATTTCTCCCAGTGTGGGAAATTTATCTAGCAAAACTAGCATTTTAAAAATTCCGGTGTTCTGAAATACCAGCAGTCCTCTTGTAATTAATACCGCCAAAAGGCATTATATCGTCCAGTGTTGTAATTTTGGTGAAAAAAAGGCCAATTTAATCAATCTGGTGTTTGTTAGACCAGAAACACTAGGCCTCACGTTTTTACTCCTGTAAAAAGGAATTATATCTTCCCGTGTGGGAATCTATGTACCAAAACTAGCATTTTAAAAATTCAGATGTCCAATTTGCAGCAGTTTTCTTGTAAATAATACCGCTAAAAGGCATTATATCGTCCAGTGTTGTAATTTTGGTGAAAAAAGGCCAATTTAATCAATCTGGTGTTTGTTAGACCAGAAACACTAGGCCTCACGTTTTACTCCTGTAAAAGGAATTATATCTCCCGTGTGGGAATCTATGTACCAAAACTAGCATTTTAAAAATTCTGGTGTCCAATTTGCAGCAGTTTTCTTGTAATTAATACCGGAAAAAGGAATTATATTTTCCAGTGTGGGAATTTATGTACACAAACTAGCATTTAAAAAATTCTGGTGTCCAATTAGCAGCAGTCTTCTTGTAATTAATACCGTAAAAAGGCATTATTGTCCAGTGTTGTAATTTTGGTGAAAA
This sequence comes from Bufotes viridis, assembly GCA_033119425.1. Lineage (NCBI taxonomy): Eukaryota > Metazoa > Chordata > Amphibia > Anura > Bufonidae > Bufotes > Bufotes viridis. The sequence goes on along the minus strand of CM065589.1, from coordinate 443,629,418 downwards.
AAAGGCCAATTTAATCAATCTGGTGTTTGTTAGACCAGAAACAGTAGGCCTCATGTTTTCACTCCTGTAAAAAGGAACTATATCTCCCCGTGTGGGAATCTATGTACCAAAACTAGCATTTTAAAAATTCTGGTGTCCAATTTGCAGCAGTCTTCTTGTAATTAATACCGCAAAAAGGCATTATTGTCCAGTGTTGTAATTTTGGTGAAAAAAAGGCCAATTTAATCAATCTGGTGTTTGTTAGACCAGAAACAGTAGGCCTCACGTTTTCACTCCTGTAAAAAGGAATTATATCTCCCCGTGTGGGAATCTATGTACAAAACTAGCATTTTAAAAATTCTGGTGTCCAATTTGCAACAGTCTTCTTGTAATTAATACCGGAAAAAGGAATTATATCTTCCAGTGTGGGAATTTTGGGGCTAAAAAACAATATATTTTATTGTGGTGCGAGTTGAATCGCAACAATGAGGAAACATTCTATTAAGGGACGAGGACTGTTGCTGGCAGAGGACGTGGCCGTTCGTCCTCAGGCGCACAAAGTAGTGAACCAACTCCCTCAAGTAGCCGGCAGAATATATACAGCGATATTTGGTGGTGCCCAATGCCGTTATGAGGATGGTAAGGCCTGAGCAGGTACAGGCATTAGTCGATTGGGTGGCCGACAGTGCTTCCAGCACGTTCACCACATTGTCTTCCGCCCAGTTTTCTGTGGAAAGCGCACAGGTGGCACCTGAAAACCAAGCCCATCAGTCTGTCACATCACCCCCATGCATATCAGGGAAACTGGCTGAGCCTCAAGTTATGCAGCAGTCTCCTATTCTGTTTGAAGACTCTGCTCCCACGGTTTTCCAGGGGCGTCCACCTAGCCCTTCCCCAGCGGTGGAAGACATTCCACGCACTGACACACAACCACTTATGTATCCAGATGATGAGGACATGGGAATACCACCACAGCAGAGTGACCGAGTCTCTGATGACGACGACACACTGGTGCCCACTGCCGCGTCTTATTGCAGTGTGCAGACTGAACAGGAGGAGGTCAGGGAGGAAGACTGGGTGGAAAACGATGCAGAGGACGATGAGGTCTTAGACCCCACATGGACTGAAGGTCGTGCCGCTGACTTAAATAGTTCAGAGGAAGAGGCAGTGGTGAGACCGAGACAACAGCGAAGCCAAAGAGGGAGCAGGGGGCAAAAGCAGAACAGCCGCCGTCCAGAGAGTTCGCCTGCTATTGGCCAGCGCCAACAGGGACCCAGCACCCCAAAGGCATCTTCAAGGAGTTCCCTGGCATGGCACTTCTTCAAACAATGTGCTGAGGACAAGACCAGAGTGGTTTGCACGCTGTGCCATCAGACCCTGAGGTGAGGCATTAACGTTCTTAACCTGAGCACCACCTGCATGATCAGGCATCTACATGCAAAGCAAGAACTGCAGTGGAGTACACACCTTAAAAACAAGGAACCCGCTCAGGCTCCCCCTGCTCCCTCTACCGCTGCTGCCTCAGCTTCCGCCTCGAGAGGAATGTTGCCACCTGCCGAGCAGCAAACAGAGGATGTGCCACCGACACCACCACCACCACCGCCACCGTCACCTAGCGTCTCCACTATTTCACACAGCAGCGTTCAGCTCTCCATCTCTCAAACCTTTGAGAGGAAGTGCAAATTCCCACCTAGTGACCCTCGAGCCCTTGGCCTGAATGCCAGCATTTCTAAACTACTGGCCTTTGAAATGCTGTCATTCCGGCTGGTGGACACAGACAGCTTCAAACAGCTGATGGCCATGGCTGTCCCCCAGTATGTGGTTCCCAGCCGCCAATACTTCTCCAAGACAGCCGTGCCTTCCCTGCACATGCAAGTGTCCGATAAAATCAAGTGTGCACTGCGCAACGCCATTTGTGGCAAGGTCCACCTAACCACAGATACGTGGACCAGTAAGCACGGCCAGGGACGCTATATCTCCCTAACTGCACACTGGGTAAATGTAGTGGCGGCTGGGCCCCAGGCGGAGAGTTCCTTGGCGCACATCCCTCCGCCGCCAAGGATCACAGGGCATCATTCTGTGCCTCCTGTAGCCTCCTCCTCCTACTCGGCTTCCTCCTCCTCTGCTTCCACCAGCTCATCCAGTCAGCCACACACCTTCACCACCAACTTCAGCACAGCCCGGGTAAACGTCAGCAGGCCATTCTGAAACTCATATGTTTGGGGGACAGGCCCCACACCGCGCAGGAGTTGTGGCGGGGTATTGAACAACAGACCGACCAGTGGTTGCTGCCGGTGGGTCTCAAGCCCGGCCTGGTGGTGTGCGATAATGGGCGAAATCTCGTGGCAGCTCTGGGACTAGCCGGTTTGACGCACATCCCTTGCCTGGCGCATGTGCTGAATTTGGTGGTGCAACAGTTCATTCACAACTACCCAGACATGTCAGAGCTTCTGCATAAAGTGCGGGCTGTCTGTGCGCGCTTCCGGCGTTCACATCCTGCCGCTGTTCGCCTGTCAGCGCTACAGCGGAACTTCGGCCTTCCCGCTCACCGCCTAATATGCGACGTGCCCACCCGATGGAACTCCACCTTGCACATGCTGGAGAGACTGTGCGAGCAGCGGCAGGCCATAGTGGAGTTTCAGCTGCAGCACGCACGGGTCAGTCGCACTGCGGAACAGCACCACTTCACCACCAATGATTGGGCCTCCATGCGAGACCTGTGTGCCCTGTTGCGCTGTTTCGAGTACTCCACCAACATGGCCAGTGGCGAAGCCACTGTTATCAGCGTGACGATACCAATTCTATGTCTCCTAGAGAAAATGCTTAGGGCGATGATGGAAGAGGAGGTGGGCCAGGGCCAGGAGGAGGAGGAGGAGGATGACGGGTCGTTTTTAGCACTTTCAGGCCAGTCTGTTAGAAGTGGCTCAGAGGGAGGTTTTTTGCAACAGCAGAGGGCAGGTACAAATGTGGCCAGCCAGGGACCACTACTGGAGGACGAGGAGGAGGTGGAGGAGGATGAGGATGAAGCAGGTTCACAGCGGGGTGGCACCCAGCACAGCGCAGGCACATCCCTGGTGCGTGGCTGGGGGGATACAGAGGATGATGACGATACGCCTCCCACAGAGGACAGCTTGTCCTTACCTCCGGGGAGCCTGGCACCAGGGCCGGGCCGACACAGAGGCTGGGGAGGCTCCAGCCTCAGGGCGCTCCAGCCTCAGGGCGCAGGCAGAGGCCAACCAGAGGGAGAGGGACTGACATGGGGGAACCGCTCAGCGCTCCCTCCTGTCATTCCCTGACTGTAGCGTGACCGAGCTCTGTCCGGTCCGCAGGTACAGAGAGCATCAGTCTCCTGTACCCGGCCGGACTAACAGGAAGTGCGCACACAGTTTGCACTTCAAGTCAGTCGGTCTCAGTACAGGAGACAAAAGCTCCTCCTCCTGTCCCCACGGAGGCGCAGACCAGGCAGGGCTTGGCCACGCTACAGAGGTAGGAGGAGAGGAGGGGGCGAAGAAGGAGCATGACAACATGGGGGGGCAGAAAGCATGACAACATGGGGGAGAAGAAAGAGCATGACAACATGGGGGAGAAGAAAGAGCATGACAACATGGGGGAGTGGGCAGAAAGAGCATGACAACATGGGGGCCAGAAAGCATGACAACATGGGGGAGAAGAAAGAGCATGACAACATGTGGGGGCAGAAAGAGCATGACAACATGGGGGGCAGAAAGAGCATGACAACATGGGGGGAAAGAAAGAGCATGACAACATGGGGGGCAGAAAGAGCATGACAACATGGGGGGCAGAAAGAGCATGACAACATGGGGGTATAAAGAGCATGAAAAGATGGGGGAGAATGACAGGGGGCAGAAAGAGCATGACAAGAGGAGGGGATTATGACAAGAGGGGGGAGAATGACAAGAGGGGGAGAGCATGACAAATTACTATGTCGGGGCACTGCTGTGTGGTTGAGGGGGGTGTGGGGGACATTATTGTGTGGGGGGCAGTGTGGCGGACATTACTGTGTGGGGGCAGTGTGGGGGACATTACTGTGTGGGGGGCAGTGTGGGGGACATTACTGTGCGGGGGGGCAGTGTGGCGGACATTACTGTGTGGGGGACACTACCGTGTGGGGTGGCATTATACAAAAGCTCTGCAGATGCAACTCCCATGTATTGGGTCACTGCAATTTGGGTGGTCATTCACTAAATGAACCCTGTTATGGGAAGAATCTGTGAATGACACATATTTGTCATCCACAGACACCCCCACACCCCCCAAAAACAGGGTTAATTTACTGAATGACCACCAATAAAAGAGGTGGGGGGTCACATATGCTATTTCATAATGACAGCAGGGCCCGTGCAGTGACTGTATTCTACTACACCCCCCATCGCCCCCGCTCACTGGATATAATCTTATTAACTATATAACTGTAGTAAATCACTACAGTTATATTGTTAAGATTATATACAGTGTGGGGGGGAGGGTGTAGTAGAATACAGTCACTGCACGGGCCCCTCTGGCGCTGTCATCAAAAAAGCAGATACAACCCCACAGCCTTCACCCCTTGTATTGGGGTCATTCCTACACAGACCCTGTTATGGGGAGATTCCACAGATTCCCCAATAACAGTGTCATCCATCACAGATCCCCCATAGCAGTGTCATCCACAAGTTGGAGGGGGGGCACACTTGGGCAGCTCAGCCTCTGTTGGTGGTGGACCTTGTCCCAGCCCTGCCTGGCACACATGAGCGATTACATGCTGCAGTGCCTGCGCAATGACAGCAGAGTTGCCCACATTTTAACGTGTGCTGACTACTGGGTGGCCACCCTGCTGGATCCACGGTACAAAGACAATGTGCCCACTTTACTTCCTGCACTGGAGCGTGATAGGAAGATGCGCGAGTACAAGCGCACACTGGTAGACGCGCTCCTGAGAGCATTCCCAACTGTCACAGGGGAACAGGTGGAAGGCCAAGGCCAAGGCAGAGGAGGAGCTAGAGGTCGCCCACGCAGCAGTGTCACGGCCAGCTCCTCTGAGGGCAGGGTTAGCATGGCAGAAATGTGGAAAAGTTTTGTCTCCACGCCACAGCTAACTGCCCCACCACCTGATACGGAACGTGTTAGCAGGAGGCAACATTTCACCAACATGGTTGAACAGTACGTCTGCACACAACTCCACGTACTGACGGATGGTTCGGCCCCATTCAACTTCTGGGTTTCCAAATTGTCCACGTGGCCAGAATTAGCATGTTATGCCTTGGAGGTGCTGGCCTGCCCGGCGGCCAGCATTTTATCTGAACGTGTATTCAGCACGGCAGGGGGTGTCATTACTGACAAACGCAGCCGCCTGTCTGCAGCCAACGTGGACAAGCTGACGTTTATAAAAATGAACCAGGCATGGATCCCACAAGACCTGACCCTCCCTTGTGCAGAGTAGTCCTTAATAACTGCCTTAAACCATGTTGTCTTGTACTCCTGGCCACTTCTTCATATCAAATCAATTTTTGAAATTAAGTAGGATCTTGGGGTGCAACCCAGAGTTGAATGAACCTTTCCTCTGTCTGGGTGCCGGGGCCAAAGTACATGAAAGTGTCCTTCTCCTGTGCTGGGTGATATGAATGTTATACTTGTGCTGTCTGACATGTCTCCTTTGTGTGGGTGCAGGGGGCCAAAGTCACTGAAAGCGGCCTTCTCCTGTGGTGGGTGATCGAAATGCCTGATTCTCTGCTGTGGGACCTCTCTCCTCTTTCTGGGTGCAGGGGTCAAAGAAACAAAAGGTGGCCTACTCCTGTGGTGGTTGACATGATGCCTGATTCTCTGCTGTGGGACCTCTCTCCTCCGTGTGGCTGCAGGGGTCAAAGTCTCTAAAAGTGCCCTTCTCCTGTGGTGGTTGATGTGAAACTGATGCTTGTGCTATCTGACCTGTCTCCTCTGTGTCGGTGCTAAGGCCTAAGTCACTGAAAGCGGCCTTCTCCTGTGCTGGCTGATATAAATGCCTGAATCTCTGCTGTGGGACCTCTCTCCTCCATGTGGCTGCAGGGGTCAAAGTCTCTAAAAGTGCCCTTCTCCTGTGGTGGTTGATGTAAAACTGATGCTTGTGCTATGTGACCTGTCTCCTCTGTGTCGGTGCTAAGGCCTAAGCCACTGAAAGCGGCCTTCTCCTGTGCTGGCTGATATAAATGCCTGAATCTCTGCTGTGGGACCTCTCTCCTCCGTTTGGCTGCAGGGGTCAAAGTCTCTAAAAGTGCCCTTCTCCTGTGGTGGTTGATGTGAAACTGATGCTTGTGCTATCTGACCTGTCTCCTCTGTGTCGGTGCTAAGGCCTAAGTCACTGAAAGCGGCCTTCTCCTGTGGTGGGTGATCTAAATGCCTGATTCTCTGCTGTGAAACCTCTCTCCTCCGTCTGGGTGCAGGGGTCAAAGTCTCTCAAAGTGGCCTTCTCTTGTGCTGGGTGATGTGAAACTGATGTTTGTGCCATCTGACATGGTTGCCGGGGTCCCATTAAATGATGGCCTACTCCTGTGGTGGGTGATCTAAATGCCTGATTCTCTGCTGTGAAAACCTCTCCTCTGTCTGGGTGCTGGTCCGAAATAAATGAGAGTGGTCTTCTCCGGTGGTGGTTGATATGACGCATGATTCCTTGCTGTGGGACCTGTATCCTCTGTCTGGGTGCTGGTCCCAAATAAATGAGAGTGGCCTTCTCCAGTGGTGGTTGATATGACGCATGATTCCTTGCTGTGGGACCTGTATCCTCTGTCTGGGTGCTGGTCCAAAATAAATGAGAGTGACCTTCTCCGGTGGGGGTTGATATGACGCATGATTCCTTGCTGTGGGACCTGTATCCTCTGTCTGGGTGCTGGTTCAAAATAAATGAGAGTGGCCTTCTATGGTGGTGGTTGATATGACGCATGATTCCTTGATGTGGGACCTCTCTCCTCTGTCTGGGTGCTGGTCCAAAATACATGAGAGTGGCCTTCTCCGGTGGTGGTTGATATGACGCATGATTCCTTGCTGTGGGACCTTTCTCCTCTGTCTGGGTGCTGGTCCAAAATACATGAGAGTGGCCTTCTCCGGTGGTGGTTGATATGACGCATGATTCCTTGCTGTGGGACCTGTATCCTCTGTCTGGGTGCTGGTCCAAAATAAATGAGAGTGGCCTTCTCCGGTGGGGGTTGATATGACGCATGATTCCTTGATGTGGGACCTCTCTCCACTGTCTGGGTGCTGGTCCAAAATAAATGAGAGTGGCCTTCTCCGGTGGGGGTTGATATGACGCATGATTCCTTGCTGTGGGACCTGTATCCTCTGTCTGGGTGCTGGTCCAAAATAAATGAGAGTGGCCTTCTCCGGTGGTGGTTGATATGACGCATGATTCCTTGATGTGGGACCTCTCTCCTCTGTCTGGGTGCTGGTCCAAAATACATGAGAGTGGCCTTCTCCGGTGGTGGTTGATATGACGCATGATTCCTTGCTGTGGGACCTGTATCCTCTGTCTGGGTGCTGGTCCAAAATAAATGAGAGTGGCCTTCTCCGGTGGTGGTTGATATGACGCATGATTCCTTGATGTGGGACCTTTCTCCTCTGTCTGGGTGCTGGTCCAAAATACATGAGAGTGGCCTTCTCCGGTGGTGGTTGATATGACGCATGATTCCTTGCTGTGGGACCTGTATCCTCTGTCTGGGTGCTGGTCCGAAATAAATGAGAGTGGCCTTCTCCAGTGGTGGGTGATATGACGCATGATTCCTTGCTGTGGGACCTCTCTCCAATTGATATTGGTTAATTTTTATTTATTTTATTTTATTTTAATTCATTTCCCTATCTACATTTGTTTGCAGGGGATTTACCTACATTTTGCTGCCTTTTGCAGCCCTCTAGCCCTTTCCGGGAGTCTTTTACAGCCTTTTTAGTGCCCAAAAGTTCGGGTCCCCATTGACTTCTATGGGGTTCGGGATGAAGTTCGGGTTGAGTTCGGATCACGAACCCGGACATATTCCGGAAGTTCGGCCAAACCTCTCGAACCCGAACATCCAGGTGTTCGCTCATCTCTAATCGCAACTTGAAGTCAGTAAAGATTCGGAGCAGTTCCATCACATCAAACAGGGCTTTAGGTCAAACTCCATATTTAGTCCGTGTGGCTGTAATGTGTCTAATTTATAGATCCGGCGACGGAACAGCCTGCTGGAATCTAGCAACGCAAGTGTGAAGGTACCCTTAAATAAATATTTTTTGCTTAAAATGAGTACATTGAAATAATAAAAGGAAATTGCCCCCAAAGGTGTACATAGTCTTTAAGTGCCCCAAGGGTAGGCCCAAGCCACTCTGTGCTCCTGTGTTCCACTGCCAGCTCCTCAATGCCGAACCCCACCAATCCGCTGTTCGGGTGTAGCTCTGTTGCTGGAAGTCAGCGCTGACACTACACAGCACCATCAACCTTGGAGCTTGTTACTACTGCACTACTTCCATTGAAGTTAATAGGGCACATTTACTAAGGCCTGGGTGTATAGGGAGAGGCATTAACAGTAGAAAGAGGGAGGTGCTCGTGTCGCTCTACAGAGCACTAGTGAGACCTCATCTGGAGTATTGTGTGCAGTACTGGAGACCATATCTGCAGAAGGATATTAAAACTTTGGAGAGAGTTCAGAGAAGAGCTACTAAACTAGTACATGGATTGTAGGACAAAACTTACCAGGAATGGTTAAAGAGAGTCTTTCACCACAAATGTCCATTATATAACATTAACACCATTTTGTCCATAACAGTCCCCATATTAAATGCTTCTTACCATATTTCGGTCCGTTGCAGAGTTGGGCTAAAAACACTTTTATTCGATATGCAAATGAGGGTCTGAAGGAGCCCAGGGGCTGCGTCCTAATGGCCTGTGCCCAGGCCCCTCGCTGATTTTCATATCCAACTACTCCCCTTTCACCGCCCTTTGTTTGGCTGATCACCTCCTTCCTCCGTTCTGAAATCCTCCGCCTGCACCGATGAACGGGATGTCTGTATGACCATTATGACTGTATGACCATTATGGGCAGAGGCATCAGAGTTTCGAGTGCGCATGCGCCAGCCCGTACGTCCTGTTCCAGTCGGCGCCGCATCAGAGGGCTGTCATTGGCGCAGGCGTGGGATTTCAGAATGGAGGACGGAGGTGATCAGCCAAACAAAGGGCATGCCAAAGGGGTGAAAGGGGAGTGGTTGGATATGAAAATCAGCGCGGGGCCTGGGCACAGGCCATTAGGACGCAGCCCCTGGGCTCCTTCAGACCCTCATTTGCATATCAAATTAAAGTGTTTTTTAGCCCAACTTTGCAACGGACCAAAATATGATAAGAAGCATTTTAATATGGGGACTGTTATGGACAAAATGGTGTTAATTTTATATAATGGACATTTGTGGTGAAAGACTCCCTTTAAAGGACCTTAACATGTATAGCTTGGAAGTAAGAAGAGACAGAGGGGATATGCTAGAAACTTTTAAAGACATAAAGGGAATCAACATGGCAAAAGAGGAGAGAATATTTAAAAGAAGAAAAACTGCTACAAGAGGACATCGTTTTAAATTAGAGCGGCAAAGGTTTAAAAGTAACATCAGGAAGAATTACTTTACTGAGAGAGTAGTGGACGCATGGAATAGCCTTCCTGCAGAAGTGGTAGCTGC